>JAZGTH010000069.1:4335000-4690000 GCA_036877525.1 Chromobotia macracanthus
AATTCCTTTCAATGAGGTGTAACAACCTGATAACATTTCCGAGCATTACTGATTTTACTTCCCGCATGTAAATGAAAGTGAGATGAATTTTTCTTTGAAATGGGAGCAATATTAAGATCTCTGACGGTTTTAAGACTATCTTAATGAATCTTAATAAAAAGATAACAATTAGTCGAGTCATATGCTTAAGTTTAATACAAGTTTGTTCAAATATCTAACCCTTTAATCAATAATCAATGGACATTTTTAATGTGTATACATACATATACATATGTGTGCGTGTGTGTGTGTGTATACTCTCAAAGAGAAAAGGCGAGCCAGTGAAAAACTAGCTTGCTGAGGGCTATTTGTGTAAGTTAAGTATAACCTCTTTAGCCTCAGCATACCAGAAAAAAAGTCTCTTTTTAATGTGGCTCTTCAATGAAGAAAAACAAACATGGGTGTATTACAAAGGGCAGAGTCATGTTGATTCCAAGAGATATGTGCGTGATTAGATTCATTCTGTTTTATCAGCGGCTTTTATTAAATTATAGGGTTTCAAAAATATTTTTGTAAATTGAATTCCTCCCAATTCATTTTTAAACATAAGAACTGGGAGACTATAAACTTCGATGGTGCATGATTTCATTTTTAGAGAAAACAAGATATATGTGTAAGAAAAATTTCGTAGATAACAAACAATTGTTCTAAAAGTTACCACGATTTTGTACCAAGAAGGCACCTCCTGTACGACCATTGCTAACCATTGCCATGCTGTGCTAAATTGTATATTTCTATTAAATACACATTCAAAACATGTATTCTGTTAACCTTCAGAAGTATACTAACATACAGATGACTTTAAAGCAAACAGATGCAGACAATTGTAAGTTCATCTTCAAATTTTTCAGTATCTATTCATCTTTCCTAAAACAAAAAAAAACATCACAAACATTCTATAGTGCAAGGGGTTGTGGGTAATATTAGCCGCTGAAAACTTGCACAGATGTATACTTAAAACATTTCACAACCAGGCACATTTGGCATACTATGATACTGTCATTTGGCATACTATGACACTTACTGTAAATACTGTTAAGGATACACTGATTAGGACAGATATTATGCAAATTAGGATGAAGGTTTGTGTGTCTGTAGATCAAGCTGTGAAATCTGTCTCATTCCACATCAATGAGACATCACAACGTCTATGGAACGTTCTGCTGGTCAAGAGACAGAGGACATGTTTTTGATGCGGTGGGGGGGTGGAAATGACCTGAACCAGCAGATCTGAATGGATGAAAGTCTCTTACTGATGTCTGCATCTCATCCACACAACATCTCTCCATCACTCTGCAGATAAAACAGTCTCTTGTGAACTCCTCCAGGAGTGAGACCCCCTCCTCCTGGGCTCTTATCTCTCATAACTTGAGAGGGAGTACTGATCTCTGAGAGGGGTTGAGATAACAGCACTGATGCTAAAGGCAATCAGTCTGACAAACTCATAAACCTGCTCTAGTGAAGGATCATTCATCTCTCTACTGAAGAACTGAGCAGTTGCCTTTCAGTTCCCTGAATTCCTCACTGTAGGAAATGTAAGACCTGAAAACCAGAAAAGAGCAAATGAATGCAAACTAGAAATCTTTTACCAGGACTCGAATTGGTTTCTGTTTGCATCTGTTCACACTCAAAGCTACAGTCCAGCTAACAGGGAACGTTCTCAGAATATTGGCTAACCATCTCTCAAAGTTATCAAAAAATGTTCACATAAAAACATTTGTCTTATATTGTTAATGAAATGGTTTAAAAACATTTAACCAAGTAATAATGTTAATACAACATTAAAAAAACATTTTAATATATTGGACATTTTGGCGTTTTGTTACTTAATGGAAATGTTAGAGAAATGTTCTTACAATCTAAAATTGTTAGCTGTGAGGAAACTGTCCTGAACTCATAACCCCTGATTCCCACCTTCATTTTGAGACTTTTGACAGCTGTAATAGGTGCAACCATCATCATTTCTTTCCGTATTCATTCATAAACAGCGAAATGTTTTCATTGCTCACATTTTGCGTGTCTAGCCATGTTATTGTAGCCTTCACAATTTACAGCGGTAACATTTCAAGCTGACTTTTTACAGAATGAACCTGTTGGACTTTATTATGAGTATTTTAACTTCTGTAAGTCATTATAAAAAGAGACAGAGAGCAAAAGTTTGCAGCAGTTTGCCCTGAGCAATCGGCTTCCCAGCTAACTGGGAATGTTCTGAGAACACTGACTAACGTTTCCTAAAGGTTCTCTCAAAGTTATCAAAAATGTTTTTGCAGTAACATTAGTAAAACACTTTTCTAATGTTATATTTCATATATATATTTGATAAAAAATAAGTTTGAAAAACGTTCTTTTAGGCAAGCAATAATGTTAATACAACATCTAACAAAAACTGCACGTTTTGAACACTCCTACGACATTCAAAATAACATTTTTAATGTTTTTGTTAATGGAAATTTGTTAATTTTGCTTCCCGAAAATTGTAAACTGAAAATTGAAAAAAGCAACAATTTTGCTTCCCAAAATTGTTAGCTGCGTTATTGCATCATTTATTCTGTAAAACTCAATTTTCTTCAACAATGCTGAAAGCTGTAACTGCAGCCTTACTGAACAAAGCCACATATTACAGAAGACTGTGAATCTGTGCCAGCTGTTCTGGACAGCATGAACAATCAGATGGCATCAGACGAGAGAAACGGCTGGCAGACCAGAGCAGAACATCAACATCATGTCTCCAGGAATCGCTCCGAAATAAATACCTCCACTGGAAGCATCCTTGAGGCCAGGGTGGTCTGTTTTATCCTCTCACGCACAGCGTCTTTCCTTTAGCGTTCTGCCAGGGCTGTCCCATGCTGCCTGTTCGTTTAAAACCTATGGAAAGAATAACAGGCCCAATACATCACTGCTTCATAGGAACTGTGTGAGAAGATTAAACCAGATAGAAGAATAAACCAGATTCCACAGATTAGTCCACATGTAGATGTGGATTGTGATGTTCCGTCATCTCAAAATATATCACAATACACATGACATGCTGATTTACACTGGACAACACATGGTGATGTAACAAGAAACCAAGATGATACAAAGAAAATTCTCTCTTCAAAGTGGTGCGAGTGTGATTTAGAGCCTAAAGCCGGACACACACTGTATGTACAACATGATCCCAGCTATAAACCAAGTCACACTGTGGGATCTCAGTTGTAATTAATATTAGACTGTACAACCGTGAAAATTTGAACACACAGACCCACGCAAAAAGACTAAAAAAAGAGTTTTATATTATCATACAGTGACACGTTTGGTGATGGTGAGCCGTGCTCCCACTGCAGGACTGTGTAAGGACACTGCAAGAACATTATCAGACAAAAATCTGATCGCAACGGTCATTATTCGGCTGTCAACAAGCATGTCAAACTAACGATCACAGACTGCACATTTTGGCCTTGGATTCCGGGAGCTATTTTGGATTTTGAAAATTTGTCTCAGACAGCCAAACTGTGGACAAATTTGTGCACTGAGCACTCGGCTTAACACAAAGATCAAACATTAAACTGAACATCGTTTTAGTATTAGCCATATATTTTGATTGAAAGAACATTCTTGCAGTAACGTTGGTAGAAAGTTTGTAAAGTTATAAAGTTAAAATATATATATATAACATTCATAAGTTGTTTGTGGAATGTTTTAAAATGTTACAGAATTAAAAAAGTACGGTTCATACAGCGTCTAAAATAACAGGACATTTGGATTGTTCCGAGAGCATTCAATACAACATTGTTAATGTTTTAATGAAAACGTTAGGGACACGTTCTTACAAGCTAAAATTGTTAGCTGGGTAAAAAGATAAGCCTGTTTATGTTATATGGTTAGCTGCACTGTATTATTTGTTTTATTCCCTGCTCTCTGTAACCCCTTCAGAACAGAGTTTCAAACCATTTGTGGGTCGTGACCCGGCAGTTAAGGACCACTGATCTCCATCCTTTATTGTCATGCAAGTGTTTATAAATCTTTTCAAATATTCAGGGAATCACCAGTAGGGCACATCAGTCTCAACTCTCCTGCTGGGCTGAAATCTAGGATTTGTTCCTACATTATGAATCTTTAGGATCACACATTTCTCTTTGTGGACTTTAACATGATGTCATTTGAGCAGTGCAGCCCCATTCCAGACGAAAAAAAATGCTTTTACACTTTTTTTATGGCAGTTCAATTTTAAACTGCATCTCAGCACAGTACAAGGTGAGCCTGAGCGTTTTAAACCTGTGGGTGTCACATATTTTACACCCAACACAAATTTATTATCTTTCACAGCAGGGTTTCTCTGCAGTATAAGTCATGGTTAAAGAATGTGCTTTTCTGTTATTTTTCTTCTCTCTTGTCGCCTTCAATAAAAGAAGAGAATTATAAACTAGTCCCAGGACCTTTTGGTTCTCTCAGTGTCAATGCAATAACAGCGACAGATGTTTTGTTTGTTTAACAAACAGACATTGCAGCATTTTAACATTAGCCAGGATCATTCTGACGTGGCTGTAAACTGATGGGCAGTTCGTCATAATTACATGCCACACAGATGAATATTTTCCTGGTACAGTCTTCATAACCCTGTATGGTTAATTTTTCTCACAGTTCTCTAGCTTACTGATTTTCATTGTCTTATCTCTTTGGTATTTTTTAAATTAGGGTAGGCAATTTCAGAAAGGCTAGCAATAGTACCCTAGCTTTGAAGGCATAAGATCCCATCCTTCCTTCAGAGGGCTGTCCAAAGCTAGGCCAGTCATTGCATTTGAAATGAACGTGGTCCTGCCCCTTTCACAGAAGATATAGAAATATATTTAGACCACTTTACAAAATTTCCAGCATTACAAAAAAGGTTTCTGGAAAGATCATCTACCCTAACCTTTGATGATAGATGTTTTAAGAGCAGTTTACTTGTTTATTTTACATGCCTGCTTAATGTTATTTCGGTACATATACTGTTCAGCTCTGAATTCAGGCTGATCACTTAGACAATTCCTTAGGTAAGGAGAATACTGCAGACTTGCACTGAATGAGGAACCCAAGTCTAAAATCATCAGACAGGAAGATGGACAACAGAACAACAGAAACAATGTCGCTCACTGTCTAAATTTATATTAGATGAATATATCTGATCACAGAAAATCACAATCGCTTCTAACACACCTTACAGAAACGCACTTACAAGGCAGGTTTGATACCATGTTGTTATTCAGAAGTTCTGTCTCAGTCAACACTTACATAAACGCATATAAACCTGTAAATATAATTATGTTGCCTCAGTTTCTATCAACAATAAGAGCTGATAGACCACTGCAGGAAAACCTCAATCAGTAATTACATTTTTACAGTGAAACTGTGTTATATAACAGGGTTAATGACACTGCAGACGTGAAGTGTGAAACAAGCGTAACGTCACGCAACACACACGTTTTTTGTACAGCAAGACAGAATAACTGCAGAGTAGCATTTAAACTACAGATTTGACTGTGGCGGGAGTTTTGTTTTCACAGCTGTGTGGGGTGCAGGTGGGCAACCCCAGCTAACGGGGAACGTTCACATAACGTTGGCTAACGTTCTTTAAAAGTTCTCTCAAAAAATGTTCTGGCAGTACACAATGACAATAATACAACATCTAGAAAACAACAAAAACAACATTTTTAACATTTTTATTACTTCATGGAAATGTTAGGGAAACGTTCCTACAACCTAAACTTGTTAGCTGGGATACTGCTGAGCACTGAGATAAATGACATACAGCAGGTAGCTGGAACACTCTCTGACTGGTGAATTGGGGGGATAATTTCTGTATTTTGAAGTGTTTCCTAATCTATTTATGAATGATGTTTGCTCTTATTTGTGGAGAACCAAATGGGCCCTTTCTGAAAACAGAGCTGATGTCAAACTGAGGTCTGACCACATTATTTTCCAGAACATGAATGTACAAGAGCCGCATGACAGAAAATGGGCTTTCACAGACTAGCAGGTCCAGAGAAAAGCAAACCAAAGAAGGAATCGGTTTACAGCTGCTGGAAGGCCGGTTGAGGTCCAGGCACGTGGTCCTCACTAACTGCTTAGGAAATAAATATTCATTGAATGTATGATGTATGAGCTCTCTAGATCTTTTCAAGTAGCTGTTAGACAGGCAGGCTGTAGATCTGGAGATGATGGATTAGTAGGTTGTGATAAGTTAAAGGTCTGAACCCTGCGGAACGTTCTTAGAATGCTGGCTTACGTTCTCTAGAAGTTCTCCAAAGTTATCAACAAGATTCTTACAGTAACATTTGTAGATTTTTTTGACGTATTTCATATATTAAACGTTATCATATATAACATTGTATCACATATATATATATATATATATATATATATATATACGTTACGTATATATATATATATACGTTATTCTTAAGTTGTTAGTGGAATGTATTAAAAAATGTTATAGAATTTAAAAAATGTTTGAATAACGTTCTTAACCAAACAGTAGCGATAATAATGTCTAAAAAGCTGGATTGTTTGAACATTCCTAGAACAATCAAAATAACATTAAGGTTCTTGTTATATAATGGAAACATTAGGGCAACGTTCTTACAACCTAAAATTGTTAGTTGGGAAAGTGCTAAAATGTTACTGCAGAGCTTTCATGAATGTTGGACACAACATTCAAGAGTTCCACACAAGTTCAGATGTACTGACAGCACCTGTGGATTAATGCTGACTGCCACAGAAATGAATGCCAACATTATTTAAGCAACAATCACTGGTTACAGTAATACAGTAAATGAGGACTTATGACTTAATGAGGACTTAAAAGAGAATTTTTGTTCAAGCACTTACATAAATTCTTCTATTTAAATAATGTTCTTGCCAGATTTTAGGTATTTGTCTTCAAAAAAATTGTATAGATTTTTCATTACATTTCATTTTCTGATATCCTTGGACACAGTATTTAAAGGTTACTGTTTTTAACTAATTTAAAATCTGGATTATGCATTTGCACAAAGTTGATAAGCAATTTCAGCACACTTATGTATAATGTTTAGAACTTGGGCTATAGTTTCAAAACAATTTAAATAACTATTGTATCCATGTACTTCCGTTTTTGTTGACGGGATAGCCAAATTATTCTCTGTGGTAACCAAAATTATGTCTTAAAATGCTGTTAATAAATCGTAACTTTTATTAAACCCAGAACATTCTATAGCCTCCATAGCATCTATACAATCAGCAGAACAGTTCTGCGGTCTCAGATCTGACGGTCATATATCTGAGTCCCCTGATAGCAGCCAGAAGATCAGAGATTCTCCTAAGCAGACTTCAAAGGGTTAACCTGATCCCTGGGTTTTGCCGAGGGACTGGAGGTTAAAGTAACGTTCCTCAACATCACCCTGAGACAGACAGCAGTGTGGGAAAAATGTCCAGGGTGGCAGAAATAAAGACGCAGAGGTCAAACCTGCCAACAGACCCCAGAGTGAACGCTGTTCTGTTTACACAAAATTACCTTCCACCCAACAAAAATGATCCTCGAAATAACAATAATGCAATAAGTCGAGGAGGTTCAGAGGAGTTTTAGAAACAACTTTTATTTTAAAACTATAATGTCAACATAAACATGACCTTTGATCCGAGACATTTCATGCGGTTATTGTTTCAATCTATTTCACAACAGTGAATAATGAACTCTATTTACATACCAGTGAAGTGAAAACACGGTTGCTGTTGTACTTTTGCGGCCACATGATTAAGAAAACAGCAATCGTGGATTTAATTAGTGTGATTAGTAAAGGTGATTAAACTGGATTGAGACGCATTCCTCATCAGCACACAAATACCTTTCACACTGTGGTTTTAGTTCACTTCAAAGTGCTGCTGTACATCAGAAGAAAAATCTCAGGCCTTTAACACAGTGTACGATCACAAGTCAAAATCACAAAACTTTACACATCTCAGAGGAGCGACCTTGTGAGATCCCGAATTCTAAATACATTAAACACCTGAATCAGACTGAATGTGTTTCTCTACAGACAGAACTTTAATCTTTATGGACATCAAGGTGTTTTTAACAACAAATTCTTAGTCTGATATTTCAGCCAGGCCAATAAATGTCCATTTTGAGGATATCTGTGTCACAGAAGTATCTCAAGCTCCTGGCATTCTGTTTAATAAAAAAACAGTTTAAAAAATTGTGATGGACCATCACTAACACCATTAATGAGACAAAAGCTTCAAAAGCTGCTGATGTCAGGTTTACGACACAGTGATTTTGAGAAAGATATTGTGCTTGTCACCCTTCCGACAGACGCTTCCTTCCCTCATGCGACCCTTCACACGCGAGCGGGTAAATAAACAGATGCTGTGCTACTGTTTGGTGAGTGTGGGGGGGTAAACGAAGCTCTGTGGTCATCGCTGATCTTTATTTAACTTTCACACAACAAAAACAACAACCAGAGGAGCACAGACAGAGGTCAGAGGTCACATACAGTGTCAAACTAACAGGCTCTGGATGAAAAGTGTCACTGCTGAGGAACTTTCAGTGAAGAAGATGATGAGGAAGGACAAAGAGACCCCATGACAGAAAGTGGCATTTAAACCCTCAAACCTACAAACCCTCATCACTGCTTTAATTCTGACTTTCATTCTTTCTATATTCCTCTCTCTCTCTCTTTCTCTTTGTGCAGCTGTCTGGGTCACATCAAAATCAAAAAAGGAAATGAGATTTCTGCATTAAGATATTTTACCCTCAAATTCTTATTACTGTAATGTTAAAAAGGATTAAAATGTCTACCTTTTAGTATTTTAAAGTCTTAGTATTTAAAAAACAATTTGTGTGACAGTAATGAGAATATTGGTGGAATTGTGCTTTATAGACCTGGAAAAAATGTAACAATGCAAAAAAAAACCTTCATTGTCCTAAAAACAAGCCTCATTCGCTTTGCGTAAAATATACAGTCATATATTTGACATAAAATGTGGCCTGGACTTCACAGGTTGACCCATGTATCTCTCCCTCTCTCTCTTTCTGTCTCTCAAACATCAGTCTCAGTCATGTTTTCCAGGCAGTGTTCAGTATGGCTCTGTATCTCCTGTTCTTCACCTGTATCTCTCCCTCTCTCCTCCCACTTCCTCTCTCTCTCCTCCTCTGTGTCCTGGGGTTCTTGTTTCAGTCGGATCACTCCTGCATGAGCAGCGTTCGGCTCTTTGAGTGAAGTCCTGCTGGTGGAGTTTCCAGAACTGCTGCTCCGGATGACTCCAGCAGGGGGAGATGTGACCTCCGGCTCTCTCTGGTCTGTGGAAGATCCCTCTTCCTCTTCCTCTTCCTCCTCCAAATAAGTGCTGGCATTCCTCAGCTGCTCTATAGATCGAGTTAAAACCTACAGATAAGAAACAGAGAGCGTGTGATCATCATTTGAAGAAAGAGACAGAATGAGAGAGGATATATGTACTCGTCATTTTTACCACTGTAGTTGATTACTATTACTTATTGAAACTATTACTTTTGCTAGAAAGAAATCAAAACGCACATGATAGAAGAGTGTGTGTTTTGGGGGTGGGGGGTCTTGAGTAAAAGCATCCTGCTGGGATTTACTTACTTCCTGTGCCCATTATAATTCACTGTTCCTGTTCCAACAGGGCATCAGCTAGATCATTTAACACCCTCATTTAAGAGAAAAGAGCTTCTTTTCGCTTTACACACACACTGTTAGTCTCCTCATTAACACAGACTTTTCAAACACACACACACACACACTTCAGAACCACTTTAACACTCTTGTAAATCTTGTAAACATGAGTTTACCACCTAGCGGCATTTTTTTTATCAATGAACATTAGCTGTAATTGCCAAATGGCAATTATTAGCTGTAATTTTTTTTAAATTTTAATTATTAGCTGTAATTGCCAAATGTTGTGGGAATGTTCACTGTCCCTGTAAGCATAAACAGGACCAAGTAAGGACACATTCATGTAATATAAATCCAACTACACAAATGTCATTACAGGTTAAAACTGTGTGAATGATTTTGTTTCTGTAGCAGACTGTCTGTTGTTTTTCCTCAGGTAACATCATTATGTTTAGAAAAATTATATTTAGCCCCCCCACCATACAGTCAATGTGCGTGAATATCTGTTTGTCACTTTACAGTATAACTGTGACATGTGGAGTGTCTGGTTAAGTTACCTGACTCATGTGGACCTGCTGCTGAAATAGTTTCTGCTTTTCCACAAAGTTCTGGTGCTGCTGCTGGAGGACCAGCTGGGCCAGCGTGCTCTGAGGGAGCGGGGCTGACTGGGTTCTGTTCAGGGGACGGTGTCGCGGTAACCTGGAGCGAGAGCTCACGGCTGAACGGTCTTTCATCACCAGAGGAGATGGAGAGAGAACTGGAACACTGCCTGTGACTGAAGAGAGCAGAACATTACACATATATGAGCAGCTGACACATACCATCTCCATGGACATGTTTAATAAACAACTATATTTTAAAATCCATATGTATGTAGGAAAATTGCATTTCTTCTGTAACTAAGCACCAGTGGTGACAATGTTCTGCCTTCACTAAATGGCCCTGAGGAGTGACAAAGCTGCAACACATACATTTTTAAAATTAAAAATAAACAAAAATCAATAATTGAACATGACATGAAGTACATGATTTCCAACTTATAACACTGATTTATAATGTGAGCTGTCGGATCAGTTTGGCTTCGTTTGACTTCAACACACATAAAGAAAGGTAAAGTAACCTGCATTTTTATGTTTTAAACAGAGGTGGCAGCAGAGAGGCAACAGTTTCAGATTAAATATTTAAATGTATAAATATTCTACACAGCCTCTCAAATGAAATGACTGCATTCATAGTAATTATAAAAGAACTATTAAACGGTTTAACATTTAATATATTGTTATTGCCATACATAAAATGTTTTGAACGTTACTCAGATCAGCAGGTTTCTGTCTGATCTTGACTTTACACTGATCTCACTTTCGTCTCAGCTCTTGCTCACCAGGTGACATCATCCTCTGCTGTCTTTGCTCCTTCATCAGAAGGTGTTGCAGAAGAGCCTGCTGTCCGTTGCTCACTTTGGACTCCATTGAGGCAGGAAACGCAGTGGCAGCCGCAAGCCCTTCTGCGGTTCGATCCTTCAGTGCTGTGCCCGTCTGAGTGGAGAGATCAGACTCAAGCTTTATAACTCAGACAGAAAGAAAGCAAATTACCATCTGATGTGTCATTCAATAGATTTTAATACTCAATGTAACAGTCATTTCTGCCTTAGAAAATCCAACTATTAATATTCCATGTGTTCTAAAACATCATCATTGATCACTGATATCAATCCAGCTAACAGGGAACGTTCTTAGAACGTTGGCTAACATTCTCTAAAAGTTCTTTTACAGTTATCAAAAACAATCTTGCAGTAACATTAGTAAAACTTTTTAACATTATATATCATATATCAAAAATGCTATTCTTAAGTTGTTAGTGAAACATTACAGAATTAAAACATGTTTGAATAATGTTCTTATGACCAAGCGATAACGTTAATACAACGACTAAAAACAGGACTATTTGAACATTCCTATACAGAACTTTCAAAATAACATTTTTAACATTTTTGGTACTTAATGGAAACATTAGGGAAACGTTCTTACAACCTAAAATTGTCAGCTGAAAAATTGTCATTAGTCATACAGGACATACTTACATAACGGCGCCTCCAGCATGAAATATTAATAACTGCAACCATTTTAAAACACGACCAGTCAGCGTTTGTGTTCTGTGTCATTAAGGTGCAGATAATTATCAAGCTGTTTTAGTCCCCAGTGTGTCATTTACCTATTTTAGAAATGTTAACGTGTTGAAAGTATTCTCATCTTGACGGTTAAAGCGATCCTTGTTTTGATTTGTTGGCGTGTTACGTGGTTTCTAAACGCCATTACTTTTAACTTTTTAACAGCGTGTGATGAACAAGAGGCTAAAACGATCCCCTGAAACCTTAAACCCAAGCTCCTTATTTACCTAAGGGCTAAAGATCCCACAGGTCAGAGGTCACGGGCCCCCAGGGCTGTACATTAATACAGCTGGGCTTGAACACAACTTAATAAAAGCAAAAAATAAGATCTTCTCCTAAACCTTCTGCAAACAACAGACTGCTGAAAACCAAATCTGTTTGGTCTCTCTTCCTCATCTCTGCTCTTAATGCACTCGACACATTCCTCATACAGTATTTTGTGCTTTCTCTACAAATAGACACGGCTCAGTGTCTCACTGTCTACTAAAAATACCACTTCACATCCCTCTGGCTTTTTCTGTGGGATCTATTCATATCTGTTGCGCAGCAGAAAGATTTCGCTTTTGTGCCCAGAGGACATTTTTCTTGCTCAGAGATTTTTCTTTCATAGGTCAAGAGACATAACTGAGTTCTGAATTTTGTTTTCCTGAAGGATTAGGCTAGTAAAGCTCCTCACATTGCATACGGCACCTTTAATGGACTATTGTGTCCACTATATGTTTAAGAATTAACTTTGTCAGATGTTTCTCCAAAAACTAAGAATAGACACAAATGGGAGATTAAACCTGTAAAATGAATGTGGACAGCAGCTCAGATCTTGACTTTAATGTCTTGGCAAATCTGAGCACTACCTGAGACATTGTTGAGATCTTTTCTGCAACTCTAGAGGATCCTGTTCTTAGGAGAAAAATCTAAGACTTTTTCCATTTGCTTAGCTAATAGTTTTAGGTTATAAGAATGTTTCCCTAACGTTTCATTTTTAAAAACCTTTTTAAAAAAACATCCAGTTTTTTAGATAATGTATTAATGCTATTGCTTGTTTATAATTCAAACTTTTTTGTTAATTCCATAACGTTTTTAAAACATCCCACTAGCAACTTAAGAATAACGTTTTTGATATATGTGATGTGTAATATTAAAAAAATCTCTAAACATTTCTGCAAGAACATTTTTAAAAATTGAGAAAACTTTCAGAGAATATTAGCCAATGTTCTGAGAACATTCCCTTTAGCTGGGTGCCATCTCATTCCTGTCTTGGAGCAACAAATAAAATACTGAAAAGATCTCACTTCTGATTTGTTTCCTATGTAGATATAGAAACTGTACAGAACAATATTACAGTATTTGTTTTTTTGACAATTTGACATGTCATGATTATTGTATTGCTATATTGTATAGCTTGCAGCATTATTGCTTCATCTGATGTTCATAAGCCTGCTTGTTGATGTTAGCAGCTTACACAGATGTGTCCATGAGCAGGATGCAAGCCCAGTGTGAGGTTGGGTAGAGAGGGAGACGTATATAAATTCAGCAGGGACATGGATCCATCTGTCTTCAGGACGCCCCCCTGAGACAGACATCGCTGGAGGAGAGACAGAAACCATTACATCACCTGTTACATAAGACAGAGTGACAGAAATACAGCAGCAGAAACACACCAGGGCTGTTGTGTACCAATGAAACTGAGTTCACCATCCATTTCACTTCAGTAATGTGATGTATGGAGTGAAACAAGATATTCCAAGACAGAAAAATGTAAAGGATTGTATCCACAGGAAATAATTGGATGGTGAAAAGTGGTCTGTGTATGACACATGGTGGTTTGGGGGGAGTGTGTGTGTGTATATACTTGTACATTTATCTTTGTGAGGACCAGTTAACCAGAGGGTTAAGATTTAAAACAGGTTAATTTAGGTTTAGGTTAAGTTTAAGTTAGGTAAGGTTAGGTTTAGGCACTTAGTTGTGAAGGTTAAGGTCAGGATAAGAAGCTAGAGATTGTACTGTGGCAATGAATGTCCTCACAAACATAGCTGTACAAACATACTGTATATGTGGGTTATCAATGTCTGGGTTAGCAATGAAACTCTCACACACACTCCTAACACTAGCCCATAAGAAGCCACACACTCATTGGGCTGTTCTATAACAGACAGGAGGAGAGCCGCTTCGCTCTGGTCCGCTGGCCCACTGCCCATAAGGAAATGCTTGGGCAGAACTTCACAGGAGAAATAAACCTCACCATCCCCCAACCGCCAGCACAGACAGAAACCGCAGCGGAAAAGAGCTGTCACAGTTAGTTTAATGCAGGACAGCAACATACAGTCGCATGACACCTTCAAACTCCACAGAACTGCGCAACAAGAAATAATTAGCGTTTGTTCTTTATTATTAGCGTTTGATGGTGGAACAAGTGGCCCCGGGGTCATCCTAGCTAACAGGGAACGTTCTCTCAAAATTATCTTAAAATGTTCTTGTAGTATATATATATTATATATGTGTATATATATATATATATATATATATATATATATATATATATATATATAAAGTTGTAAGTGAAACATTTTAAAAACAGTGCACAATTAAAGAATTCATTTAAGAACGTTAATACAACGTCTAAAAAACAGTGCACAATTAAAGAATTAATTTAAGAACGGTAATACAACGTCTAAAAAACAGGTCATTTTGCATTGTCATACAAAATTAGTGCAACAAGACAATCATAAATAGAAAAATAAATTCTTGACAAAATACCATATGACCCCCTTTCAGTTAAATCAGGAGTTAGCTGATTCTGTGTTAGTCTAAAAGCCGGCCATGAGCTAACTAATTCCCTAGTACCTCAATTTGGGACTTGCTGGACTGACATGACGCTCTGTTCTCATTCTTGCACAAGCCAATTGGTGAGCTGGGTCCAGAACCTGCAGGGCTCTCATTAGCTGAGGAATCTAGCGTGGAGGAGAACAGGAAGTGAGTTCTGATCTAAACATAAGTTCAACTATGAAAAAGTTATCTGGCCTCTGGAGTTCAGTAGTGAGTAATATGAAGATGTTTATTTCTCTCAGGTTGTGTATTAGGTAGTTTCACTATTTTTCTCACCTGTTAGTTCTAGAGTTCGTTTCTTGAGTGGTGTGACGAGGATGCTCCCATCTCTCCGGCGGATGGGTGCGCTCCTTCTCTCAGAAACCTTCTGCTTGAGTCTGGACCTTACCTTCAGATTGGGCTCAGACGCTGAAGAGCAAGAGAGGGCAGACTGGATGAGTAACAGACTGAAATTTAAGTGCACAGAGGAAAATGTTATTTCTCAGATGTTGCTCTTTCATAGCTCAGGAGATTTGATGGAGATCTCTTATGTTTCATTTACGTATCTACCTTGTGTCAGATGATTTGATTAGGAATGTTTGAGTTTATATTGAAATTGTCTTTTGATTGGAGACTTGGCAAATCTGAGTTCAGTTTGAGACATTGCTGAGATCTCTTCCAAAACTGTAATAGAGATATTTGTGAGATTTCTGAGTGTTGTTCTCAGGAGAAATATCTGAGACACAGGAGACTTGAGCAAAACTTCTCATTTGATCTCACTGCTGTCTAGGAGAAATAATTGAGATATTAAAGAGATCTCATCTGTGATTTTTCTCTATGGGTGAGTAAAAAAAAATATAGATCAGCCTTGCTGATTTCTTCCAACCTAAAACCTTTCAAAATTCCTTAAAAGCCTGATTAGCCTTTTAAATTTTATTGTGTAGAACTTTTACAGCCTGTTTTATGACTCTATGACCAAATACAAAAAAATGTAGTTAAAAACTAAATCATATAAAACTAGAGAACATCAGTGTGCATACAGATTCTGTACACACACACACACATACTGTAGGTAGTCTAATTAAGTAGCTGACAGAAGTAAATGTGTGGTCTGTGTCCAAGCCTACTGAGGAATTCTGGGATATCTCCCAGCTGTAATGAGGTAAGAACTGGAAGAGCAGTTCCATCCTTCATCTGGATGACATTAGAACAGAGCAACAGCTCTCCACCGGCTTTCAGAATCCAGAACCTGCTGATCTGCCAACCACAAACCTCCAACACACAGGACAGCTCAACACAACACAACACGCAAAGACGCTAGCAGAGAGACAGACAGCGGATGGGAAAAAGACAGAAGGACAGAGAAAGATCTGGCCTGAAAAAGGGGAAATCATCATTTTTGTCCCACTTTGACTTCTGGAGTTTCAAAATTCCCTTGATTTCACTAAGCTTACGGTCAAAATCCAGCCGCCCCATAGACGCCACCTACCGCAGCTCTGACCACTGAGTGGGCATCACACATACATCAACATGATTACAACACACTGTGGGCTGAAAGTTTGTATCTGGGCAGAGAATAAAGGAGAAATATATAAAAACTCTCCCTCGGCTTTCTCTCTCTGTCTCTCTCTACACACACACACACACACAGGTTTTTATGTTTTATTACGAAGACATAATGGTTTTATAGTTTGTTCCCTATACATTTGGTCCCCATAACACAGTGAATACAAGGACACACACACACAGAAGACTGACTTATGAGACACATTCCCCAAAACACTGAGTTGACAAAGTTTAGAAGTAAACCCAGAGCCCTGTGATTCTCATCCAGAAAAACCCAGCATATTTTAGCTGTTTACCCAGAAAAAGTAACACAATTAATCAAGTTCCACATAATTAAGAAATGGCAGATCAATCACATAAAATTACTGCTGACTATAATGAAACTGATGCTTTGAGTTTCAGCAAGAGATTACAGATAGATTACAGTAATGGCAGAATTTTGTCATTTTGCCCTCTGACACATGATGAATAAGTGCTATTAGAAAAATGCCGCAAATAATATTTGCCCAGCAATTAGCTGGAAGGATTTACACGTTTCTAATTTGCAGGGAAAATACACAGAGCGGTTAGCATGTTTACATTGGGCAACGTCATTAAAGGGCATTTTCAATGCAGCCCGACTCGACTTCCTTAAACAAACACTTGTGCGGTGGGGTAACATGGCATGAGAAGGTAACTGCTGGAGGTGCGTCCCCCAAGATCCCACGAGCACCTGTGAGGCTTTTTTAGGTTCTGCTGACCAGTTCCATATGTTGGTCCAGCACTACTGCCTTACATTTGCTGAAGAAAGTATATTAGTGGTTGCCAAGGTGTTGCTATGCAGCTGCTAAAATGTTCTAAGTAGTTTATAGTGTGTTGCTATGAGGTTGTTGTATGGATGATGCGTTTAAGTCTGATCGCTTAGAAGAGTAACATCTCTTAACAATCATCACGATTTGTCTTTAACGTCTGTCACACAAACAGCTCTGGAAAAATAAAACCTATTTTAATATTTAGATTTAGTAGTTTGTTTAAATTACGTCTCTACAGTAATAGAGATGCTTGCTATAGAGGTTTGTGAGTGTCTGTCCCGCTGTTCGCTTTCCTAACACAAACAGACCTGTCGCCTGCACATCATCCCCCCTCCCACACCTGCCAATCACTCAGTTGGGAAGGGTCCTGACCAGGGCAAAGAACAAATGCTATCTTCATAATCACCCCCCACCCCCTGCCTGGCAGAATCTGAACAGGCATCTACCGGGACAGACAGGAAGTGGGGAAGGGCTCCTCATAAACCCAGCTAACAACTTTAGGTTGTAACAATGTTTCCCTAATGTTTCCATTAAGTAACAAACCATAAAAAATGTTATTTAGAATGTTCAAGGAATGTCCCAAAAAACATCCAATTTTTTTCCAATTAACCAACGTTCTGAGAACGTTCCCTGTTAGCTGGGAAGTCATTTAAAAATAGGAGTATACATACAAATTTTTCATACTTTTATTTTCATACAAACATTAAGCTCCTAGTCGTATTTTTTTCTGCTAGGAGTGCTTAGCATTCTTAAACGCTTTGAATGTTGGGTACAAAAGGAAGGTTTTCTGGAATATGGAAAAGGAATACGGCACAGCGAGGTGTTCTGTGTTTTAATTGGCTGTCTGCTTTATCGCTGTATTTTCTGATCTACGGGCAGAAACCGGAGCCACAGGAAGTGGCCCTGCAGACTGTCTTGTCAGCGTAGACAAATTATTCCATTGACAAAAAAGCGGCTGTTTTTCTTTTCGTTTTTTCTTCTCTGTTTCGTTCCTGTTGTTTTTGTATCCCCCTAATGTGCAGGACGGGCCTCTTTTTAAAAGCTGTTACCTGAGTTATTGAGAGTGGATGAAAAGACGCCCCAGAGTTCCTCGCCGATCTCTGAAGGGGCCCGAGGTTGAGCAGACCCCTGTGCTCGAAAAAATCCCCCCAGAGTTTTGTGGTATTCTGGAGCGCTGGGCTTCAGGACCCTTTCTGGTGTCGAGCCATGCTGGAAATTCCGTGAAAACAGTGCTTGGATGAAGACCAGGTCTATTTTTACATCCCCCTCAGAAAGCATTTCAGTCTTATCATTGTACAGAGAGAACGAAAACTACCATATCACCTTCCTGTAAAAACTCATCATAAAATCAGCCTTGCGACGAGACGCTGAGATACTCCGAAAATATCAGATCATGTGGACTACATATGAATTCCCAGAAAAGAAAGTGTTTTCAGAAGTTTTAGTGGTGTTTGCTGAGAAGTGTGTTCATATCCCTCACTCCACCAGCTGACACTTTGTTTCCGTAACATTTCAAAAAGTAACAAAAACATTAACGTTAATAATGTTATTTTGAAAGTTCTAGGAACTTTTGTAACTCTGTAACTTTTTAACTGTAAGATTTTTTTGAAAACTTTTAGAGAACCTAGCCAATGTTCTGAGAATGTTCACTGTAAGCTGGGAAAGGTTTTTCAGAAATGAATAACTTTACAAGGTACGATTTTCACCTGATGCCTTTGGAATCCATCCATCCTTCACTGCATAACAGCAGCGAGTTCTAAACAGGCAACTCTTCTACATACAAATCTACTTTAATCACATTATCAACCTCTGCATTCAGTGCTCAGAAGTACGGGGTGAAAGGTCAAACACTCACAATGACCAGCCTCGTCGCTGCCAGGGTGATTCGATAACCCATTCAACCCAAAGCCACCAACTTCCTGCTGACGCCCAGGAGAAGTTAACCTCTCACATCTGATTAGGGGGCAGAGAGACAGACCCCTCTGCCTGGCCTGGGCCAGTTTCTACAACCCCTCTGCTGGGTAATTGTTTGCAAACCTCTGGACTGGGCGCCCCGGGGCGCAGCGCGGGCACAAGTATGGTCATTCTCACCAGGCTGACCCTTAAGCTAAACAGGGTCACTCATCAGCCCCATTTAGCTCTGCCCAGAGGCCACAGGACTCAGTGACATGCACAGTTGACTGTTGACCTCAATGATTAAATATCGGCTAGATTCATCTGCAAACATTTAGGCAGTGTCACCTCCGCCGGACCCCGTGACACTGATGTTATGCTGCTTTATTCTGCAGGGAAACATGTCAAATCATCATCTCCATAGCTTGAGATCTGGTCACATTTTGTCATAAGCAAATGGACAGAAAACCTATGGTGATCAGTTTACACTGTATATGACTTGTATATAAGACTTCTGTTTCTAATCAAACTGAAGAACCATTATTTGGGACAGAACCAGTGACACAGAACCACACACATACACTTTCCAACAATGCAGTCATTCCTAAAGACCCAAATCTAGACAATTTTAGGTTGTAAGAATGTTTTCCTAATGTCTCCATTAAGTAACAAGTTAAAGGTTATTTTGGGACGTTCTAGGAACAACATACAGTTTTGTAGATGCAAAAACATGTAGACATTGTGTACAATGTTATTGCTTGGATATAAGAACATTATTCAAACATTTTTTTAATTCTGTAATGTTTTAAAACATTCCACTAACTAGATTTGTGACATTTATGATATATAACTTAAAAACGTTATACTAATTTTACTGCAATTCTTTTGATAACTTAAAGAACTTTTAGACAATGTTAGCCAATGTTCTAAGAATGTTCCCTGTTAGCTGGGAGTACACCAGCATCTGTCTTGCATACATGTCTCAGGTTATACTGATTTTATAAGGATCATAGAACAGAATTCTTCGCTGTGACCTCTGAACTCCGACCTACCAGTCTTCCTGAGAGGGAAGTCTTCTCTGTAGTCCAGGCCAGAGGTCAGAGGGTATTTGAAGGTGGGAGGGGTTTCTCCTAGTGGAGGGGAACTCTGTTCTGCAGGACCCGGGTGGGCAGAGCTGGATGAATACAGAAATATAATGAGATTATCCCACACTTCTGACACATGCTCGGACACACATGATTAATCTGCAGTGTGTTTGGTTCTGGTCTTGTATGGAGGTGTAATATCATGACGCACCTGTACCACAGGTTCGAGTGGCTGAGGGGGTAACCAGCACCAGACATAGACAGATCTTTAGCAGATTTACTCATCAGAAAGTCATGCAGTTTCTGTCGAACCTCAGTGCTCGCCATCGCACCTGCAGAAAAACACACCAGCCATTCGCTCTCAATGCATTAACAAATAAAATTCTGTCTAAGAAAATGCTGACAATGATCCTTCTATGGACTAATTTGAAATAAAAACTATAAATTGTATTTATTTATATTTAATTGACTAGAACAGAATTAGACTTTTTTGTGGAACTATCTTTTATAATTTTTGTTTTTTTATACTTTTTATCTATTTAATTGATTTACTTTTGTCTTCATCTAATAGCATATGTACTATTTAATTTAAATCCTAAATATTATTTGCTGTCTGCTGTTTTTATATTCTTAAGTGTGTTTGAAATATAAAAAGATTTTAAAGGAAATGTTATGTAGGAATCTAGAAGAGTCTGCGTGTTTCTAGAAGTTAACAAATGTAATGCAACAATATTTTCACACAATAAATTCAGCGCACCTCGATAATTTCTCAGGCTGCAGTTATGCTACTGGAGAAACATATGCAGAAACAGCGCCATCTGGTGGTGACCAGAGCGCATTGCAGAATTGCTACAACAATTTGTTACTGTTGTTTGGTGTAATTTGGGGAATAAGGTTATCCTCACAACAGTGGTTGTATTATTGATAAACACAATTTTAATGAAGCTGGATGAGGTGAAGGTAAACATGAGTAAAATGCCTGAGGCTTTGCTGAATAAACGAACATTCGATTGGCTGCAAACGTTTGCTCACTCTCTTTAGATCTCTCCTTCCTCCTGTGATGCTGATGTTTCTGTGTCTCCCTCCTGTGAAGCTCCTTCTCTTCATCTCGCACCTCCTCCCTCTCCTCTTCAGCCACGAGCCGACGCTCCTCTGCAAACATATCCTGCTGCTGCCGAAGGGTTAACAGAGCCTGCTGGAGCTGTAAGAGAGAGACAGAACAAGAGTGAGAGAGAGACACACCAAACGAGTGAAAGAGCAAAAGTGAGAGAGAAAAAGTTTTACGTTTTATCTGAACATATTTGTGTGAAAATATGTATCTTATTTATGCTTTGGCAATGTAATTTTTTTACCATGCCAATTAAGCTAGTTGAATCCTGCCAGAGAGACAGAGACAGAGAGAGAGAGAGAATATAATCTCACACACATTTCCATAAAGACACAGTGTAACATAATAATGTGACATTGGGCTATAAGTTACTGATGCTGATATCTAAAGAGTGTAGAGAACAAGATGGGTGATTTAATTCCTGTGCTTGTGATGGACATATTACATTGTATTTTATTAATAAAATTAATTAGATGTGTATTTACACTAGAAGATCCAGACTGAGTGCTGTAGACATCTGTAGGGTACAGTGTTTCATATCACAGCTGTTAGAGTACTGTGCAAATTACCACCATGTATCAGCATCTCTTACACACACACTCTAACACACACAAACACACGCATGTTAGATTTCTATGCTTTGTGGGTACTTTCCATAAACATAATAACTTTGATACTGTACAAACTGTATTTTCTATCCCCTTATCCTACCCCTAAACCTAACCCTCACAGAAACCTTTTCGCATTTTTACATATTCAAAAAAAGCATCATTTAATATGTTTAATAATCAGTTTCCCTCGTGGGGACCGCTGGCTGGTCCCAACAATATAGGTGTGTGTGACATTTGGTCCCCACAATGGTAGAAAAGCAATAACACACACTCGCATCCTAAAGTTTCACACACACTGATTTAATGAGATTAAGCCTTTAACGATAATCCTTTACAGATCAGCTCTGGCTAAATCACTTCATTTCCTGCAGATCAGATGAGTGGCCTTAAACCACACTGACCTCATTCACAACAAACATTTACTTCATCTCATCCACAAATATCCTCCATCAGACACCAACACACAACAATAACAAGCTGTGTCTTAAGTCTTCATTGACACTAATGAGTTACCCAGCAGCAGACGGCCTTCCACATGTTAAGTCTCGTACAATAAAACTGTTTTTTGTTATATAAATACATCTATATCACTTCTTTGAGGCAAAACTGCTTTTCCAGGAAGATGAACATTTGGTTATATGTTGCAGGTTGTAAGAATGCTTCCCTAATGCTTCCTAAAGTAACAGAAACTTTAAAAATATTGTTTTGAATGTTGCAGGAACGTTGACAACATCAACGTTTTTAGACATAAAAAAAGTTCTATTAATGTTATTGCAAGAACGTTTTCTGATCACTTTGAGGGGACTTTTAGAGAACATTTTGGCTGTTAGATGTTTCCGGTTAGCTAGGAAGTTAACCCTGCATATTGATATAATATTGTGTCACCATGGTGACTCTGACTCCTGGTACTGAAGCCTGAATATGCTTTAGGAGAGCAGCTCGTGTGTTTTCAGTGCAGACCTTGATGTGCTCCTCCAGCTGGGCCTGGTGCTGTCTCTGAAGATTCTGGTGCTGCTTCTGGAACTCAGAGATGAGAAGCTGCTTCTGAATCTGCTGCTGTCTCTGGATCAGCAGTAACTCGCGCTGTAACTGCTTCTCCCATTCATCTGAATCACAGTCCCAATCTAACATACTGACCCCAGACCTGCCCACCACAGACAACACCTCTGAACCTGAGGGGGGAGGAGAGAGAATACAGACACAATATAAGTAGGAGACTGGTTGGTATCTGGTTGGTATCACAGCTGGTTGGTATCACAAAGTATTATAATGGCTTAACAATTTTAGGTTGTAAGAATGTTTCCCTAATATTTACAAAAGTAACAAAAACATTTAAAATGTAAAATGTTAAAATGAAAGTTCTAGGAACGTTTTTCATACATTTAATTGACATTATTGCTTGGTTAAAAAAACATTTTTTAAACATTCCACTTACAACTTATGAATAACATTACTATCTAACTACTTATTAACGTTATTGCAAGAACATTTTTTGAGAACTTTGAGGGAACCTTTAGAGAACACTAGTCAGCGTTCTGAAAATGTTACCTGTTAGCTGGGAATTTGCATTATTTTTTATTCAGTTCTTGCAAACAGCTTTCACAAGCTCCTAATAATATCAAGTCCCACCGAACACAAAAGTTCATATCTGAGGTTATGTGTGTTTGTGTATATTTGAAGGAAATTAAAGATTGCAGTGTTAGCTGGGTGAAAACCACATATTAAAACCCTTCTTTAGCTCTTTAAATAAACTCAAGGGCAATTACAGGCATAAACTGTAGGGAGGGTCTTTTTATGAGAGCTATTTCAACTGCTTTGAGCGTAAACACAGAGGCATGTCAAGAGCCTTCGTTTACGAATGAAATCTTATTTAAACTCAATCTAAAGTGAGACAGCATGTGACTGGTGCATCTGAGCTGCAGTTAAAGTATTTTTACACATGAACAAAACAGCAGAAAAGGGAAAGGCATTTGGCGTGTATGTGTGTGTGTTTGTATGTGTGTGTGTGTTCAGAGAATGGACTGGCCTAATGCCCTAAAAAGCTACACTGTTAAAACCTACTTATCAACATTTACAGACATGCCCTTAATCTGTTACCCAAATCAAACCTGCACTAATAAACAAAACACAAAAAAATTATTGGTAAATATTCTGTTTCTACTGAAAACTCCTACACACTCCAACACACACACAAAATCACGGGAATGAAAAATCATCAGATCACAAGTGTTTCTCAAGACAGTAATAAGATGGTATAGAAAGCTAATTTTTAAATCTCACGTGTCTTCTCTAGAGCTTCTTATTGGTATGAACCACAATGGAGATTTCATTACAAACTCAAACGTTTCTCCTCGAATTCTTCCAGGACCATGTGACCTGAGCCCTATTCATCATCTATCTTAGGAACAAACATCAAAAAGACAAAGTTAAGAAACTGGAAACTGTCCTCTGAACAGAATCTTCCTCTGGGATAACACACACTGTTATTCTTTGATGCCACTTCTGGAGTGACTATGTACCAGACAACAGTTGCAACTGACTCAGAATATCAGCATCACGTCGCATGCAGGTGTTGAAATAAACGCCGCTGCTGTCTCTCGCCACCATGACTCCATTGGGCCCCTGGCCCAGAATACAGCCCACCAAAACAGAACCACTGCGTGGGCCAAAGGTGTCAATCCACACCAAAAATACCATGCCATGTTTTCTGATCATGGTAATAAATGGGCTGAGACTCCTGTGAGACACAGCTAAGACTTTTATTGCTTGTAAATGTCTCGTTGCCGGTTTCTCTTGAGATGAGCTGCCGTTATTTGAGAAACACAGAAAAACTAGCATGCATTATAAATCAAACCTTCCGGTATGTAGTTATGTGAGGAGTTAACTCAGGCGGAATGATAACCAGGGCTAATCTTAGACTCCAAATGCCTTAAGCCCAAAATACTACAGCTAAGAATAGTCAAGTTTGAAGTCAAGAGGCCAGAGCTCAACATAAGCGGCCGCGGGCAGTAACGGAGCGCAGAGGCACACAGGCGTAAATAACAGCCCCCTCACGCTATTCCTAAAGCAGAATGCTGCTCACAAACACACCTGAGCACAACTAAACATGTCTCTTGTCAAAAGATTTTCTTAGTAACATCACATCAGTGAAACTACATCCACCTGCTGTTCAAAAACACACATTTTATTTTATAACCACCAGTATTTGACATGAAGATCTATTGATATCTTTCTCGTTTTGTTAATTGTCAATGTTTACAGCTTTTTTTGCACTCTTTGCACATACAAAAGTTTTAATTCCTATGCAAATGTTTGCATTTCATGAATATGCAACATGGGTGTATTCCAAATGGATTTTGCAGTGCACTCTCAAAAGTGTGCATATGAGAAGCATGTGGCAGTTACCTTTCGACATTTTAATGGTTAAAACGGCAAGTGTGTGAGAAAAGTATCAATCTGCACTTTTATGACATGATATGACCTTCTCTTTCCATCACCTGCTGAGCACATACTTCAAGTATTCAGTAGTAATATGTTAAATGGCACACAGCCACACAATCTGACAGCCCAGTCAGTATAACCTTTGTACACCTCACAGAAGAGAGACAGGCTAAACACATGGTCTCTGCACTCTTTCCATCAGATCCACCCTGTTTCTCACAAACCAATGCTGTGTTTGGCAGCATTTTACCATACTGTTACCGTTACTGCAGTATACAGCATATACACAGTATATGTGCACAATACATATTTCTGTATTTTGTATTTTCTGTATAGATTTTCTTAAAAGTAAAGAATTGCACAGCAACCAAATTTATTTTCAAGGTAATAACTGGTACCAAACACCTGAGTTAAACATTCACCCCGGTGATGTCATGTGACAACAATATGTTAAATGTTTGTCATTGTATAATGCTTTCTACTTTACAGTACTTTACTGTTTTCTAGGCAGTATGCAGTATATACTACTTACTGATTACTGTGCAGTGAGCATTTCATTCTAAAAATTATCTGTAAGGCTGTTTTTGGGGTAGCAAACAGTGCTGATCTGAGACCAGCTTTAAACTTATAAGGTCCTCTAAACAAACACTGATCTGAGATCAGCTCTCAGAGATGGCCTTTAAGGAAGAATGTATGAGCCATAAAAGGGCTGATTAACAGGTGAACTGTGTGAAACAGAGGAAAGGATTTATATGATCTCAGACATCTGCTGCTTTTTTTTAATGTATCAAAACAAAATAACCTGTCAAGTCTCATAAAGGTTGACCTGGTTTAGAGCTGCTGAATCACAACAGATACAAATCTCTACAAACACTGCACTAGCCCATAGAAAGAAAAATAATGAACACAATCTCTCCAGTCTCTATTATTTATACCTCCTCCAGCTTCCTCTTCTAGTCCCAGAAACCTCAACAACATCTCAGACTGCTCTCAGATTTACAAGGTACCAAAGTCTGTAATTAAACATCAAAGATCTCAAACCACAAACGACTCAAACTCAAACATTTCTTAAAAATTCTTCCAGAATTTTCTAAATATATTATTTCAAATTAGCCGGGCTGTGCTATCCACATTTACTGTAAAGCTCTGCTTCTGTTTTTATTTTGATCTCCCTTAAGGACTTAAAACAAATCATCTACATCAAAGTTAAAACGTCATTTAAACAGACTCTCCTCACGTGGAGTACCTGATCTGATCGCTGAGCTGTGTGTGTCTAGATTTCTTCTGCTCCACTCTGCAGTGATGCTCTGGTCCATCTCATAGATGGTCTGCAGCATAATTTGCACTTGACCTCAGAACAGAGCTGCGTCTCCACCCCGCAATACCTTCTGCACAACGTCCCAGCTTCCTCTCTGTGGATCAGTTTTTCCAGACTTCTTTATGTTTTTCTCTGCCTTTTCTTTAAGCCGTCCCTTTTGAGTGTCATCAGGTAGCTAAACAACGAAATGTAGGAAATGTAACAGGTGACAACATCAACTCTGTTACTGCCTCTCCACTTCTGTACAGGAAACTGAGACAAAGCTTCGCTCTGTCTCACACTTTCTCTCTCTGTAGCTCTTCCTAACTGTGCTATCTCTCGTACCACTCTCTCTCTCTCTCTCTCGCTCTCTCACTGGTGCCAGGAATAGCAGCAGGACCAGCCCAGGACAGAAATAGGCTGGGCCAGACCAGGGGAGTAGAGCAGCGGCCAGATGCTGAAAATAGCAACACAAAAACACAGCTGTCTGCTTTCATCTATCCCCTGTGAGCTCACTGTCTCTCTTCATTTCTCATTCTCACAGAAAGTCAATCTCACATGGACATTTTACTTCATAAGGAAAATTAAGTCCATTTTAGAACTTTTAACATTTTTAGGAGAATTTAGCACTACCCCCTCATTACTGTAACACAAACCCAGCTAACAGTTTTAGGTTTTAGAACATTTCTTTAACGTTTCCATTATATAATATATAATGGAAAATATTATATATTATATAATATTATATATATTATATATATATTTTTTCCATATAATGGAAAATATAAATATAATATATCATTGCATTTGGTTCTCAGAACATTGGCTAATGTTCTGTAAAAGTTATGTTCTGAGAACCAAATGCAATGACTGGATAAACATTTTATGGTCCTGCACCTTCCACAGAAGATATATATTTATATATATTCAGACCACTTAGTGGTTGCTACCCATCAGATGTGAAGAGATTCAACCAGTATAACAAAAAAAAAAAAAATCGTTCTCTGCCTTTAATGCAACGTACAGTTTCTTTGACCTACAAATGTTCTTGACAGTTTTCACCCCTCTACCTCCCTTTCATCTCTCTCGCACACTTTCTCTCTGTCTCAAAGCCCCTGAGAACAATCTCTCTGTCGCTGTCTGTTTTCTCTCTGTTTGATCACTGAAGAGCTTTCAGAGAGCATCCATCTCACCATCCAGCTGCATGTTCTCAAAGTCACTCCTACAATCTTCTCCTCACCTGCTTCTCTGGCTCTGTTACATCCATTACCAGCACACGGGAGTTCAAAGGGGGTTTTGGACGTATTTTGTTGACATTAAACACACGACATCCTGTTTTTCATTAAACCAACAGAACAAGCCTTTGATTCCATGACTGCAGATCAGAGCTCAGACTGAATAAAGAAATGGATCTGGACTTTACAGTCATAATAAAAGAGCTTTATGCCAAGATCTTTTGCTTTTTAGTAAAAGTTTGAGGGGTTTTTTTTTAAATCTGGTTTGTTCTTTGCCATTACTGCCTCTGATCTGAATTCATGATGTAGAATTTTGTGACGGAGAGATGTAAGATCTACAGTATCTGAAAGTCAGAGACCTGGTGAAAGATACATATATATATATAGCTTGTGTTTAAGGCGCAGGACCATAAAATGTTCGTCCAATCATTGCATTTGGTCCGAAATCATTGATGGGATGTCCTACTTGCCTGTCAAACCATGTATTTGCATACCTTCGCACACCCTGCTTGCAGACTCTAAAGGGAGGGCGGGATCTTATGCTTTCACAGCTAGCTTACTATTGCTTGCCGCTTCGGTGTCAGGTGATGACAGCCAATCACATGTAATGATAAAGACCCCATCAAATTATAAGTTTGAAAGTTTACTTTCCTGTTTTAACATATTTACCAGTTTAGCCATTAGCCTTTAGTTAATAATCTTTAGGGACATTTTATTAGATAAATATTAATATACTCCAATGTGGATAATATTGGTCTTGGATGAGTACATTTTAAATGTGTATGTCTTCTAAAGGTAAATTTAGATAAACTAGCTCATAGATGACTTCAAAGCTAAACACACATGATAAGAAAGTTAAAAAAAAAGTTGTTTTCATGGGGTCTTTAAAAACGACGTCACAAAAACACGAACAACCCTGTAGGGAAAACAGCTGACAATCAGCCAGTCTTAAAAGACAAAACAGGACACAGAACTGTGGCTGCTGACGTGGAATCCCCTCAGGTCTGTATAATGAATTAGAAATAAAAAAAATTTGTAATCCAAAAACAGCATAATTCCCAGGACTGAGACATTCCTAAAGCATGACAGAGATGAAGTTCCTCAGTAGCCACAAATGCCATCACAAACGTAATTTCCCAAGTTTTTACTAGAGTTAGTGATATGAACTAGGTGCTAACTCTTATGATTATATTTGTGGGAGAGGTCGACTTGGGCTAGCTAGTAAGTAAGACCCTAGCAACCATACAGAACAGCTGAAAACGGTATAGTAATGCCCTAGAAGAATATGCTAGCAACCATATAACAGCAAGCTTACATACCTAAAACCCCTCAGCAACTACATGGAAATACACTCACATTGTCTTTATACAATGTAAACAAATGTCTAGTTAACAAACAAACACTCTTGATAATGCATTCTTGTCAAGTGCAATGAATGAGTGGCAATGAATCATAGGTCGTGAACACACACACACGTTGGCTTTTCATATTTCATAGGAGGATTTCATAGATGGTTTTTATAGCGTACAAACTGTAATCCTCGCGGAAAACTTTTTGTATTTTTAGATTTCCAAATATGATCATCGTTTGATTTATCTGCTTGTTCCTTGTGAGGACCTAAAACATGACCTAAAACCCCACAAGGTCAAAATGTACTTGTATTACTATACTTTTGGGGACCCACAAGTATTTGGTCCCCATAACATAGTGAATACCAGGACCACACACAGCTTTCCTCCTGGTCTTCCTCTTCAGACAAAACAAAGGCAGTGTGGTAAAATAGGTCACATCTCCACAGGTCTGAGAGAAACAGACACTCCCAAGGTAAAAGAGGACAGATAAAAATAACCACCACAGCAAAACAAAGCTGCCACTATCTATAAAGACCATAAACTGTGGCTCTCTGTGGCTGCTTTCAAAATGGAGCCCTGCAGTATATACTCAGTCTGCTGTCTATCATATGTAAAATAGTATTATGTAAGGGCAAGCATTTCACACAATATGCTATATTGTTGTCACATGACCTCTAAACGTTGCAACAACGTTGATTCAGCAAGTGGCCTTCAGTTATGTATGGTCACATGTAGTCCGAATTTAAGATGTTTGGATGCATGTTTAATGCTCTCCTGGGCTGAAGTCACACTGGCCTTTAAAATCAGACTTTGTACAGACACAATATCGGGTGGAAGCACATGCAAATATCTTTAAACAAACACACATGCAGTGAACACACACAGTTACAAAGATACACACATGCAGAGAAACACAAGCTTAGTTTCCAGGCTTGCTCTGCAACAGCTCCACCTTGGGGCTAAAATACACAAATGCATTCATTTGAAACTTACTGGCATTTTCCAGGTGTGTGTTTTGTGTGTCTGTGATTGTGATTGTGATGGTGTGCCTGTTTGTGTTTTGTGTGTACTCTTGTGTGTGGTCACACCACACACACACAAACACTTTAAAGATAATGTTTACACGATTCATTTGATGAATGATGAATTCTGAAAAAAAATCCTCCTAAAAATTATTATAACAGTACAGTGAAGGTATTTGATTAAAGTATTTACAATGCAATCCAAAATATTTCCAAAGAATACAATGGTATCACCATAATACCAGAACCCTATGACAATACAACATTACTTTTGATTAGTGTGATAATACAATTATATTATATAAATCAACACTGTTAGATACAATGCTGATCTGTCATACATGATGACATGTTTGTAAAGGAGAATCTGTGTGTGTCTGAGTGCTGATAGCATCTCCTGTGAGCTACAGTCAGATTAACATGCATCTCTCTCCCTAAACCAGCCAAAAACACTTTCAAAACGGTCTACCAGAAATACCGACATAATGTACTTTGACTGTTGTAACATTGTAAGCTGCCTTGGATAAAAGCATGTGGCAAATGCATAAATGTAAATGTATTTCAACCATTATTCATACCAGACCTGTTGATTGAGCTGACAATCTTTGTGCCATGGACACAGGTCATAACAATCCACCTGTGTGTGCATCACTGAAATGTCTGATCTTTATGTAACCACGCAGTGCATGTAAATCAAGCTGAGATGCATTTGGAGGAACAGGCTCTGTGAGGTGCGTAATCTGCAGAGGTTAGGCATGTGTGTGCGCGCCCGTTCTATTTATAGCACAGTGATGTTTCCCCCATGTACCCTATGAAGGAACAATGCTAAATAAATGCCATACAATTGACACCATTTAGATAAAAACTGCAAAAATGCATTTCGTGCAAAAAAAACATGCATTGCATTTTATTAAAATGCACTGAAAAAAAGCGTTTGATTTTACCACTTTTATTGTAATACACCATTATAAATTAAATAGATAATACTAAATTATGAGACACTCTATCTATCTATCTATCTATCCCAGATCTATCTATCTATCTATCCCAGATCTATCTATCACCTTATGACAATACAATGTTGCTTTGGGTCAGTGTAGTAATACGATCATATTATTTAAGTCAACAGGGTCATCTATACTGTACGTTTCACACTCACCTGACAGATACAGCCTGTAGAGTCGATCTCTGTTCCGTGTTTGATAGCGATACTCCCATTCATAAATATAAACGCACGCGCATCTCAGCGCACGCGCATCCCAACGCACGCGCACAGCAGTGGGACGCGCGCTCTAAAAATAACGCATCGTCGAGTGACAGTCAATATCCACTATTATTATATCATCTATTATTTTACAGACATGCATACAACACGAATAAATATGCGTTACATTAAAAAACAATGTACAGTTTATTTACTGCTGTGATTGCCGCTGTGTGCTGTGTTAGTGACAGAAACATTATGACATCTTGGTCCTTATTTAGCAGAACCATCCTTAATGTTTTAGTAGCTTACTTATCAATTATCAGCATGTGATTAATTCTGCAACAAACAATTGATGCTATTGAAATTGCATTTAGTAAACACCAAAATCCATGAACAGGTGGTAGGCCAGTGTTCAACAGAGCAATATCTGTTCTTCTTTGCCCAGTTATGGTCATAAATCTGAATTAGGTTTAAAGTTTATGTGGGATCCTTCAGTGTTATGTAATAAAGAAGTCAGAATATTGTTATTTTTAACATGCTTTATTTCTGCCCTGGATATATATATCTCTATCTCTATCTATCTATCTATCTATCTATCTATCTATCTATCTATCTATCTACACACACACACACACACACACACACACACACACACACATATATATATATAACTTATATATTTATAAGATGTTATGAAAAAAGAGAAAGGTTACATATATACATAGTCGTTTCAAAATCTGAACACAACGAATCCGACATTGATGCATTTGATTATGCAGCAGAAATGCTACAGCATTGCGTTTCACAGTGTAACGTTGAAGGCAACATAATCAATTACTTTTCCAAAAAACATTTCTTGTTATGCAGGTCGAATGTCTCTTCACATCCTGAATGCAATTGCAAGTGATTACATATAATGCATTTATATATTATCTTCTGTGGAAGGCGCAGGACCATTAGATCCAATCATTGCATTCGGTGACGTCCTACTTGCCTGTCAAACTATATATACGTGTGTGTGTGTGTGTGTGTGTGTGTGTGTGTGTGTGTGTGTGTGTTGAAGGAGGCGTGGCTATGGAAACGCTCTGAAGGAAGTTTCTAGTTTCTTAAGTTTTCAAAGCTAGGTTTAGCCCCTTTAAAATGACCCACCCTACCTGAAACTGCTGTCTCAGTGCTGATTCAGCACAAGCATACGGTTCAGATGCCTAATAATTTCTGCACAAATTTGCTGATAGTGAATTATTCTTTTGCACGGACGTGTACACGTTTCTATGTATAGATCTTTGAAAATAAACACGATACGTGTTTTTCGTACTAAAAACTAACCTGCGTCGGTCAAGCCCGATCGCGAATTGCGCGCTACAGGTAAATCCAAACCCACTTTTTAGCTAGTATGCCCATTCCACCACAAAATATGACAGCTCAAACTCCTAGTATTAAGTAATTAGTAGTAAGCAATACAATCCGCAGGGCTTACGGCGGATATTACACAATAAAGCATATACGAGGTACACATACAACGCAGTTAATCAATCATAAAACGCAAGATGACTTCGACAAGCCGATTCATACAGGCGACGCGAGGCACGGCCCAATCAGAGGCTGCGCTTTCCGTCACGTGACTTGACCCCGGAAGCACGCCGGGGTTGTTCTCTAGTTTCGCGCAGAAGTTCTTCGACGAGCTCGCGCTCATGGCGGCTGCAGGGAGGGAGCGCGCAGTCCCGACGCGCCTCAGTGTGTAAAGAAGAGCCATAAACGTCCAAAAATGTGGCGGGGATAAAGCAAACAGCCTTCAGTTATACCTTACAAATAATGTTTGCGGAGGTAAGGCGCGGTTTTCACTCGGAGGTTTGCTAGTTTTGCGTATTCGTGTCTTTCCCGTCGCGTTGAGCTGCTGTTAGCTTAGCCGTTTATTACCTGAGCAGGTAAATAAACACACACAGTGCAACACACACACACACACACACTGCTTGTGTTCAATGTGGGATCAAACACACACTAATGCGATCATCTCAGACGTTTCTGAGCTTCAACACTAAATCGCCTGCTAGCTCAGCTAACGTGAACTGTGTGTCGGCATTAACGTTACATATGTGTTTACATGCGTCATGTATGTGACAGCGGTGTGTGAGCGGCTCTTGTGTGGTGCTTATGGGTTTCTGTGTGTTGTCTGCGTGTTTTTGCTTGTCAGGGATGAGAAGTGCTGGAAAATGACCCATGCTACGTGGCATGTGTGAGAAACCTGCTGTCAGATAATGTGTGTGAACATGTTTTTTGTGTTCATGTGTCAGATATGAGAAGGTGATGGAGTTTCGCGTTGATAAGATCATCAGGATGGTTATTTCATGTCTGATATCAGCCTGGGTGACAGTTACTGTATATAAGCCACTTTTTTGACACCTGGTTGCACTGTATGGTACATTAAACCTATGCAAACTGTTAAGTTTATGTTGTAAAGTTGATTTTGACATCATCTAGTTTTTGACATTTGTATTTCACGCTGTATGGGCGTGTGTCTGGATAGGTTGTTTTAGTTATGGATCATTTTCTTTTCATTTTCTTTCTTTGTTTTAGGGTTTAGGTCATAAAGCTAGTTATAAAAAATGTTTTGAGTGACACTCGTGTGAGGGAAAGTTATGCTAGACTCTGATCCTAAAGTTTAAAGTACAAGCGTTTGTTTTGGGCTTATGGGACAGGTAAAGTACGTGTACTTCATAGGTCCGATTTAGTTGTTTGACACTTATTTTGCATTTGACTGTACGTGGATGTTTGTGTGTTGTTTCAGCCTGTAAAGCAAGCAACACCTGTTTACCCAATACTAATTCATTCACTAAGATCAGATCATAACGTTTCCTGCAATGACAAGCTTGATAACAGTTTGGTTTTATGATGTATGATGATTGTCTTGTGTGATAGGATCATCCATATCTGATCATATATTTACATTAAATCACAAATATTCCAAGGTACAATACCTGTTTGTAAAGGGGAATTTAACTCTTGCCGACTTTCCTGAATCATTTAGTTAACCACCACTGCCTTTAAGTGACTTTAGTTAAGTTTAGTTAACTGCCTTTAGTTGACTGCATGTGTCATCACGATATGTAGTATTTTTAGAGGTTTAATCGTATTGGTTAACTATGAGGGTGCATGTCGTCACCTGGTAACAGGTGGATGAGTTGAATCCTCTTTGAGTCACCTGACCCACCATAAGAACATTTATCAGTCTTGACCTCAAATGTTTAACTAACTCATTGAACCAAAGCATGGTTTAACAAGTTTCTCTGGCCGGCCTGCTGTGATTTCACCCATTACATTATATTTTAGTTAGTTAGTTTGTTTGTTTATAGTAAATAGGGAGTAATAGCATTGCTGAATATTGCATCACACAGCGCTGGTCTATAGAAATGTCATGCAAAACAGGCTGGCTTTTTGTTTGACTGTTTGTCGATTTGTTGCTTTTGTTTTGCCCGGCACTCCATCTCGCAGGTTAGGCGTGATTGTAAAGAAAAATGCTAATCGCATGGTATACTACTGGGTAATATGTCAACAGAGATATGCAAAACAGTTTCTTGATGTAAATGGCCTGTGCTGGACTACGAGTGGCTATCACATTACAGACGATCCCTGGGATTTGAACCCACAACCTTTGCTAACGCAATCCTCTACCAGTTGAGGCAGTCAGTATATTGTAGGTTGTCAGTATATTGTTAAATCTTAAATCAGTTTTCCCTGTTTTCATCAGACATAAGCCTTAGATATGCATCAAACATTCAGCGCTGAGTCCTGAAGTGAGTGGTATCCAAGCCTGGGTGTTTACACTGGTCTTAAAATAGATCTCTGCGACCAGCCTGAATTAAATGCTGATGGCTGATGAGTTCAGTGTGAAATCACACAGGAAATCTTTAGCGGCTGTAGTCATCAGCTTAAGAGCTCTCCTCAGTGCACATTCACTGTACAACTTTATCAGGTCATGTGCGTAGTGACCTTAGCTTATCTGAGGCTAATGTTCTGAAGACGTCTATGTGTTTAGGCCGATACAAGCCCAGTTTTATAACCAACACATGCACTTGCACTGTGCATTCGCAATGTAATGAGAATGAGTGCTGAAGTTAAGGAGCTGTGGTGTAGATGTTATGTTTACCTTTATTTACGTGTATGCATTTGGAAGACCCTGTGTTCCCTGGGGTTTGAACCCACAACCCTTGTGCTGATAATGCAATGCTCAACCAGTTGAGCTACAGGAACATAACTGAGCTACAGGAACATGTGCTGTAGGTGTTTGAGTGACTGCTGGAGGATTATATTCTTAGACTGGATAAGTCTGTGTTGACCTTAACCTTTGGGGCAGTACAGGTAAGAGTGTTCAGATACAGTTAGGTGAGCAATTCATTTCTGGCCCTTACCATTGAATGATAAAAGAGTTTGTTTAGAAGGCCATAGTAATAATGATGTCCCTATAATCCTAAAGCCTGCCTGCCTGCCTTCCTTCTGATAAACATGTGATCTGCTCAGTTATGAGAACATGTTAAAGGTGAAACATCTGTTGGATTATTCAGTGTTTGACAACAAATAGAGCAGATTTTTTTCTGGTTTGTCTTGGGTCGTAATCTGTTTTTATCTTATTTAGCTGTTTGTTTAGTGATAAGAGGCTCTAAAACACACTCCACAAACAGATGTGTGAGTTATGTACATTTTGCTCTTCTTTCAGGTCTGCAAACTTATTTAAAGACTTATTTTTTGTATTTATTTTTTTAAACAGAAAATCCTTAACAGGCATGTGCAGGAGTCCCCGGGAATACTCTGAGTTTGTGTTTTTATTTGATTTATGGTAGTGCATGTTGATAGAACAGATTATTATCTTTTCATAGCCGACATGCCGTTGTTTTCCGTCATAACTAATGGAAGTACTATTGAGTTATGTAAACTGAGAGCGCTTGTGATTTTACCCTAACATTTATTTGTATTACCTCCTGTTACAGACATTTAATCTTACACACAGATACCAAACACACAGTAAACATGGTCATGACATCTGTAATCTGTTTTATGTGTGAATAGTTTGCGAATTTGGTTATGCCTGGATGCTTTACTTGTACAGAGATTTGTTCGGCACAAATATGTCTGAATAATGTTTCTGAAGTCTATCATTAAATGAAATGTCAGTCACTCCCTGTTTAACAAGGAAAAAAACAGAGGATATTTCACTCTCAGCTGTCAGTGTTGTTGTGACCCCTAAATATGTGCATGACCCCTTTTAAGGGTTTGTTTAAATCACTCTCAGCAGTAGTTATTGTAGTGCTTGTCTTAACATTGAGCGCTCATAGGGAAATGTGACAGCATCTTTAGGACATGTCGAGGTAAAATATCCAAAAACATTTTGAGAATTTGTCGTGAGTTGTGTTGCTTGTTACTTGTGGTCGATGGTTTAAATGGAACGCTATGCCAGCAGCAATCCTGTGACACATCAGCCATAGAGACGTGTTTGTTTTCCCTCTAATAACACACGTGCATTGTGGAGCTCTAGAAAGTTACAGCAGCACCCAGAGAAGAGGGATTGTAAAGATGACTCTCCCATCCATTCTTCTGTCTGGCCAAATCCAGCAAATATCAGCAGAAGTCATGAATAAAGGTCAGCAGGGTCAAGGTTAGGACCATTGTGGTGTTGAAATGTATCGGAGAGCTTAATTCATTACTTCTGTGTGGTGGTCAGACTCTGATCTGTCAGTCGCACAGAGGAAGAGACAGACTCACTTTACTTAACTAATCTTCAATCTTTATTTCATTTCGAGTCGCTTTCACATCCTGAATATATTCTTCAAAGTCGTGTTGCAGATCTTTCTGTCTTCTGTATACTAAATATTAGCAGAGAAGAATACACCTCAGACCTTCAGATCAGAGGCATATGGTGCGAGCATGCATGTGCGAGTGTTGAGAAGGAAGGGAGGGCACAGTTTGGGTCACTGTGTGGGTCATTGTGTTTCCTGTCCTGGCAAAAACAGGAAACCTGTCCACTAGACACATTGTTGGTCACAGTGTCTTCTCTCATCTGTATCTCCTTTCATTTCTCATCCCTTTGTTCTTTTTAAGTCCTGTGTTTCTGTAGTTTGACTGTTAGCACACAGATTCCCAGCGGGGACAAATACTGATTAAAATATAAAGCTTGAATGCACTGCCAAATGTGTGTAAATCTTTACCTGTCTGCTGAAAGCTTTCTGTTCTCTCTGCGTGGGCTATGATGATAATTAGGGTCTGAAATTATGACCCCACAGAGAGCATAATGCGAGAGAAAATTGTCTTTGGTGGGAAAATACATTCAGCTTGTTTGGCAGGAGACATTAGACCTCGTGTTAGGCTAGATGCTATATTTAATCTGATAGTAATGGAAAAGCGGCTGCGAAGGATCGACATACAGTCTGTTTAGTGGATAGTATTGATTGTTCCTCCATCTAAGCAATGAAAATGCATTTTTCAAAAACATTTCCAAAATGTCTCCTCCTTTTGTGGTAAATTATTGAGTTTAGCAAGGACGGTTTTGTGTTTTTGTAATTATCGTAACTCCACATGGTAAGACACCCCTGCTGTTAAACAATTAAAACAAAAATCTGCTGATTCCAGCGCAATTGACCTGTGCTGTTATATACAAACACAGAAATGATTAAGGGTAAATTTGCACAACAACAATGTAGTAAAAAATGGAAATGTTTTTCTTTTCCGTTTAAGTTTCACATACACACGACAATGTTGTCAAAACCATCTGCGTTCACATGGATCCACGAAAATGACTAAAAATGCTGTATTAATATCCAGACCAGTAGTTGCTATTGTCGCTACTGAAGACTTAATATGCACATGCCTGACGTCATAGTTTTTACAGACTTGCACTTTTGTCATTTACATAAAAATGAAAACATTGTTTTCAAGAACATGTACTTCAAAACCTGTTTTCAAAAGTTTTTAGGACCCCAAAACGTGACAGACAAAACACATGAAAAGTTTTCGGTTGAAAAAGTCGTGATAACAGCCCCTTAGATAAGTCAGGCTGTCATTCACTCCTGTCTGTGTGTGTCTTTCAGGTCAGTCTGTCTGTCTGGGGATGGGTGAGTTTGGGTGTTGTCCTCTTCCTCATCTCATTCGGACCCTTTGCCATCTTTTATTTGGCCTTCTACATCCTCTGCTTCATTGGCGGGTAAGTGGAACACCAGAAAGACATTTTCATTCTCTCATCTGATGTGTACTCGGATGCTGTCTGTGATTTTTACTGCTGTAGTTTGATCTATCTCACTCTTCCTCTCTTTCTCTCTCTCTTTCTCTAGGGCTTTTGCAGTACTTCTTTTATTTGGAAAGATAAACTCAGAGAAACACCTGGACAGGTGTGAACACTCCTACCTGCCCTCCACACAGACGGCCATACTGAAGGTGTGCAAAACCTCGCTGTGTGTATTTAGATGTCAGTGTCTGTAACCGTTCTATAACATACTTTTCTGAATGTTCACAGTCTGTGTAACTGCTATCATATGACACACTTCCCAGTGAAAGTGAATATTCAGCAGGACTTAATGTAGGTCAGAGCTGGAGATTGTTGGTGATTTAATTAGATCATTCAAATTGCACTGTGATGTCATTTGTTACAACATTTTTTCCTGTTTGCATCAGGAGAAAAACTTATTAGAGTTTCAGCCTTTTATAACATTTTGATTACATAATATCCTTTTTTGTAATTAAAACAACATGCACGGATATATTGTGTGCGATACAACCAGAGACATTTACTTGTGATTACAAATTCAGTTTTTATTTCATGAAGTTTTTTAAAATATTTGCTTTGACACAATGACAGAGTTTTAAAAAGAACCATTTGTGTTTGTTTCCAGGTTTCAGAAGAGATGAGATTAGAGTCCAAACCCATTAAGATTGACCGTCGTTTGACAGGATCCAACATGATAGATGAACCGTTGCAGCAGGTAATGTCAAGAGACAGCAGCTGGACGTGAAGACGAATGCTTCTGTGAAAGCAACCAATGTTGTTTCAGAATGTTGAGTCATCACTTCACAAATGTCCTTTCTGTCTGCGACTCGCGCAAGATGCTAACTCAGCTAGTTTGATAGTGTCAGCTGAACGTGGTTTCATAAAAGTGATGAGCATGTGACACTTAGTTTAACAGTTTAGCTTTTGTAGTAAGTGGCTTCACATGTTCGTTTAAAAGCATTTGTGTCTTATTATTATTATTGTGCTTATATCAATATTTTCTATATAAGACACTCTGTAAAGGTGTCATTCTACAGCTTTGTCCCATATTGCCTTATCCATGTATATGTTACAATACCTTTAAGATTTCTATATGGAAATGACCTCTGGTATGAGGCAAATCTCTATGCTAATGAGCATGTCGTTGTGATGTCATAACTATGATGATAAAACTGTTTCTCAGTTAATAGTCTGGGTGAACTGGGGAGGAATTTTTGTTGTGCATGTTGGAGTATGTCTTCATAGTCTTGCAGTATGTGCAGTGTATTGCACATATTAGTATTACATGTGTTTTATACTATGACTGTAGACCATGTCTTCAAGGCCAAATTATTGTGTAATTGCTTCTGTAATAGGCGATTATTAGAGCAAATTGAGTTAAAATATAACAGAGTATTGTTTTGGTCAGTGAAGATGCCTGCATGTATTTACCCAGAATTCTTTGCATTGATAGTAAAGAGTCTTTGTATAAGCGCTAAGGATTAAGTGCACATGACGGACCCTCTGACACTGAAAAGATGTTATTCAGTGTTATTCAGTATTCAGTGTCAAATGCTTGACATACAGACTCAAGTCAAACTTTATGTGCTTTCTAACTTGTAACTTTTTAAAAAGTTTAATTAAAAGTTTGAAACTTCTTTATAGATCAGTGTTATTCATAATATTAGTAATTTCTCGTTCTTTCTGTCTGTCTGTCTTTCGATATTTCTTCCGTTCTTTATTTTTCTTCTTTCTTTCGTTCTTTCTTTCTCTGCCCTGTTTTCATGTCATTCATCAGGTGATCCAGTTTGCTTTAAGAGACTACATCCAGTACTGGTATTACACACTTAGTGACGATGAGACCTTCCTCATGGAGATCAGACAGACAGTTCAGAATGCTCTTGTAGAGTTCTCCACCAGGTGAGACACCTGCCTGCTAGGACTGAGCGAGAAATATTAAATACTTCTGATGTTGCTGCTGCCGATTTAAAATTGCTTGGTTGTGAATATGACAAACGATTGTAAATGGCTTTTTTATTTGGCAGGTAATGTTCTAAAGGGTTTGTCATTTTATAATCTTCCTTGTTTTACAACTCGCAAGTTTAAAGCACTAAGCTCTTTATTCAGTTTAAACTGCATGTTTCATGTGTCATCTCTCAAAAACAGAACAGAAATCTCTGGAAAACATGCCTTGAATGAAACTTGATTTGAACTGCATTTGGCTTTACGCAGTAAACATTTTCAATCTGTTTGGCTACAATGTGTGTTTGATTAAAATAACGGCTCCTCTGATTGGAGAAATAAATCAACCTTTGAGAGGTTTTAAATGACTGCTGTACTTACAGTGTGATTACATTAACACAAACCAAACATCAAATTCACATGTTCTCAAACGTTTTCCTTTAGTAAACAAAAGATAACTGAAGTACAGAGCGACAGAAAGAAATGCTGTTTTCAGGACCATATTTCCTGTGATTCATTGCTGTTTTCAGGACCATATTTCCCATGATTCATTGCTCCATCTTTCTGTTCTTCAGATCTAAGGAAGTGGACTGGCAGCCGTATTTCACCACCAGACTGGTGGATGATTTTGCGACTCATCTGCGCGTTTTCAGGAAAGCTCAGGAGAGGCTGAACGAGAGAGAAGATCCAAAACAACGTAACTATCATATTCCTCCTGTATAACAGCCACTGGCTGAGACCAGTTTCACTCCAGTTTTAGTTAAATAGTGGACACACTGCAGACCAAGACAAGTGCTTCTGTTTTTGTACTGTAACCAAACAAAACACGACTTAGTGTAATAAAACACAAATTAAACACAATTCTGTGCAAAGCAACAGAATTACAGGCAATCAAATTTTATAACATCCAAGAATACTTCACTGAAAGATGAAAGTTCATCTTTCAGTCATCATTGTCATCATTCAGTCATCGCTATGTCTTTAAGATTTTGTTCCAAACCCACAGCTTGTCTGTTGGAAATTAATGACTTAAATTTGAAGTAAATGATGGCAGAATTGTCATTTAACCCTTTCATGTTCAGTTGTATAAAGCAGGATTGTTCAAAGCTACCTAGAGAGGCAAATTCTGCTTGCCACATGCCACCGTGTCTCAACCAGGCACTGTGCAATAAACGCCTGGAGCTGTTTGGCTGCATTCCTAACACTGTTGCCTAGATCTGAAAGTTCACTCTTAGTGAGAACTTAATTCTGTTGACACTGTATGAGAGTGTTGAAAGCATTTGTGTGTTTGCTGTAGGTGATGTAGACGAGTTGCTGGACTCATTCTTTGAAGCTGAGGTGGAGATGGAGAGGAGGATTTGTAGGGACATGGTGTGCACATCCCGCAAAGACGAGGAAGGTAAGACGAAAGAGAAGACAGCTTTGTGTTTAGTCAAGACATCAGTTAAGTGATTCAGGGCATATTTGAGGCCTTTGTGAACTGTTGTATGAGATTTAAAGTTGCTTACATTGCGTGCACGCTTTTCTAGGGCACATCACATTGGCCACATCACTACAAAGACATAATCAACGATAACAAAACACACACCCCTTCAAAAATAAACAGATCTGCCCTGAGGCCTTTTGTAGACACTTCAGTGATTGAAACATAATAGTGGAAAACAAAAACACTATTTTAGGTGTAACCTGCTAAATCTAAACAAAGATGCCTTGAAAGTCTGCATTCCACCCATTCAAGTGTGTGCGTGTCCGTGTGTCTGTGTTTGCTGCAGGTTATCTGCGGGACCTCTGTGAAGTGCTGCTCTATCTGTTACTACCTCCTGGAGATTTCCACAACAAGAACATGAGATACTTCCTCAGGGTAAAAATAAAACCTAACTATGACCCAAATCTACTCTGGTCAGCCCCAGACCAAACAAAAGTGACTGACACAGTTCCAAAGAGCTGCTGGTAGAACTGCAGTCTACTGAAAACACTAGAGCTGCAGTTTACACAGCAGACAAATGTAGTCTGTTCTGAATTCAGACTTACCGTCAAGAAGAGGTTTATGTGGTCCTGACAGATCTTAATCCTAAAACTGCAAGATCAGATTAGATTAGAAATAAACACGTTGATGTGGATTCCCTGATTGATTTCTCATTTTCTGCAGGAGGTTTTGGCCAGAGGAGTTCTGTTGCCTTTAATTAACCAGCTGAGTGACCCAGATTACATCAATCAGTTCATCATCTGGATGGTGAGACACAAGTTTGATTTGAATTCATTTACATTTTATGCATTTGGTTAATGACTTGCATTGCTTTAAGCTATACAATTTATTATGTGTGTTGACAATCGAATCCACAACCGTTGCGCTGCTACCGCAGTGCTCTACCAGCTGAGCCACAGGAACAAGATTTGGTCTTGTTTTTTGGAACTATATTCCAAAGGAAGATATTTAAAGCGTTTGTTTTATACTGTTTAGGAGTGTGAATGCTACATGTCTACATAGTGCATCAAACTCTTTCTAAAAATGATTCAAAGATTTGTGATATTACACATGGAATTATAAAAATGTTGTGTGTGTGTGTGTGTTTAGGTCCGTGACTCAAGCTGTAACTATGAGGCCTTCTTAAACATCCTAAAACTGACAGACAGACCCGCCGAGCTGGAGGCTGTCAAAGACAAAGTGCTGGAGGAGCTTCAGTACCTGAGATCTCTGGACACCGCTGGAGACGGTACACACACACTTGGTCTCCCTGATTGATTATTCAGACATGGTTATTTTGGTTGGGAAATAAACATGCTGCAATGCATTCTGGGGTGTTTCTATAAAATTTGAGCAAGTTTATAGTTCTATCATGACAAACACTTTACTCTTCATTCTCGCTGTCTCTTACTCTGTCGCTCTGTTCGTCTCTTTGTTTATACACACAGATATTAACATAATAAAGAATCAGATCAACAGCTTGTTGTTTGTGAAGAAGATTTGTGAAACACGGATACAGAGGCTACAATCAGGGAAGGTAAACAAATCATTTAGGGAAGATAAAAAATTGCTCATTAAAATAAACAATGAATTGATTACATTTTGCTTTTTAACATTTGATGTTAGTAAAATGTGTTTCTAAATACCATGTGCACATAGCCTGTTTTAGCTACAATTTACATACATATACTTAAGAAATGTATTGGTATTTATCTCAATAAATACTCTTTAATCCTCTACAGGGTAATGCATTTGTTTAGTATACATTTAATTTTTTAAACCATAAATTTAATCATTTAAATTATATACTGTTATATAATAATACATCAATCAGTACTATAATACTATAATAATAATGTGTATAGAATATATAAATCCTTCTTAAATAAAACATTGTGTGACATTGTTAAATACCTCTGAGTGTTTGCTTGTTTTTGCTGAACAGGAAGTGGACGCTTTAAAACTCGCAGCTAATTTTGGGAAGCTGTGCGTGATTCCTTTGGAACATATCTTAGTTCATAACATCGCTCTTCAGTTCTTCATGGGTGAGTGAGGAAAGATGCAAACAGACTCGTCCACACCTCAGACCCTACAACATCAGCTCCTCCCTTATCCATCTCTTCTCTCTCTCTAGACTACATGCAGCATATGGGGGGTCAGGCAGTTCTGTTCTTCTGGCTGACAGTGGAAGGGTATCGGGTCACAGCCCAGCAGCAGTTGGAAGTTCTAAAGAGCAGTCAGAGAGACGGGAAGAGACAAAGCAGCCAGACCACCAAAGGACTGCTAAGAGCTGCAGCACTGGGAGTCTATGATCAGTACCTGTCAGAGAAGGTAAGCAGAACCAAATTGCACAGGTTTGTAAACAGTGATAGACTGTGGCTGGAGGCCATACAATCCTGTAAGATGGTCTTTGGGCGGTTCTTAGCCCGAAGTAGTTGCGGTGCAGACCACAGTTTATGCCAATTGTCAAAAGTCTGCTTATGAAAGAAAGTGGTGGGAGTGGCATAAATAGGGGTGTGGGGCAAAATAATGTGGTGATGATTGACCGGCACTCTCTCCAATCAGGCCTCTCCCAGGGTGCAGGTGGATGAAGCATCTGTAGCCAGATTGACTCAGAAACTCAACAAAGAGGATCCCACACCTGAGATATTCGATGAGACTCAGAGGAAGGTAAAGACAAAAGGTTTTTGACCTTCTGCTGTGTGATTTGTGTATTCTGACTGGTAAATGCCATTTTTGCATAACTCAGCATTTTTGCATAATTGTCAGCAGTTGACCTGTTCCTGCTTTGACAAAAGAAAAGCTTCAGGTTTCTCTGTAGGCATGTGAGAATGATCTTCAGTAAACAGTTCTTTAAACCAAACCAACAGCTCCATGATGAATCACAACCTTTGATTTGAAGTATTTGAAATCAGATTGTGATTTGAACTTGAATTCATAAAGTGGCATAATCAAATCAGCCCCTGTGTGTTTGTGTTCTTTAAACTCTTTATAATCTTCATATCAGAAAAGACTACAGCCATCCAATATTAGTTCAATATTAAAGCTGCAAACTTTGCCTCTCTTCTGCCATCTCTGTTTAAAACAGAAAATTGCAGAGTACTTGTGCAGTTACTTTCTTAACGTGGATGAAGTTAAAATTGCTGTAAGAACAAGCAAAAAATGCTGCACCATCTACAGTTCACGGACATGTGATATAGTAGCCGGATATTCTTTCTGTTTACAGACAGACATTTCCTGTGAAATCGGACCTGACAGCTCAAGTTCTAAATCAATATTATAAACTTACTATTAATTGTTAATTGGGGAAGGATAAAGAAAATATATGTTACGGATTGCAGCTTTAACTAACTTTGGTAGGTAGCTGTCTGCGGTATGCTTCCTGACTAGCCCCTGCAGACACACTGCTTGCCATTGCGTACTTCCGTTCAGCGCTTTGTTGTCCCGTGTATCTGAACTGAAGTGGCAGGTGTGCTCAGTGATAAATGTGGCTAGTAAATGAGCTACTTCTGTTTCTCAGGTGTATGATCTGATGTTGAGGGATGAGAGATACTACCCATCGTTTAAGCAGCACCCGCTGTATGTGCGGATGCTAGCTGAGCTGGACATGCTAAAGGAACCCAGTTATAGAGGTTCAGATGATGGGGAAGGAGGTGAGAAGATCTTTCATTAACAACACAGTGGCGAGTCTATTTCTAGTGTCGTCATCTAAAAGTCTGTTAATCTGTCCTTCTCTGTCCATCCAGAGTCATTCAATGGCTCTCCAACAGGAAGCATTAATTTGGTGAGTAGGTTGAATCTGTTCTTATCTACACATACTTTCAGAGGGTTTGACCTGGTTTGTTTATGATGCACATGTGTGTTCTGCAGTCATTAGATGATCTCAGCAGTGGAAGTGTGGATGAATCTTTTCAGCTTCACGCATTTATCTCAGACACAGGTATGTGACCCTTTCACCTTATGTCAACTGTGTGAAGCCATGAACTCAGCTGTTTAACTCCAGTGGGTTAATCTCGTGTGTATCTTCCTGTCTCCTGTTCATCAACTTTCCCCAAATAAAATTATTTATCTGTTTTGAAGCAAAGACTAAATCCTATTTCACAGAACACAGTCTAACAACTGCAAATAGAATCTCACGGATGTAAAATGCATTCTAGCTCTTAAAAAGAAAAACAAGAAGTACTATTTTGAAAATGAAATGTGAGTGAAAATGTGTTTAATTATCCTGAAAAAAATGTCAGTGCAGTATTTAATTCAGTTCAGTTCTGTTTAATTGATTGCAAGTAATGGCTCATGTAAGAGCTAATATGCTTATAATCATATAAAACTAGTTATTGTGTTAGAGGGACTGTGATGCTGTGTGTGTGCTCCTGTACTCTCCTCTCTGCTCTACTCATCACTTCTCATCTTCAAGCTCTGTTTATTTACAAGCTGCAATCTGTAACTTTATTGAGTAAAAATTATTGCAATTATTGAGCAAGTACATAACAGATCAGTACTCGATCATCTTTCCGTATCCTGATTCCAAATAGTAAGTTTATAATGATATATAAATCATTAAATAACTCCACAAGTACCCAGCAGGTTTAGGTTTCAAACAGAGATGGCGGTAGAGAGGCAGAAGTTACGGAGTGCAGCTTTAAGAACACACATGCATTTGTTTTCTTTCACTGGCATTCCATCATCTTTATTTCTTTATTTTCTTACGGTCATTTTTCTCCTCCTGCTCCTCTGTGGCTGCGTCTCCTCTCGTGCCTCTGCTGTGTATCTTCTCCTCCGTGTGTTGTGTTTCACCCATGGGCTCGTGCTTCTTCATATCCATGGCTTCTGTCTTCCTCCACTCTCTCTCTCCCCCTGCTGGACTGTAGCTGATGCTTTTCAAAATCACCTCCTTGTGGCAGGCGTTTGTAACGATCACGGGAAGACCTATGCACTCTACACCATTACCGTCATCCGCAAGAACTCGGAGGGCAGCGAGGACACCTGGAAGACATACAGACGTTACAGCGACTTCCACGACTTTCACATGCGTATCACAGAACAGGTGGGAGAACCCAGGAGAATGCAGTAGAACACCAATATGCTGTCACAATATACCAGTATTGAAATTATCTGTGCTATTACTAACCATGTGTATTGATACTGTGTTGGTACTACACAAAAGATAATATTGTGAATAATTCATCACCAGTATTTGGTTGACACTCCGGCACAGTAGGTGGTGCTATTGAACCCATGTAACATTTTGCCTTGAGCCACAATGGTTACAAACTCTTTCTTTCACTCTGTCTCCCTACTGTTGTATTTTGAATGTGATTCATTGTCCAAGAAAGAGAAAACAATAAATAAACAAAACTAGAGATGAACTGATAGAATTTTTTTATTTTTATTAATAGACACCATGATAACGTGTAGTAAAAAACCCAGACATGACAGCCCTAAACTTACTGATTAAGGTTTTCATTTAATTGTATACGTCTGGTGCGCCACACCGCGGTAACAATGTAGTGTTCACTAACCCTTATCTGCTGCCCTCAGTTTGAGAACCTGGGGCCGATTCTCAGACTTCCTGGTAAAAAGACCTTCAATAACATGGACAGAGACTTCTTGGAGAAGAGAAAGAAGGACCTGAACGCCTATCTTCAGGTGGGTCAGATGTGGCTATGTGTTATTCTGGGATCTTCTCGCTCGCGTGTTGTGAAGGTTCAGGTGTGCTGACAGCTCAGTTTGTCTCACAGCTGCTGTTGAATCCAGAGATGTTGAAGGCCTGTCCGATGCTGATGCCCTACATCTGTGACTTTCTGGAGAACAAAGCATACAGCAAGGGCAAAGGAGACTTTGCACGTAAGGTAAGGGCCACCACATACATTATTGAATATTTTTACATTTATACATTAAAATAAATGTATTTTACATTATACATTAAATTAATTTCAACCAAACAGCTGTTCTTGCCAAGAAGATGAAGTGTTTTTATTATTGTTTTTGTTTAATTAAATTTTATGCATATGCAACAACATTACATAGTAATAATCAACAATATTTGCCTGTATATTTTTTTTTTAACTGTGGGCCTTAATGAACATTGAGTGATGACAAAAATCATTAAACCAATTAACTAAAACAAAAAGAACAATCGTGGAAACACTGTTTTCATCAGCACTTGTACTCGTGAGGTTTAAATCGAAGATGCAAATAAAATTAGCAAAACTCGCTACGCCTTTATATGCACCAGTCGTGACAGCCAGTGTACTAGTCTTACTGCTATGATCTGCAAAAAAAAAAACTACAGTTCTTGAGATTACTGCCACTCTCTGGACAGACTGACAGACTATGGTTGGATTAGTCTGTTTTGTAAATGTGTGGTATTCTCTGAACTCGGACAGATGGACACATTCGTCAATCCCCTGCGAAGCTCCATGCGGAACGTGTCCAATGCCGTGAAGTCCCTGCCGGACAGCCTGGCCGAGGGAGTGTCCAAAGTCTCGGCTGACATGGGCCGCATGTCCGAGAAACTTGGCCAGGACATTAAACAGTCCATATTTAAGGTAGAGCACGTCTAGAGCTTCAGTCCAAAAAACTCTGTTGTTGCGTGTGTCCACCTTAAAAGAGACGAGCGCAGCGAAAACATGCGAACGATACCAGACGTCTCATGTTGACTTTTTAAATTGACGTTCATTTAATTTGTTCAGTCAGTTTGTTTGAGAAGCAGGTGAGTCAGAGAGGATGTTTGTGTGCTCGGCAGACCTTATTTAGTGCTTTTTTCTAGCTGTGTTATTAACTTGAGGTGTGATTGACAGGTGCCTCCTCTAATCCCAAAGTCTGACATTGATCCTGAACACTGCCGTGTCTCTGCCCAGCTGGACGACAATGTGAGTTCACATTTACTGCACTCACTCCTGTTTAACTCCTGTTCACCACTTTTGAGTTATGAAATGGTGGCAACAGCTTTATGACGAAAGACACTGATAGAATAGTTATTCTTGGGGTTAGCGATATGAAGAGACCCCATAGATAAAAAAACAGGCCAAAAACTTGTAAAGATTTAAATGCATTTTTTGTTATGCTGGTTGAAAGTCTCTTCACATCCTGACAGCAATCACATATACATACATACATACATACATACATATTGTGGAAGGTGCAGGACAGGCATAAAATATTAATCTTATCGTTATATTCAGTGCAAATGCAATGATAGGATGTCCTACTTGCCTGTCAAGCAACGTATTTGCATCTTGGCGGAATGTTGTGCTTCAAAGCTCACTTGCTATTTCTCGTTTATGAAATTTTCCTACTTCTAAATTGATCTAGAGACCAAACTACCCACAGATTATCTGATTCCTACAGTTTCTTGATTGTTTTTGATGTACAGGTAGATGATAATATTCCTCTGAGGGTGATGTTACTCCTGATGGATGAGGTGTTTGACCTGAAAGAGAGAAATCAATGGCTGAGGAGGAACATCAAAAACCTTCTACAGCAGCTCATTAGAGCCACATATGGAGACACTATTAACAGGTATGGAGCTCACGCACATATAGCTCTTCTTGTATGTGATGTCACTTCTTCCAGTTGTTCAGCCCTGTGTCCAACAGTAGTCATCCTATCTTCTTCATTTTAGGAAAATTGTTGATCACGTGGACAACATGACCTCACCAGAGCAGGTGTCCGATTATGTGAAGAGATTCAGGTGATGAGTTTATACTTCCTGTCTGTCTTGGGTTATGTCTGGTCCTGGTTCTGACCGTGTTTGTCTGACTCTACAGAGATTCCTATTGGCCCAGTGGGATTCTGGCTGAGACTCCGCCCCATAGAGACAAAAGCATCCGCATGAGGACCAGAGTGGCGGCCAAGACGACACTGTTGGGCATCATGCCAGGTAGACAAACCTTAACATCTGTATATAAACTGTCTGATTTTTTTAAATGGCATTGAGCTACCAGTACTTTTGCCACCCATGACACAATGACATTTATATTAGATATTTTTCAAGTTTTATTGTAAATGTCTAAAAAACAAGCATTCTGCAAGCACAGATTCTATGGCGATCTACTTATGATTGTTGGCTACATGCTACCCAGTGTATTGAATTTATTCTTTTCCTGTCAGATGAGTTGAAGCACATCATCGGGGCGGACACCACACGGAAGGGCATCCTGCGTGTCTTTGACATGTTCCAGCACCAGCCGCTCAATCGCCGGCTGGTCTACGTCTTTCTGGAGGGCTTCCTGAAGACTCTGTTCCCGCAATACAAGTTTGCCGAGCTGTTCATAAAGCTGCACTCTCGTTCGCCGCGCGTACTTAAATACTCAAAGAAAATTCGCAGCTTACAGAAGAGGTGACAGATGGACGTTTCTTTACGCCCAAAGCTGTCTCACTGCTGCAGGGGGGCCGTCGTAGGGCCGGATGGGAGCCGCCACAGCAGCTCTTGAGCAGGGCGCAGGGGAGGGTGTGCGTGATTTGAGAGCGTTTGCGTGTCTCTGTGCACTGTATTGGATTTTGCACGTGCCCCCCCTTAGTGCCTCCTGTCTGTATCGACACGGCCGTAGCATAGAGGATTTATATTATCATTGTGAACCATTCGGTCAAACAGGATGTTCGGTCACTTCTGCTCCACTACAAAAGAAAGACTGCAGCATCTGAATTATGACATTGATTGTTTGTTCTTTCTGTTTGCTGTTTGTTTTTTTTTTTTTGTTTTTTTTCTCTCTGATATGATATTAGAATGACACGATTTCAGTGAACAGACATTTTTATTTTTGGGTTTTATTTTTGGATATGTATTTTGGGTTATATTGTATCTGATCAAACACACCTCAGCGTAAATACTGTATGATAATAGAAATCTGACCGAACCAACTTATGCACCTTAAAACATTCATCACAAGCCAATCTAAGAATCAGAGGCTGTGTGAAGTCCACAGAAACTTGACACAATATTCTTTACAAACACAAAGCATTTTGTGACACTGATAGGTGTGGCATCTCATTAAAGATGCAAGACTTATTATACTGCCAACCAATCAGTGGCAAGTCGTGGGTGGGGTTTAATACAGGCCATGTCACTCATTAAGTGGCAGCCTTATGCTCATACGTACGTAATACTTAAATGAATCTAACCTGACTTCATTATCAAAACCCTCACCATACATATCAGTCATTAAAGACGGACAGCATTAAAGACCCCAGCACAAACTAAGGAATATTTGCATGGCTGTCACAAACACTCGGGTCACTGCGTGGAATTCATCACATACGGAGATATGCTTTAAAGAATGTACCTGTCTCAATGTTTGTGTGTGTTCTGTTTTTATAACTCAGTACAATGGAGGATCATGTACATGTTTTTTTTTAACTTATTTAAGAATAGCAAGTGTAGCTCTAAACTGCAAGTGTGCGATGCCGAAGACTTTTTCAGTGTGAGAAATAGATTCAGCCTTAACTCTAAGACCAAGTGATGTGTGTTAGACGTAGCTTTCCCTTCACACACACTTACGCACCCTCGTATGCACATGCAAAACTTATTTACAGTTGCCCAAATCTCATCTGACTTTCGATCGGAGAAAATGTCATTTGTGTGCAATATTTTTCTTTAATGCATGTTATCTAATCGTGTATGGAACAGATTTTAAGTATATTTGAGTAAAGAATTTTAAAGCCGAACCCAAAATCACGCAAAACTCTTCCGCTCCTAAACCACTTCACATTCCATTGGTGTAAATGGCTTATTTGAAGGACTTGTTTTGTAAGTCTGGCTTTTATATTTGTTGGGGATGTTTGTTTTTAACATTCATCACTAGTAATATCTCTTGGCTCTTAGGAAACAAGTAAAGCGTATTCTAGTTAAAAAATGCTGAGATATCAAAGGTTCTGCTAAGGGTTGCTTGGGTCAAGGTCAAAGGTCATCAGGCTTTAGAGCACCTTTTCCAGTCACACCCCTTGTGAAATATCCACACTTTAATAGTTCACTAGATTTCTTTGCCCCTAAATCTGAAAATAGGAGTAAGTCTTACAAAGAAACAAGTCTGACTTATATTTTACCCCAAACAAACTGCATATTTTGCAAGACTAAAATGAAGCCCATTTTAAGAAATCAAGATTTTTACATTTGTACATCTAAATACAAACACTACCGTGATGTATTAATTTACTGTCTGTGCAATAGTTTCTGGGTGTCTTTACTCCAAAAAATAATGATCTGATTTAATAATCTTCATTATCAAATGTATAAAGGTGCGATTTACTCACCTGCTAAGCACTGAGAACAGCTTCAGAACAAAATGATTCCAGTACAGATGATAATTTATTCTAATGTATTCTCATTTGAATAAAAACTAGCACTTAAACTTTTAGTTCAATTGTTTTTTTTTTAATTGCTTACGTTTGCTCTTGATTTGTCACAGTTATTTCCTGTGATCTCCCATGTGTCTGCTGTGATTGGCTGGCACTGAAAAGCTCAAATCTGCAGTCAAATCACACAAAGTCTCTCTTAAAGAGACATTGCCCTTTTTATCAATCACAACCCAGTAACTGGAGCACACTTTACCTTACCTTACCTAGTACTGACTGTACTAAATGGTTAATATGAATGTGTTTTATTTGATTTTGAAATCCCCGCACATATGAATCTATTAAAATGTCCATATTGGTGTATAGTATGTGTCAGCCGTGTGCCTAATTGTACTGTCAATTATATTTTCTTATTTTTCTTTAACAAACAGTCTGTTTGAATGTCACAGTGGTTTTAATGGACTGAAAATTTACTCTATAAATGGGTAGAATGTTTGCGTTATGTTTCTGCAACATTCACTTTGAGACGCTTAACTCAGTATAACACTAATAAAATGAACTTCAACTCACTGCCCTATTCAGTGTCTTCATTGATCTTGGTGTGTGTGAATGCTTTTCAGGATTCAAGAATGCTTTTTAAGAATAAAAACTGAATACACTTCAAATGTATGTACAGTCATTGTTGTACCAGAATGAGAGTGTAGTGATGTCATTTACAATTTACACATTAATAGCAGTAAATCCTTTATATCAACTCATATTCTGGAGTAGCAGATTATAGAAATGTATCTCTAAAATCTGTATGATCTTGTTATTTGGTCTGCAAACAGAATAAATCCAAATAAATCATAGAAACATTTGCTTAGAGATTAACCGATATATAAAACAGGTGGCTGATATCCAGTAATGCTGATTATTTTATATCTGCATTATAAATCATACAGTTTTGTTTAACACTGATTGAATTTAGTGTTAAAATTGTATAGATTTATAGTATTTTATTTAATTGGATTTCTGAAGAGTTTTTTTCTAATGTGCATTGTAGCAAAGCAGCTTTACAGACTCAGTACAGGTTAAACCTTTCCAGATGGAGGAGAAATTACCATCTGTGTAATTGCACAGCTCTGCTGACACACTCAAGAGTTTCCCTCACTGTAGGTGTTTAAAACGGATAGATCTGAGCCTACAAATAGCTACATGAACTTTTCTCAGATCAGAGATTTTTATTGCCACCATAGCACTGGGCTAAAATAAATAAAAGGGGTTTGGTTTTGTTTAAAATATTAAATACACATTCAACATGAACATATAAAGTATTCCAAAAGTTAAGAATACAACCATAAGAATAAAGTTTCACAATCTTTTTTATTTTTTTATTCTAAAATACAGAATACAAAATCTATACTTTCTATTCAGTATAGATAATACAGTATATTCAGTATGTCTATACTTTCTATTCAGTAAAACTGAGGCAAAGCAAGATTGCACGTTTTGAGTGTGCATATAACATGTAACATGTATAACATGTAACAATGAAATAAGACCTACTGACGTAAACTAACATACAAATACATATAAAATATAAATATATAACAGCTGTATACAAATACATATATAATATAAATATATTACAGTTGTATACAAATACATATATAATATAAATATATAACAGCTGTATACAAATACATATATAAAATGAATATATTACAGTTGTATACAAATACATATATAATATAATATATATAATATAAATATATAACAGTTGTATACAAATACATATATAATATAAATATATAACATTGTATACAAATACATATATAATATAAATATATAACAGTTGTATACAAATACATATATAATATAAATATATAACATTGTATACAAATACATATATAATATAAATATATAACAGCTGTATACAAATACATATATAAAATGAATATATAACAGTTGTATACATATACATATATAATATAAATATATAACAGCTGTATACAAATACATATATAATATAAATATATAACAGCTGTATACAAATACATATATAATATAAATATATAACAGTTGTATACAAATACATATATAATATAAATATATAACATTGTATACAAATACATATATAATATAAATATATAACAGCTGTATACAAATACATATATAATATAAATATATAACAGTTGTATACAAATACATATATAATATAAATATATAACATTGTGTACAAATACATATATAATATAAATATATAACACTGTATACAAATACATATATAATATAAATATATAACAGTTGTATACAAATACATATATAATATAAATATATAACAGTTGTATACAAATACATATATAATATAAATATATAACAGCTGTATACAAATACATATATAATATAAATATATAACATTGTGTACAAATACATATATAATATAAATATATAACACTGTATACAAATACATATATAATATAAATATATAACAGTTGTATACAAATACATATATAATATAAATATATAACATTGTGTACAAATACATATATAAAATAAATATATAACACTGTATACAAATACATATATAATATAAATATATAACAGTTGTATACAAATACATATATAATATAAATATATAACAGTTGTATACAAATACATATATAATATAAATATATAACAGTTGTATACAAATACATATATAATATAAATATATAACAGTTATATACAAATACATATATAATATAAATATATAACACTGTATACAAATACATATATAATATAAATATATAACAGTTGTATACAAATACATATATAATATAAATATATAACATTGTATACAAATACATATATAATATAAATATATAACATTGTATACAAATACATATATAATATAAATATATAACATTGTATACAAATACATATATAATATAAATATATAACAGTTGTATACAAATACATATATAATATAAATATATAACAGTTGTCAGTTTTCAGCAAGAGCAAGTTCCAGCAATGTCAATCATTTAGGGCATTGCTATTATTCATAAATCTCAATGAATTAATATTTAGCTCCAGTTTGACATCACTAAGACCGAGATTTGATTTTTTTGGTGAGATAATCACCGATTACTTTAGTATTGAAGCGCAATCTATTTCAGCCAATCATCGTCGGCGTTAATTGTTGTGGCGCTGCAGCCAAAGATGTTTTTAACAAGCCGAGCGTCCACTCTGAACTTCTGTAAGTATCTGGTCTGTAAACACAATAACTTGTTGGCCAATAACTAACTAGTACATCTCAGCTGTTACCCACACTTGTTACTTGTTTTAGTAAACCTGTGCATGGATCAGTAACATATCGCTATACTAAATACAAATACAGAATATATAAATTAAATGTTATTACATGTTCAGCTCTCAAAACTCCCATAATTCATTACAGCGGAACTTCATATGCATTTCATGTGTGGATGCAAACGTTTGCATAAAACAATTACTTGAAGAATAAATGGTGACATTTAGAATATGCCTTTTGTTTTCATATATGGACGGCAAAAATAATAACGCGTTAAGATGTTTTTCACAAGTCATTGATCTGTTTACCTCGCCAGCGCCCTCTAGCATTATAACGCTGTAGTTGCACCGACGGTCGCTTTACCGCAGAGTGGAAACACTAGAATGAGACACCTGTGGTTTGGTGCTATTTCAGGAAGAGGAGCAGAAACTCAAGCTGACAGCAGGCTGACATATATCCCATAATGTGAACCCACGGTTTTCTGGACTCTTTTAGACTCTTTAAGGCTTTTCACACCCGGTCCGGTTGTTATTTCTTCATGAATTGCCTAAGAAAGATGCTTCTGAAGATCAAACAGCAGGTTTGTGGTCCGCTTTTGCATTTTTCTGATGTGTGCAGTGAAACAACAGTCTTGCATTATTAAAATGAAACCTGTTTAATTGAACAAATGTGTTGCTATGTTGTTTTTTAGAGAGGTTTGTCATTTAAAACAATGTCTCCTTTTTGCTTAATCAAGAATTATTTATGCACAAGGCTGCAATCCGTAACTTTCGCCTCTCTACCGCCATCTCTGTTTGAAACATAAAACTGCAGGTTACTTTACATGCTTTTCAATACTTGCATTGAAGTCAAATGAAGCCGAGCTGACATTTCTTGGGAAATCGGACCCGACAGCTCAGATTATAAATTATAAACTTCTAAATTATAAATTATATATTATTATAAGCTTATAATTGCGATTTGGGTTAAAGTAAGAACACTGTTTTGAACAATGATCTGTTATGTACCTAAAAAGTTGCATTAGATTGTTTAGATGTGTTATTTTATATAGATATAATATTTTTCTGTGGATTACTTTTACAGAAGTATTGTGACTGTATCATTGTTCAGTGATATACCTCTCAAGCTATGAATCCCAGACTTCTGATTTATATTAAACAATAAGTGACAACACAAATAGAGAGTCTGATGTTTAGTATTTTAAAGCCCTTCAAAGGTTAAAACTGCATGAAAATGTCATCTGTGTTGTTAGCAGCTGTCTCATTGGAAAACGAGTGTGATTTGATTGGGTTATGATGGACAGGAAGCTGTCTGGTTTATCAATGAAAACTATGCTTGGTGTGAATTATCTAAGGCATTTCTTTGTCTCTTATATTTCCTCTTAAGTTGTCGTTCTGTTTGTTTTGGCTGACCGGAGATCAGGCAGTGTTATTAATGAGAAACCATTTAATGTCATCTGCTTTTGTCTTGTATGTGACTGCACACATGCACATACAGCAGCCACAGTCTGTGTTTCCATGCTGCCTAATGACAAGTAAACATAGACAATGAGTACTAAAAGAGCAGAAACATAGCTTTAACTGGATTAAGGTGGTTTGCTGGTTTTAACTGGTTTAGGCTGGTTTAGCTGGTATTTCAGCCTTGACAAGCTATATTCATTTGGTTTCCTATACACAATCTGACCAGCTGATCCCTAAACTACTAACAAACAAGACCAGCCTAATGAAACCCATCTCAGTGACCAACTACATTGGTCACTGTCTTTATTCCAGCTGAGAGACAAAGTTATGATAGACAGGCAAACAGATTTTGTATATGCTGCATTTTGCTAGAGACCTGAATTGTTCATCATAGTTTGTTTTACACTAGACATGTAGCATCTCTTGTGTGCTTGTGTTTCAGTCCACTAGAGGCAGTATGACATCACTCATTCCCATGAGACTCGATTCTGAGACCTTTAAACATGTTCCCATGTGTCAGTATGCAGTGAAACACTACATTCATCTTCCACTAAATTACAGATAAATAGCATCAAATCTTTATATACATTTGTTTATCTCATTGAGAATGTATGCCACATGACGAGTGAAATGTGTTGTGAGTGCTGTTGTATCACTTTAACTGTCTGTATGGATCTATGTAGTTCCTGTCTATGTAGTTCAGGTCTAGCTGGTGTAGTGTACACTGTTTATATTCTTATATTATTTCTGTAAGAAGGTAATGAAGGTTATAGTTTGAAATGCACAAACAGCCATGACTTAACATACTTGGCCTGCATGTCACATTTCGTATATATCTTATGCATACAAATATTTAGATTTAACATAAAAAACTAATTGTAATAGCTTTGTTTAATTCCAGCAGGTTTGTGTACATCTGTTTCCTTAATTGTATTATAGTATATGTTTTTGAATATATATATATATATCTTGGCATCAAACGGTCTGAACTCTGTATATAAACTGGCATCCTTTATTGAACAAAACCACTGGTCTACCACAGTACAGTATATCTGTACAATCAAACAATCTGTACAAACAAAACGTTTCAGTTTGTGTTTTGGTAACTGGTGTTTTGGACAGAATTCAGAGTAAGAAATGTTCTGCTGTATCTTGCATCAACCTGTCAACACTTAAAAGACTTCGTCTCCAGTGCATCTCCTGCATTGCAGTCAGAGTTCAATGTAAATAATTTCTGTTTTTTAATTCTGTATTTTCTGTATTTAAGTCACGTTTAACATTTTCTGGTTAAGCACCTCATTTCACAAACACAAAAAATATTGATTGATAGACAGACAGACAGACAGACAGACAGATAGACAGACAAATAGATGGATAGACGGACAGACAGATAGACGGACGGACAGACAGGGGGACAGACAGGCGGATAGATAGACGGATAGATGGATAGATTACAGTACTTTATGAATTACAGTATTACAGAATTACGGTATAGTTTTCATGGCTCTTGTGTACGATCAGGTCAGTCAGTGGTGATTCAGAAGAGCAGGTCTTGAATTTCTGTTCAACACTCAGGGTGTTTGTATGGTTAAGGTCAGATTAAGGTTTAGTGCTTTACAAACAGCATGTGAAGTGTCTTGTAAATCATTTTCATATGATAACATCTGCCAAGAACATTAGAGTTATTAAATCTTGTTTTGACATGCTCAGGTGTGATTTCCATGTTCAGCAACACCATCCTGTAAATCTCAAAGGTGGAAATAAAACACATTTCTACTAGATTTTACCAAATAACTTTAATTACATGGCTTGAATCAGATGTGTACCTTTTAAGACTAAGTAATGCTTGCTTATATACAACTCACGTTGCCGGGGCATTACTTGGTGGGTGCTTATAGTGGGTTTTTAGCATGTTGCTATGCAGATCTGGCTGGTTGCTAGGAACTTGCTATCCAGTTGCTAGGGTGGTTGCTAACTGACTTAAATCAAACAAGCTGACCCCAATATGTTTAGATATGATTGTTGTCCCTCATTCTATAGAAGACCAATTTTTTCCCCTTTAATAATCTGTCAGTTAAAAATGTTAAGTCCAGTCACTTGTGAAGTAATAGCCGACTTCTCTGGGGAATCTCTGAGTAGTATTCATGTGTTTAGCACATGCTAAGGTGTAATGTGGCTGGATTATAAGCTGTTGAAATCACAAACTCTGAGTATTAATAATAGTGATAGAACAGAATCATTTGCCTCAGCAAACAGCTGGAATCAGTAGCAGAACTGTGTGTGTGTGCGCATGCGCTGGTATATGTGCTTTACAAATGTATACAAATGTGCATAATGAAATAAACATCATTTACAAGGACACTTCCTGGGTCCTCATAAACCAAATGGATTTAAAAACATGCTTAATGGTGTGTGTTGAGCATTATCTCCATTAACAAGCAACTGACGTCAGCAGTTTGTTGGAGAGAGGAGGAGGAGGAGGACGTTGATGAAGATGAGCTGTGAACATCACACACGTCATCTCAAACACACTCACAGCCAATGAGAATGAGCCACAGACCAGACGCTGTCTCAGAGACCATCACAAACACACACAGTTATGTCATTCATGCAGTGAATGAAATGAGTTGTGTACTGTAAACAGCAGCAGAAAGAGTTCAGTTCTGTGTACTCTCTCTCTCTCTCTCTCTTTCTCTCTCTCTCCCTCTCACACACACACACACACACACATATATTGATGTCTAAAGAGGACATTCCGTAGACTTCTGTTGTTTTGATTCTAATTGGAGAAGGAAAGTTTGGCACACTTTGAATGTCGACTTGTCCTTGGACTGACCTTGTTTGAAAAATTAAATGTTTTAGTTTTAATTAAAAATAATTTTAAACGCTTGACATTTAAAAGTTTGAAAGATATATTAACCCAAGTCAGAACAACAGGGCTGTCTGAAGTTACATTCATCTCTAATTTAATATATACTTGGTCAAGCCAGCATAATTACTACTTGAGGTCCCTCAAGAAATCATTTTGCAGTTTTAGAAAAAAAAGATTTTCTTTTATATATTTTATTACGTTATTACATCACATAATAATAGTACATGATTTAATGTATGATGTTACATTATGTTCTATGAAATTTAGCTCACCAGTGGGGACAAAGTATACCTTAATAAACACACACACACAACACACACACACACACACACAGTGACCTTGTTCTCTGTCCTGACAAAGAATAATTTGATCTGTGCCTGACTGCTTTTGTACCGTCAGCTTTGAACATCTCTCTCACTCTCTCTCTCTCTCTCTCTCTCTCTCTCTCTCTCTCTCTCTCTCTCTCTCTCTCTCTCTCATGCATCATATTTCACTGCTGTAAAAGACCTCATGTGGTCAAAACCTGCCTCACTACAAAACACCAGAAGCAGCAGAACACACACATCTCTCTCTCTCTCTCTCTCTCTCTCTCTCTCTCTCTCTCTCTCTCTCTCTCTCGCTCTGCAGTAGGGCTGGTGTATTATTGCAGTGGGGGTTGGATCTGTGTGTAAAGTGCAGGTTTCAGCAGGCTGGAGCTCATTGTCTCTCTGGTCACTGTGTGTGTGTGTGTTTCTCACTGCTGCAGTGCTCATGGTTATGCGGGAATATGTGCATGTGAGTGTTTGGAGGAGGGATGTTCTGCCACTCTCAGATCTGTAACGGATACTCATGGATCTGCTCATCACTGCCAGATCGGGAGAGATCTGCTGTATGGAGTAACTCAGGGAGGGCATTTGTAAGGGTAGCAGCTCTGTGCTTTCGCTTTTTTTTGTAAGAGTCAGCCATGCGGTCGGAGCGCATGAGTCGCGTGTGTATCGTGGTGCTTGAGGAGGAGGATGATGATGAACCCGCCCCTCTGCATTCCAAAACCAACCAGGACCACATTTCCCAGAATTCCTCTCAGGACGAGAAGGTGAGGTAGATGATTTGACTATTAGAAGGCAGGTGAACGTCCGTGATAATCGTGCCTTTGTTCTGTGTGTAAATCAGCAGGTATCAGATGTTCTCAGCAGGGCTGAGCTTCAAAACAAAACACGTCTGTGTGTTCTTTAGAAGCTACAACTTTAAAAGTTACGACCTCTCTACTGGAGGGCTAGTTTATGCCAGCAGATGTGTTTTGGAACACATGGTAGCTATTTTCTACCTGTTCCAAGCTGTAGACCATCTTGGACCAGTGACAAACCAGTTACCATCAAGGTTGTCCTGCTGGTATCTGGAACATTGTAGCTGTTCGGTAAGCTAATGACCAGCTTGTACCAGATAGAAACCAGCTATCATGTTTCAAAGCAAAGCCATCAGCTGGGTTTTCCAATAGGGATTTCTCACTTATGTTCTAAAGACAGACATAGACATACGTGTTCCAGTCAAAGTCAATTAAAGTTAAAATGTTTGGTGTTAAGATCCAGAATTTCTTAGGAAATTTGGTTCACAACCTTTGACCGGGTCTTACAGAACACAAATGTCAGCAGAGCATTAGCAGCTACCCAGCCAGCAGGGAACGGTCTTAGAACACCAGCTAATGTTGACTAAATGTTCTTGCCCAAACATTAATGCAACTATTTACATAACATAATATATCTACATATATATATATGTATATATACATACATCTAAAAAAATATATAAACTTTTAAAAAACCTTACAGAATTACAGAATTTTAAAGAAAGTTCTTAAAACCAAGCAATAATGTTAATACAACATCTAAAAAACTGGACATTTTGAACAATCCTAAATATTTTGTTTTTGTTATTTAATGGAAACATTATGAAAACGTTCTTACAACCTAAAATTGTTAGCTGGGTTATGTTCTAAAGACAGGTACAGAGGTATTTGTATTCCAGCCTTAAAAGGGTTTTCAAGTAAGAAGTTTCTTGTTGTTCAGATGCAGAATTTTTTAGAAACCTTCGACCCTGGGTCAGGACCTTTGACCTGACCCTCCAGAAGTAAATGACAGCAGATCTTTAGCATCTATGAGCCTGTCACACACAGCACATTCTCACATTCAACAATGACTAGCACAGCAGAAAGTCACCTGACCAGAGACATCAGCAGGTGTGTGCAGCGACCCTATAAACAAATTCAGAAGTTTAGCATCTAAACTAGACAGACAGGCTTTGAGTTTGGTGCGTTTTCTCTTTGGATGTCACTCCTGACTACCTTCAGGCTAATGTTGTGCTGTTGTAACATGTCACGTCTCTTTAAGAGAGGAAACCTGCATTCCTTCATTTATGAGTTTGTGTCCATCCTGCTGCCTGCTTTCATTGACAGAGATAAAAACAGGCATGTGTGTCACGACCTTCATCAGCTGCTGTATCGTGTGTGTGTGTGTGAGGTGGAAGCCAATGAAAGGAAGCCAGCAGAGTGGCTACAGCAGGTGTGTGTGTGTGTGTGTGTGTGTGTGTGTGTGTGTGTGTTATTGACTTCCTGTTTACAGTACAATTTGTTTCCCTGACAGACAATGTGTGGCAGGTAGAATGTAAATCTTACAATACTGTTTTCATATTCTTTGGGTGTGAATCCATATTTTTATTGCAGTTATAATATAAAGGAGGTTAAACACCATTAAATCTGCAAGAGGGTTAAACATACTGTAGAATTAACATTCAGTTCTTTCTACTGGACCACAATACACAGACTGGGCTGAGAATAAACCGTACAAGAATCAAAGTCCAGTGTAGATGAGAGAGAAACAACTGAGGAAAATATCACAATATATCACAGTTTAGGGTGCAAGAATGCTTCCCTTACATTTCCATTAAATTACAAGAACTTTTCAAAGTCCATTTATTGTATTAATGTTATTCCTGATTATAAAATTGTTATTCAGACATTTTTAAATCCTTTTTTATTCTATAAATGTTCCACTAACTTTAAAAATATCATTTTTGATATATGATATATAATGTTTAAAAACATTCTGTTAATATTACTGCAAGAACGTTTTTGATAACCTTTTAGCTGGGTATACACCATTAATACCGTTCAAAACACTATAGCTGTAATATATTCCTCTGACCTGCTTGTGGATATTCTGTGTGTTCATTATAAACTGCTGATCTGACAGCCTTCATTTTGTTTCGTCTGCAGCTTCTTAGTGCATCTCTGAATGTTGTGAGCAGACGGGCAGGTTACCCAGCCTTCGGTCCTCAGAGCTTCACCAGTCTCTCAGATGTTATTAGATTTGATTTGACACACTTTAAATATAATTATATTATAGCACTGAAGCTCAATGAGATTCTCTTTGCTTCTCTGATTCATCAGTGGAGTCTTTTGTTGTGTTTGAACCAGAAACTGTTTTGTCTGTAAGAAGCTCTTCCCGTGACGTGGATTTTCGGAGTTCCCCGTGTAGATTAAACACTGGGTCATTCATTTACTTCTGTTTTATGTGCTTGTGGTTTGCTGGGTTTCGATATCACGGCCGCATGTTATTTAAGAGGGGCTTGTCATCATTATATTTCTGATCAATATGACACTGGTGGAATGTGTGGACTTGTCTCTCTCAAGGTTTTCAGCTCTGTTTGTGTCTAACAGTTTGTGTCTCATTGCCTCCTCCCCCCCGCAGCCTTCTCTGATTAAAGCCATATTTAATGTGGACTCTGAGGAAGTTCGATCACTCATATTCAAGAAAGAAGATGTCAACATACAGGTAACTTACTTTATCATTTTCAAAGAGACTGTTGAGGTAATGATGCAGCGTTTTAAAGTCACTGTCGTTAAAGTCACTTGGATTTTTTGGGCCCTGTGAGTGTTGTGACTGCCTCTGTTAATCAGCCAATCAGATGCCAGTCATTTCCAGCTGCCCATTTATCTGCCTGTTTGATATTTTACGTCATCAGAATGACCCTGAGTGTGTCATTTAAAACGTTATCCAAAACAGTTAACCAGTAGTTCAAAACGTCCAGTTTTTAAACATTTTATTAACGTTTTACATAACATTAACATTTTTTACATTTTTGAATTTTTAATGTACGTTTTTAAACCGTTCCATAAACTCCTTAAGAATTGCATTTTTGATCTATGATATATAATGTAAAAAGGTCTACTAATGTTACTTCAAAAGCATTTTTGATCACTTTGAGAGAACATGAGCCAACATTCAGAGAACGTTCCCTGTTAGCTGGGTAATAAAACATCTTGTTGTCATTTATGGTCATCTGTTCCTTTAAATGTCCCTTCGATTTATTCTAACAGTGTGTATGGCAGTAGGGTATTGAGGCTGGTTTATTGATCGTCTCAGGGAAGAATGATTTGGACCGATATTGAACGCTTGCCTAAAAGAAATGCTGCTCAGAAATAGACACAGAAATGGTATCTTTGCCTCATTGTTATTTAATGGATTTTCAAGGCTGTATCATTAGAGGTTTTTAAGCCGCTGTGTGCTGTCTAAGCTCACATTTGGGCGGAAGAAAGATTTTTTTTCTGCTCACTGTTTAATGGAGAGTCTGTTTTCATCATCAATGACTGGCATGGCTTGGTCGCAAGATACGCCCATGTGACTCTCAACCAATCAGTGATGGACCGAGGGGTCACGTGACTACACTTATGGCCTGTGTGTGGTTTGGCTGGATGTTTCGCAGTCTCATTCCAGAGCAAATGGAAAACAGGAGCACACAGGGTGGTGTTACACAATACAATGAGTTATTGCTGCTCTTAGTCTTAATTGCTTTTATTGGAAAATGTAGAATGAGCTTTACAAACCTGTGTGGAGGAGAATTTAAAGCTATAGACCATCACAGAAGGTTGTGGGGATGTTTGTGCTTCTACTGTTACACGTTCAGCCTCAGGAGATTCACAGCCACATTGATCTGTGTGGATCTCTGTCACACACACACACACATAATGCCAACTTTATACCATGCACAGGAATCCTGTGTGTGTGTGTGTGTGTGTGTGTTCATGCACATGCAGCACTCAGATATTAGACACCCCAACACAAATACCCACACAATTCAAGGATATTCAATAGCTAAAACTGTTCATTCATTTTATGAAGTAAAACCCATCATTAAACATTAAATTAAAAACTTTGTGGAACAGAAGGTCGGGTTAAGAGCATTGCATTGTGGGATACAGTGCTGTAACTTTGTTTTCATCTGCACGTACTGCACACTGTCATAATAGTACAAGTACAAATGATAGCATGTTATTCAAAACACAGCCTGTGTGAGTTCTTCTGCTGGCTGTGGCTTGTTTTATGATGGTGCATTTGTGGATCTTCAGGACAGTGAGAAGAGGACACCGCTCCATGCTGCTGCTTACCTGGGTGACACTGAGATATTAGAACTGCTCATCCTGTCAGGTATGATCTCATTTCCTGCTCCAAACACTGTATGAAGTACAAAAGCATTGGACCCTATTTGCAGTATGCTGCTATAACTGAGCAATAGAACAGGAGTTTTGGGGATCTTATTTAAGGCTAAAGGTAAAATTCCTAAAAGACGTCAAAGCTCATTGCAGTGAGTTTTTGAAAAGTATGTAGGAATCAAACTTTGACCATTGATCATTAGACATTCTGAATATGACTTATCCGTTGAAAAATCTGTAGTGCACACACAGTGATGCACATACTCAAAATAACACGCTTACACACACACGATCATGTGTCTTCCTGAAATGGCTATATTTACACATAACTGGGAGGGGCTATTGTGAGTGACAGAAAATTAACAGGTGCTCTGCTCTATATTAAGCCAAAGATGTGACCGCAAAGGATTGTGGGAGTTTACTGTTCTGAAGAGGCTTACAGGAACATGTGTCCTTCCTGATCTCCACCGTGACATTACCGCAATTCACATCTCTCTCTCTCTCTCTCTCTCTCTCTCTCTCTCTCTCTCTCTCTCTCTCTCTCAGGGGCGAGAGTAAATGCTAAAGATAGCAAGTGGCTAACTCCTCTTCATCGGGCCGTAGCTTCCTGTAATGAGGTATGACATCAGCAGGCACTTCCTCCAGTTTTGACCAATAGGAACAAACCTACAAATTCAACTTCCTGTTCTCTTTCTGTGTGCAGGAAGCTGTGCGAGTTTTGTTAAAGCATTCTGCTGACGTTAACGCACGGGACAAAAATTGGCAGACGCCGCTGCACGTGGCCGCAGCCAATAAGGCATTGCGCTGCGCTGAGGTGTTGGCCCCGTTGCTAAGCAATGTCAATGTGTCGGATCGTGCTGGACGGACAGCTCTGCACCACGCCGCCTTTAGCGGACACCTGGAGGTCAGATGTTTGCATTTGAGTTATTTCACAGTAAACACAGAGACTGACCGCTGTTTATCTGTCTGAACTGTTATGTCTCACATACACTGTAAAGGCACTTGGTGTGTTTCTTGTACTTGGAGACCAATAATGTCAGCAGACTAAACTTCTGTCTGGAATGTGGGTACATGGCTTGTATTATTATCTTATTGGCCAGACAAGAAAAATAAACTCATTCTCTCAAACAATGGATTCAGAATATTAATCTATGAATAAGATTTTAATCTCACTGTTCACACATATTTCTCCTTGCTCCCAGTGCTGTCACAGTCATTGTGACTATAATATGTCATTAGGTTTGAGTGTGAGAACTATTTGTCATGATGACATCATCAGTGACATCATCACAGACATACTGGCGCTTATGATGTCATGACACTAATAATTCCGTAATGATATAAAAAACATCAAGTATCATCATTCACAGTTATTTAAAGTGATAAAGATCATCTGCTTTTACTGCCCAGTCTTTCATTCTTCACTTATATTTGAATCTTTGAAACTGGTTGATTCAAAGCCAAGAAATATTAAACATCAGCTGCTAAATGATTTTTTATTTATTCATTAATGAATTTTGCCTGGACATTTCACACAAACATTTGTCAACAAACATGTTAAATAAACATTAAAGATGTTTATGTCCAAAATTTATGTCCACATAAATAGAAAGTCAGCCAGTTTAGATGTAGATTTAGTTTTGATTGTTATAGCTAGTTTTGAATAATAAACAGTGCACACATACGTTTTGCTGAATTCAGACTATTCATATTATTAGTGTGTGTGTTTTCTGGAGCTGTTCCCTTGTTGTTTGTCTGTTTAACTTCATTCAGTAACATGCCGCTGGTGTAGTTTGGCTGTACTCTGGTTTTTGTATTGTTAATCTCTGCTCATGTCTTTGCAGATGGTTCAGCTGCTGGTATCTAAAGGTGCAAACATCAATGCTTTTGATAAGAAAGACAGACGAGCTGTTCACTGGGCGGCATACATGGGTAAGACTGTCTTGCTGTCTCACTCACTTTTTCATTTTCTCTGCCTGTCTGACTCTTTCCCTGTCTCACCTTCTTTTTTTCTTTCTACCTGTCCCACTTTCTTTGTCTCACTTCATGTCTGTCTCACTCTTTACCTGTCTCACTCTCTCTTGTGACTTGAAATTTTTTCCCTTCTCACTCTTGGTGTCTCTCTGGCTCTCAGGTCATCTGGAGGTGGTGAAGTTGCTGGTTTCTCACGGTGCTGAGGTTTGCTGTAAGGATAAGAAATGTTACACACCCCTCCACACTGCTGCCTCTAGCGGAATGATCAACGTGGTCAAATACCTGCTGAATCTGGGTGTGGATGTAAGTAAACTCCACCCACACGAGGTTCTGATGTACAAGAATAAGTAAGAGTGAATCAAATGATATCTCTCTCATTAGATTAACGAGCCCAACGCATATGGAAACACTCCTCTGCACCTGGCGTGTTATAATGGGCAGGATGTTGTTGCGAATGAGCTGATCGCTGCAGGTGCCAATGTCAATCAGGTGAACGAGAAGGGCTTTACTCCTCTACACTTTACTGCAGCCTCCCGAAAGGGGGCGCTGTGTCTGGAGCTGCTTATTGCCAGTGGGGCCAATGTCAACAGTAAGGTCAGTGACCTTAAACAAGCTTTTCCAAAATGTTTAATCAGACAGTGTTTTGAAACGGTGCTGAAATGACTGGAATCCAAACAATTAACAGTGAATTCTTGCAATAATGACATGCTACATGCAAGCTGTTTTTTTAGTGTTGACCCTTATGTTGCATCAAGATGCATTAAAACCACAAATGCAAATTGTGGTTGCATGTTTTTGAGTACCTCTGAATGTGGTTTAAATGTAACTTCTTTTACATCTGTATTTAGTGCTGACTGCTTCTGCCCAGCTAACAATTTAAGGTTTTCAGAACCGAAGTAGAAAAAACATTAAAAATGTTATTTCGAACGTTCTAGGAATGTTCAAAATGTAATGACGTTGTATTAACGTTATTGCTTGGTTGCTTGGTTAAAAAAAAATTTTTTAATTCTGTCTACTATCCAAAAAAAAAACTAAGAGTAATGTTTTTAATTATATGTGCTGTATAATTTTTAAAAAGTTCTACTAATGTTACTGCAAGAATGTTTTATGATAATTTTGAGGGAACGATAGCCAACATTCTGAGAACGTTGACTACTGACTGGGTGACCAGGATCTCAGATGAGATATAACGACATGTAAACGAGTGCTGTATTTTCTCTCGTGTTTTTTTCACAGAGTAATGATGGGAAAACTCCTCTCCACATGGCAGCCATTCATGGGCGATACTCCAGGTCGCAGGCTGTCATTCAGAAGGGTGAGCGTGTTAATTCATCTGCCTGCTGTTTTTCACACACTCTCTCGTTTCTCTGGCTCTGACTCTCTGCTGTTGTCCACAGGGGCGGATGTCAACTGTCAGGACGAGAAGGGTAATTCTCCACTTCACGTAGCGGCGCGTTACGGTCATGAGCTGCTCATTAACACGCTGCTAACGAACGGTGCAGACGCAGGCAGGTGAGTAACAGGAGTGATTGTGTGTACGCTGTTGGAACCGGAGAATCCGCACTGATCATGTGACTGTGGCTCCTCCCCTGTAGGCGGGGCATCCACGGCATGTTTCCACTGCATCTGGCGGCCCTGAGCGGGTTTTCAAGCTGCTGTAGAAAGCTGCTGTCTTCAGGTGGAATTATTTCCTGACAATTAAACCTTGTTTTGTGAATGATCTGAACAGAGAATTCTGACTGCAAAAAGTCTCATCAAGACCACTGTGCAATTTTGTAAATTACCACTTTTGATACAGTTTTTTTATTGTAGTGTCAGAATAGAGATTTTAGAGTAACTCATCCCGCCAATAAAATACAGACTTGGCATGTTTGCTTCACATGTTGTTTTCTTCCTGTTTAAATAAGTCATTTTTGCCCAGAATAAGTTAAAAATGTGCACCGGACTTTATGCTGAACGTCTGGTTCTGTACGACTATGAAGTGACTTTAAAACATTTTAGCAGCTATTCAAGAAAATGCAGATGTGTGCAGTGTACAAGAAGACAACAAGTGTGAAAACAAAGGTCAGGATTAAATGAGGTTTCAATGTGACAATCATGTGAAAAAGTAAATGAACAACATTGTCATGAATCTGATCAGGTGTGTTCTCTGATATGCATGTATGTTTATATTTTCTGAGTATGTGTGTGTATGTATGTGTGTGTTGACAATGATCTGTGTGTGTGTGTTGACAATGATCTGTGTGTGTGTGTGTGTGTTGACAATGATCTGTGTGTGTGTGTGTGTGTGTGTGTGTTGACAATGATCTGTGTGTGTGTGTGTATGTGTGTGTGTGTGTGTGTGTGTGTGTGTTGACAATGATCTGTGTGTGTGTGTTGACAATGATCTGTGTGTGTGTATGTATGTGTGTGTTGACAATGATCTGTGTGTGTGTGTGTGTATGTGTGTGTGTGTTGACAATGATCTGTGTGTGTGTGTGTTGACAATGATCTGTTTGTGTGTGTGTATGTGTGTGTGTGTTGACAATGATCTGTGTGTGTGTGTGTATGTGTGTGTGTGTTGACAATGATCTGTGTGTGTGTGTGTGTGTGTTGACAATGATCTGTGTGTGTGTGTGTGTTGACAATGATCTGTGTGTGTATGTGTGTGTGTGTTGACAATGATCTGTGTGTGTATGTGTGTGTGTGTTGACAATGATCTGTGTGTGTGTGTGTGTGTGTGTTGACAATGATCTGTGTGTGTGTGTGTGTGTGTTGACAATGATCTGTGTGTGTATGTGTGTGTGTGTTGACAATGATCGTGTGTGTGTGTGTGTGTGTGTGTGTGTGTGTGTGTGTGTGTGTGTGTGTTGACAATGATCTGTGTGTGTGTGTGTGTTGACAATGATCTGTGTGTGTGTGTGTGTGTGATTATTTGTGTATGTTGACATTGATGTGTGTGTGTGTGTTGACAATGATCTGTGTGTGTGTGTGTGTTGACAATGATCTGTGTGTGTATGTGTGTGTGTGTTGACAATGATCTGTGTGTGTGTGTGTGTGTGTTGACAATGATCTGTGTGTGTATGTGTGTGTGTGTTGACAATGATCTGTGTGTGTGTGTTGACAATGATCTGTGTGTGTGTGTGTATGTGTGTGTGTGTGTGTGTGTGTGTGTGTGTGTGTGTGTGTTGACAATGATCTGTGTGTGTGTGTGTGTGTGTGTGTGTGTGTGTGTGTGTGTGATTATTTGTGTATGTTGACATTGATGTGTGTGTGTGTGTTGACAATGATCTGTGTGTGTATGTGTGTGTGTGTTGACAATGATCTGTGTGTGTGTGTGTGTGATTATTTGTGTATGTTGACATTGATGTGTGTGTTCAGGTTTTGACATTGACACACCCGATGACTTTGGCAGGACGTGTTTGCATGCGGCAGCCGCAGGAGGGTGAGTCATCATTCATGTCATCCAAACACATTTATGAGACCGTATGAACCCAAAGTCCCTGTGAATTATCTACAGGAAGTTTGTGTGGGACATACTGTATCACTCAATAAACAGTCAATAGACTGTAATAGTTATTATGTAAATGTGATGGCTGCATAATTATAACAGTGTTCCTCATTATTATTGCATGTTGTTAAAGGCAACATAGATATGAATGAAAAAAGGGATGTTTTTATCCCCTCGTGTCCCCTTAAACCAATTCCTGGTTGTGGGTGGTATTAGAGAAGGAATATTTTCTTTCTAAAGAGCATTTGATTGGACAAAAGTCTGTGTAGTGCATTATGAGTTATAAATCTTTCTGCCTCTGTCTCTCTCTGCAGGAATCTAGAATGTTTAAATCTATTGCTTAACACTGGTGCAGACTTTAACAGGAAAGACAGTTTTGGGAGGTGAGTTTTCAACATTGAGTAACATTCGGTAATTAAATGTTAAACTTTTTGCCAAGTGCTCAGCATACATGAGATAACTCCATTAATGTTGTTTAAGAACAATCCCAGCATGCACCTCATAAAATTAGATGAGAATGTATCTCTCTCTCTCTCTCTCTCTGTCTCTCTCACACAGGACGCCTCTGCACTACGCTGCCTCTAACTGTATGTATCAGTGTGTGTTTGCTCTGGTTGGTTCTGGTGCCAGTGTGAATGAGAGAGATATCCGGGGTCGTGGGCCGCTGCATTACTCTGCTGCTGTGGATTCACATGGCAAGTACGTCAGAATACTAGCCTTCTGCGTACTGTACAATGTACACTGTATACTGTTTTTTAAAAATGTACAAGCATGCAGATCCTCACACAAGTCTTTTCTGGGTTTATGGTGCACTTTTTTCAAATGTAGTAGGCTGTTTACCCAGCTTACAATTTTAAGTTGTAGAATGTTTCCCTAACGTTTCCATTATGTAATAAAAATGTTAAAAATGTTATTTGAAATGCTATAGAAACGTTCAAAACAGCCATTATTTTAGGGGTTATATTAACGTCATTGCTTGGTTATTAGAATGTTATTCTTTTTTTTAAATTCTGTGATGTTTTTAAAGCATTTCAACTAAATAATAATTTTGATATGCTCTATAACGTTAAAATCGTTTTACTAACGATGCTGCAAGAACGTTTTTCAGCCCATGTACATACAGCACTACATTCTACAAAAACATGATTATGTCATCAGTGTTCTGAAGATGACCTGTGTGAGTGTGTGTGTTTGTGTCAGGTGTGTGGAGTATCTGCTGAGGAATGATGCTAATCCTGGTCTCAGGGATAAAGACGGATACAACGTTGTTCATTACGCTTCAGCATATGGCCACCGAGCCTGCCTGGAGCTGGTCAGTGCATCACCAACACACACACACATCCACACTCTCACAAATACAGACATGCACAAACACACACAGACTCAGGCACATACACAGTAGGCTCAGTATCTCACTGCAGCCCTGTGTTTGGTTCTTATTGTTGTGTTTTGTTTTTGCAGATTGCCAATGAAACACCATTAGAGGTGGTGAGTTTCTTCGTCTGTGTTTTTGTGCAGACTGCATTCAGAAAACCAGGCCACTGCTGCCCTCTAATGGCCATTGCATTAAATCAACTCTGTTACTGGTCTGAATACAGTAAATGGCAGTAAATCTGTGTTCACACAGCTGTTAAAACAGTAACTGAATGTTCTTTATTCAGCTGATTGACACATCTGCATCAGACATCCTACATGACTCGGACGTCCAGGCCCTTGTCAGCCCTTTACACTTAGCGGTGAGCTGAAACTCCTGGTGTGCGATCAGATCAGTGTGTCTGTTAAATAAATCATTGTTTTAATAATTGTGATGTTTCCAATCTAATGTTATAGTCAGAATAAGCTGTTTTGTAATTGACAATTATTGACAATATAGATGAATAAAATGAGTGTGGGTATTTTAACAGGCTTATCATGGCCATCACTCTGCTCTTGAAGTTCTGGTCCAGTCTCTATTGGACCTGGATGTGAGGACTCCTCAGGGTCACACAGCTCTGTGTCTGGCTGCATTCAGGGGTCACATGGAGTGTGTGAATATTCTAATCAACCAAGGTTCCTCCACACTACTGAAAGACTACACACACAAGAGAAGCCCCATACACTTCGCAGGTAAACACACACACACACACACACACACACACACAAGAGAAGCCCCATACACTTCGCAGGTAAACACACACACACACAAGAGAAGCCCCATACACTTCGCAGGTAAACACACACACACACAAGAGAAGCCCCATACACTTCGCAGGTAAACACACACACAAGAGAAGCCCCATACACTTCACAGGTAAACACACACACACACACACAAGAGAAGCCCCATACACTTCGCAGGTAAACACACACACAAGAGAAGCCCCATACACTTCACAGGTAAACACACACACACAAGAGAAGCCCCATACACTTCACAGGTAAACACACACACAAGAGAAGCCCCATACACTTCACAGGTAAACACACACACACACACAAGAGAAGCCCCATACACTTCACAGGTAAAATAATGTTATTACTGTGTTTGTCTGTCTGCAGCTATGAACGGTCATTCTGAATGTCTCCGTTTACTCATCAATAATGACGATCTGCAAACAGCCATCAATGCACGAGATGGCAAAGGACAGTGAGTTACACAACAATCACACACACACGGAGGTGTCTGTATCTAAGCTGTACTGTTTAACTACTCTGTTGTTGTTTAACTGATTGGTTGTGCTTGTGTGTGTGTTTTCAGATCTGCTCTCATGTTGGCGGTTTTAGGTGGACATAGAGAGTGTGTGTATTTTCTTTTGAGTAAAGGGGCCAATGTGGAGGCCAGAGATAAATGGGGCAGGACGGCCCTTCATCGTGGGGTCAGTCACACACACACACAGAAAGTGTTTACACCTGGTATTAACATCCATTTCAGGCAATCTGATCACAGGTGCCTCTTACCTTTGTTTCCTGTGAAATTGTGATCAAAACTCAGTGGGGTGTGTAGTAACTGAGTTATGCTGATATCAAACAAGCCAAAGATATTCTGTTAGGTCTTGAATGTTTTTCAACAGTTTTTGAAATAGTTTTGTAGTTTTCTTTAAAAAACAACACTTAAAAGACAAAAGTTAAAATTCTTGTTTTAAGTGGCAGTAGTATGTATTAAAGTTATGTAAAATTATGCTAAACTAAGGGCCATCATGTGTTTGTGCAGGCAGTAATGGGTCACGAGGCATGCGTTGAGGCGCTGTTGCAGCATGGATCTAGTGTACTGGTTCAGGACAGTAGGGGGCGCTCTCCTCTGCACCTGGCAGCTGCTTGCGGGCACATGGGGGTTCTGAGGGCACTCCTGAAAGCAGCCCAGTCCCGCAACATCATCCCTGTCACCAAGGACAACTGTGGATATACACCTCTACACTGGGCGTGTTACAACGGTACAGCTGTAATTCAACCCCTCATTCATTAGATAAACACAGGAAAACTATTATTAACCATTAATATCACCCTGACAACACAATCGAGGCAAATCAAGTGCCAAACCGTGTCCTAGTCAGTAATCCCATTGAATTCTCTGTTTGACTGTGTTTGTGTATCACAGGTCATGATGCCTGTGTTGAGGTGATTCTACAACAGGAAGTGTTTCACAGTACAGAGGGAAACTCCTTTAGTCCTCTTCACTGTGCTGTGTAAGAAAACATCTGGATCTTTTTATAAGTATTTTTAAAATATTTTTATCTTATTTATATTTTAGTCTCTTCCTAAGAGTTTTTAAGAGTGTTGAAATATATCTCTGTTTCTGTTATGAATACATTCATAAAAAAGATTTAAAACATCTGCTTACATGTATTGTACTGATATCATGTGCAAGCTAGCGTTATATGAAAGCTTTTTATTCTTTCTTTCTTTCTCTCTCTCTCTCTCTCTCTCTCTGTGTGTGTGTGTCTCTCTCTCAGTATTAATGATAACGAGTCAGCTGCAGAGATGTTAATCGAGGCATTGGGTCCAGCGATTGTAAATGCCACAGACTTACAGTCCAGGTAAGATTGAAACTCTCTCAGTGCAGGTTTTTGTGTAACAGCAGCATGTTGACATGTGTCATGTCTGCCGCAGGACGGCGCTGCATGCCGCAGCCTTCACAGATCACGTGGAGTGTCTGAAGCTTCTGCTGGGCCACAACGCTCAGGTGAACTGCATCGACGCGCAGGGCAGAACTCCTCTCATGATGGCCGCCGAGAACGGACAGACCAACGCTGTAGGTGAGACGGTATTCACTCTAAAGAGATAGACAGGTCTAACAGGGCCCAAACAACAGTGTAGTAAACATGGTACTTTCCCCATTATTTATATAATAAATCTTAAGTGAGATATTTTTCGCAGTCATATGAATGCGAGAGTGTTTGTGTGTCACAGAGCTTCTAGTGAGCAGCGCAAGAGCAAATCTTACACTACAAGACTCCAGTAAAAACACGGCCCTGCATCTGGCCTGCAGTAAGGTACCACAGACATACCAGCTATTCATAACATACAGCAGCATATACTACACAGACTCAATGACACATTCTCTTTAACTAATACCGTTACATTTACTCAGACTGCGCTGGTGATTCCTTCAGTTCTGTTGGTTGTGTATTATAGGGGCATGAAACTTGTGCCTTGTTAATTCTGGAGAAGATCGGCGATAGAAATCTGATCAACTCCACAAACACAGCCCTCCAGACGTAAGTTTACAACCTCTGTACTCGCATACTGTATCTACCTGTCGCAGTTCTTCTCTTCATCATCCTCTCAAGATCAAAATTTTTTTTGGTTTGTCTCTCAGACCATTACACATTGCTGCTCGGAACGGTCTGACGGTGGTCGTCCAGGAGCTGCTGGGTAAAGGAGCCAGTGTTCTCGCAGTGGATGAAAACGGTGAGCCATCAAAACTACTGACGGAAAGTGCTTAAGACATTTTCAATGATCTGCTAAATGCATAAGAAATTAAATTTAAAATGCATTGTGATGAACCACAATCTGAGTATCAGTCCCAAGACATATAGTGTAGTTTTGCAATAAAGCTGCAATCTGTAAATTTTTGGGTTAAAAAATTAACAACAATCAATTATTAAGCAAGTACATGACAGATCAGTGTTCAACAACCCGATTCCCAATGGTAAGTTTATAATATTGATAAATAATGAATGTCAATCAAACAGAGATGGCGGCAGAGAGGTAAAGTTACGGATTGCAGCATGTAAAAACGCTACAAAAGACTTAAAATTGACTATAATTGCACATTTAATTTCCATGTTTACATGCTGTGAAGAGATCTGGATGAAAAGTTAATACAGATATCCGTTTATAGGGTGACTCTTGGTAATTTAAGTCGTGATGTAATAAAGTGTTTCTGGTCTCTCAGGTTACACTCCGGCTTTGGCTTGTGCCCCAAACAGAGACGTTGCGGACTGTTTGGCACTGATACTCGCCAGTATGATGCCCATCTCACCCAGCAGCACCGGTTCCATGTCCAACCTCACGTTTGCCACCATCAACCACATCTCCAGCCCATCCAAGACCGTGACCTTTGACTCGTTCCCCACCCGGCGGTCCGAGCACGCATCCTTCCGTATCTTCAACAGCCTGGGCCGTGAGGATGACCTCATCGTCCCTGATGATGAACTCAATGATTCAGACTCAGAAACGTATTGACAACATTACCCTGACCCAGCCCCCTGTGTCTTAAATACTATTCCATCATGCAAAGGGTGACTACAGTAATCTGGGTTCTTCCTCCTTAGCCTGTGTAGCTAAAGTCTCAGGAGAGAATGGAAAACACTACATTTGTTAGTTTGTCCACTACACCAGACTAATATGTTTACCTAAAGCAATATTTAAAGGTAGGGTATTTAGGGAATTTCGGAGAGGCTAGCAATAGCAAGCTAGCTTTGAAAGCATAAGATCCCGCCCCTCCTTCAGAGCACTCTCCAAAGCCACGCCTCCTCCAATACCCATGAACATGCTGATGATGGAAGACTGCGTGAGCAGGTATGCAAATACATGGTTTGACAGGCAAGTAGGACATTCTCAGACCGAATGCAGTGATTGGATGAACATTATATGGTCCTATGCCATCCACAGAAGATTTAAAGAAACAGTTCCTCAAACAATCATTTACTCATGTTGTTTCAGACCTGATTTTCTTCCGTGGATCACAAAGGGAAAAATGCTGAAGGATGTACCGAACGTGTTCTTCATAATGAAAGTAAATGCTTGCTTGGGGCTGTCAAGCTCCAAAATAACAACATTGAATGTAAGGCTAAGTGCAAAGTGCTAAGAGTCATACACGCCGATGATGTTTAAGACATCAGTGTGTATGACTCCTGCACATCATACTTCTTTAGAGGGACTGAAATATCCTGCATGACCGTCACAGTTCTGTTTATTTTCACTATATAAAAAACATGTACGGTACATTCTTCAACATTTAAAGTCATGTTTATTTGTGTAGCGCTCTTCACAACAAATATTGTTTGTGAATGCTACAGATAATGCGCCAAAGTTTGGACCTGTTGAGCGTGAATAAATATTAAGAGTATTATAATTCTGGAGGGAAATATTACAAAAGAACTAGCACTGCACACTATTTAAACAGAAAACATAAATTTCGATTTGTTCTCTGAACATGACGCATGAGAAGGAAACAGATTCTTGTAACTGCAGGACATGAAACTTCAGGGACCAAGAGCAGCTGAATTCTTCTTCAGATTTACATTCAGCCCCATTTGTGCATGAAGACTGACTTTAAGTTCCTATCAACATGGATTATTTATTATAAAAATATGAAGAGCAAAATGAGACAGACTTGCCTTTCAGGGTTCAAACTGAGCGTTTATTCCTCTGCAGTCATGAGGAATCACAGAGATCAGACTGATAATGGTACCTCTAAACAGTAGATGTGTGTGTGTGTGTGTGTGTGTTTGTGTGTGATGGTGAAATTGTATGTCTGTCTGTGTGTGTGTGATTCTTTAATAAAAGGTTAAAGACAATGAAAATGTTGTGTGTGCATCACAATCTACTTTTGGTACCTTATTAAAATTATTAATAATTTTGCCATAAGCGCCCAGTCTCTTATTGCACTTTTTTTCTGCAAAAAAACATTTTCAAAAAGATTCAACATTGTTTTAAATTAAATATAATTTTCCGTCTGTGGAACACAAAGAAAAAAGTTCTTCTCTTTTGCTTTTTTGTAGTTCCATAAGACATGCAATAGCTAAACAAATCTCCTGTTGTGTTTCACAGAAGAACAAGTGACAGAATGTTTATTATTTATACAAAAACAGTGAAGAACCATTAAGTTTTAGCGTGTTGCCTGGTTTATGGTAAATGAATGTAATAAATGTCATTTAAAGACAGAAATTAAACATGAGCCTTGTGTTGGTTTAGATATTGTACTTTACATAGTGTCAGTTGTACAGCTTTGCCGTCACCAGTCCTGTTCCACCAGCGGATTCTGTTCTACCAGCCAGAATGATGAGAAATCTCCAGGGTGCCCAGAATTCCAGGGAACACATGCCGAGTTGCAAACGTCCCATGCAGACTAAAGTCCACCAGCGTCTGCGCATATTCGGTCTCCACAGCTGCTGTGACACACACCTGTGTATTTCACCAGGACACAAACCTCCAGGTAATACATCCTTCAAGAGACCTTCAACCAGCATAAGAATAAATGTTTCTGGAACAGAAACATAATAAATCACCTACCTTGCTTTTAAGTGTGTGTGACTGTACGTGCTTTGAAGAAGATGAGCATTGATATTTCAGTTAGAGTCAAGATCAGACCCTTTAAGACCCATTCCCATACAAATACTTAAAATAAAAAGGTCCTACTGTGTGAAAATAAACAGTGGAAGGAGATTCATTATGTAAGCATCAGTTTATTACACAAATAACAACTTTATGTGCAGTGAAAACATATCTGTAACAAGACAAACATTGAGTATAAATATATAACTACACAAATTCCTCATCTTTAACCTGTGGAGTGGAAAACTATGAAGTAAATCGGAGACAACAGAGGAACGTTACCACACAATGACGAAAGAATGAAAAACAAGTGCAGGTATCTTTTAGATTTTGAAAAGACTGGCACCACATTTTTCACTTCATTTATACAGTCATTAGATAAGAAAAGGAAGTCCGTATGTGAGGCCGTATCTCCATGGAGTGGGTGTTAGCAAGCACAAAGACTTCCTGCTGAGATAATGGCCTGCGGATTTAAAAAAGAACATGCCATTTGCCTAAAATATCACTGTCACTGTCAACGGAGTGTTATTAAAACAAAAACAGGATGGATGTGACATGCCTCATGGCCAAAATTAAGTTGTTCAGAGTGTGATTCCACAGCAGAAGACAGAAAAGAAGAACATTATTCACTCAGAAACCTGAGGAATACATGAAAAACATTCACTAAGTGATGACAAACGATTCCAGGTGATGTCTGCATGTCATAACACAGTTTCACGGTTTTCTAGATTCTGTGTTCAGTTGTGCGATGAGACAATCTCCATAATACTGAGATGACAAAAGCTTCATATAGAACATCAGATGGGCTGTGACACAAGGGTTCCCCTGACACTGAAAGTCTTGAATATGCGGCCGTGCTGAAGGTCTGAGTGTAAACAGATTTAAACACTGTTTAGGAGCAACACTGCAGGTGCTTCATTGTCTTCTGTGCTGTGGAGCGATAACCTGCTTAGACTCTCCAGCTGGGAGCTTTTCTGACTGATGATTCTGTTTGTAGTGTCTGCTTTACCTTCAGCCCCATCTGCTCTCTCGCCTATACAAAAAACACAACATAATTCTTTCGGTCATTTTCAGGGGCACAGTCATAATACTGTGGGTGTGCAGTCATTTATTTTAGCTGTAGACATCACACCCCCAGATTGCTCACAGTCTGATGACCTGATGCCTATTACAAATCCTGGAAGTCCCAGTTCTGAGAAGGAACTGATCACTCCATTTAAAGTTTAGTGGCCAAGGTTAGTGGTACAAAGTCTTTAAAAAAATCTGTTTTTTTTTAGGCTCATTGCAAGTAAACTAGATTTCCACAAGTACAACTGGTGGCAGTTGTGGGCTACTAGTTAGAGAGTAGGACTTGTAACTTGAAGGTCACCGGTTCCATTCCCAATGCTGGCAGGAAACAACTGAGGTGCCCCTAAGCAAAATATCTTTACCCCAATTGCTGAAATAATCAATACTCAATACAAAGTCTACACACATTTCTCAACTTTGGTTCTCACCTCTTTCCTGTTCACAGTCGGGTGACGATGCTCCACTGCACTCACTGCGAGGCCCCAGCACAGGTGACACCTGCTCAAAGCCCTCCAGAGACCCGGAGCTCGGCAGATGAAGAACATCCTTGCAGGCTGACAGAGAGGGAGGAGGAAAGGAGGAAGAAGAGGAGGGGTATGGACAGGAGGAAGAGAGGAGAGGATAGGGGGCAGGAGAGGCGGGGTACGGGCAGGGCAGGTCTAGCGGGGCAGAAATGGAGCTCAGACTGCAGGTGGACTGTGTCTCTGGATCGTCTTCTGAGGTATTACAGCTCTCCTCCTCAAAGTTCACAGATATCACTGAATACAGAAAATCAACATCAGGCTTTAGCAGTGACGTCTGTGCTGTTAAGTTTAATTTCATTTTCATTCTTTAGCCCCTTTTCTGCTTAAATCAATCAGCTCAGTTCTGTGTGGTTAAACTGTCTTCCTGTATCCCTGTTTCTAAGCTATCTTTAAATTACACACAGTTTAAATTACAACCTCACACCTGTCTCACTGATCCAAGCAGGCACAACTAAAGTGAGACTCAAAGAGAATTACAACCAATTACAATTAAGCTGTTTGTCTAGGTGTCTTATGTGTGATTGGACTCACTGGATATGCCATCAGACTCCATTTTAAAGCTGGTGATATTTTCAGTATTTTCCCCATCATCTTCTGCCCCCACGCCTTGGCCCCTGGGCCCCATGGCAGAGAGTCGTCTGCGTGCGTGGATCTCATCTGAGATGATCTCCAGATTGTTAAGAGCAGTCCGGTACTCTGCTTTGGCTTGGGTCAGTTTAGTCTGATGCTCATCCACTCTTCTTTTCAGTTGCTGTAGTGGAGGAGGACAAGGAAAAGTGGAGAACAGGTTGCATCAATTTATGATCAAAATGAGATCTAATCTTATGTTTGCAGAAGCAACAATCTTGGAATCGACAATCATGGAAAAAAAACATGCAAGCACGTCTGTTAGTACAGTAACAGTACAGTACAGTATTATATTATATTATATCGTAAAAAAATATGAAAATTACAACATAATGGCAAAATGCAAGACTAGAATTGATCCAAAACAGCCTTTTAAGGTCAAACCAAATTTAAAATCACATTTTTTGAACATTACAACTGAAGATAAATCAGACATGTTCTTGAGAAGTTCTATTAAATATATAATATTAATAATAAATAGGACCAAATGAAACCTGGTGTACCTCAAGCTGTAGATAATATTTCGCCTTCAGTTCAAAGTATGGCCTGCAGAGGGAGAGAAAGTTTGAAAGTGAGGCTCAGAGGATCTCCATGGCAACAACAGACTGAGAGCTCTGCTAGAATAACATTGGTCTGTGAAAGGACCGGCACATTCCACCAGCTGAGAAACATCTGGAACGCATTAGAGACTCTGCATGCTAAACTATATCTACAGCCCCTCTCTGAGTGCTGAGGCCTGGGTGGGGCAGTGAAAACACAGGGCAGTTCTTTCTTTTGCAGATTTTTGGTTCTGTAACATTTCCATCAGAGAAAAGAACATTTTTGTGGGTTTTCTTTTCTAGAAAAATAACTTTGTTTTTCAGATAAATTCTCATGTGATACGGTCATCTATTTTTCCAGAGAAAAAATATTTAAAGGACTCATGTAAAAATGGTTAGCTAATTGATCTGCATGTGAGCCCTTACAATAACTGAGTTATGGGTTTTTATAACTGAGCTTGTGTTGTTTTTGTTGTACGTTTAAACATAATCATTGGAGGTTTTAAGATCACAGTCAGTCAATGAGTGATGTGACTGATTGATTGATTGATTGATTGATTGATTGATTGATTAGGGTGTCTGATGTCTGACCTGGACTTGTTTATGGTGCGTTTGAGCTTCTTCTCCAGCTGTCTCATGTGGCTGATGGCGGCGTTGTATTTGGCTGCTGTTTCTCTGTGCTCGATCTCGCTGCGTGTTCTGCTGTGCTCGGCCTCCATCACCTTACAGAGCCAATCACAGCAATTAAGACCAAATTAACAGCATAGCACGAACTTGTGAAGCTACATGAGGCAATGATTTTCCCACGGTTAAGGGGTGTTGTTATTTATGACAGAAAACAAAACACCTAATAACTCAACTTAACTGTGGTTAAAACCATTCACTCGTTTTACTGTAGGCTTTTCATGGTTGCCAAGCAGAATTTAAACAGAATTTAACATCTGCATATGTTAACAAATTTACACACTTTAGAATCTGCTTTCTAAGACTGCATTAATGTATCCACAGTATGGCTATAAGAACTTGTTTTCTTCTGTCTCTCACTCTCTGGGTCGTGTGGTTGAGCATCTCCTGCCAGGCAGAGTCGAACTGTCTGCTGTCGTCCTCCAGTAAACGCTCCTCAGCCAGGGCGATGGTTTCCTTCGCTGCCCGCAGGATCTCGATGGCCCTCTGGTACTCCTGTGTCGCTCTCTGCGCTTCTACCTGAGCCTGGAAAACATTTACAACGTGTTCACACCAGAGCTTTTGGTACGGACATGAGTGTGATCAGTTTAGTTCGTGAGATCTGTCTATCTATCTGTGTGTTAGAAGTATTTAATTACATTTCAGATTGCTGTTAGTTTCTGCAGAAATAACCCCCAGTCAACATTCTTCAAACATTCTTTACATCACCTGTATCAGCTCAGATCAGCACAGGCAGGTATGTGCATGTTTAGCCACAACAACACAAACCTGAATAAAAATCTAGAGACCAATTTCTATGTCCTGGATACAGTGAAACACAGCTGTTGCTCGGTTTCTGTGATGCTCATGTTCTAGATACAAAAGTACCATGTTCAAAATCCACATGATACGAGATACAACAGTCTTTGTATGACTTTTCATTTTGAAAATTAATAAGAAAACTGTAGTCAGGAAAAATTACAACTTAATTTTGAGTCATACTGACACAGCTTTTGCCATTTTTTTAATAATATGCCCCCTGGAAACGTAGAAAGGAAGTGGTATTCATCTCATATGCTCATTCCGACATGACCTGAGGGCAGAAAGGGAGCTGTGGAATGGAGGGGGTCGGAATCTTATTCAGTTTGGAAAATTAAAGTGAAGTAACATGCTGGTGCTGACAGCTTAGAGACACCACTGAAACTTATGACAAAACCAGCACTGGAGATTATCCAGATTAGCATTAGTTTGGTGACTGCTGATCTCTCTCTTTCTCTCTCTCTTTCTCTCTCTCGCTCTCTCTCTCTCTGTTACAATCTTAAATAACTTAAAATCACTTGATTCTGTTCAGTTACAATATTGGAAAAACATTATTCATAAAAGAATATGACATGAAATATACAATATCACAAAACAACAGTGTTGTTTTTAAAATAAGGATAAAATAATAATAATTTATTTCATTATGTATTTCTCACTGTATCGGTCAACAATGTATCTTAAAGCACCTAAGACTTTAGATTAGTGTAGATCAAAATCATTTCTCAATAATAATCTCTGAAACTCCATCGCTCTGTAGACTTCTGCCTACCAAACAATGTACGTGTCACGTCAAACGTGTCCAAAACTGACCTTTCAGACTATTGTTTATAACTGATTATTCAACAGCCAAAAACAATGCGTGTATTTCACCACACAATAGCTCCATTTAGCCCGCCGCTGTCCCAACTCTGTGATGGCATGTTGGCGTGGGCTCAGAACTGAGGCACTGGTGTCTGGTCTACTGCACTGAATCTCACACTAATGAGAGACAAATTATTAACCATTTATTATTAACCATTTATTATTATGATCAAGCCTGACTGAGAGTAGCAGTAGTTATTAGTCCAGCTAATAACTAAATCCAGTTGTCTAAAAGCTACTTTGTTAATAAAGTGCACTGTTTTGTTTTTTAAAATTTGTTTTAGCTAAAAAGGGTTTAATTTTATTATAGATGTATAGATGTATTATAAATTATTACAATATTTGCTGTGCTGTCACTTTGCTGGCTAGGTGACATCACATACCACATGACCAAAGAAATGCAGCTAGAAATGCTCCACAATTATATTTTCCTAAAATGTCAACAGGTCAGTGTGTGCCACTCAGTATAGTGTAATTGTGACCGAGCGGCTCAATCACAATAAGCCACAGTGTCATTACAGAAGGGCTGAAGGATTTACAGACACAAAGCAGTCACTGTGGTTACATCATTTATGAAAAAAGCCCATCCAGACCCAGTACAGCCCACTGAGAGATCCTATCCGAACGGTTACACAATGAGGGTGGAGTGGTCTACAGCAGTGGACGTTTAAACTCTGGTTACTCTGATTATTCCTTTTCTTAAAGTACTGCAATGTTAAGAAGAAACTAAACGTTAAGTATAGATTAGAGTTATTATAGTGAAAAATCGTACTTCCTGTGCAACTTTCGAGGTCAAAAACGGGCAAAAAAAAGGCAACTGACTTCACACACCAGCACCTCACACACGTACACTCATCTGCCTGTTTTACACGCACACACACACACTCTTTACTTATCTAAACGGGGACATTTCATAGACTTCTACTGTCTTTATACCCAGCTAGCAACAGTATAACCTAACTGTAACCAACACCCTAACCCTAACAGAAAACTCAGCATTTTTACAACTTTAAAAAGCGTTTTTTTCAAATGAGGTCGTCCCCAAAGGAGGTTTTGCTCAGATCTGTCAGGTTTTGCTTACTTTTAGATACAAATTTGTAAACCCACACACACATTTCTTTGCTTCTGGGTTGAGGAATGAATGTACCATTTTCTTCTGTTTACGCTTTAAACAGACAGCACAGCTGAGTCCGTCTCATTATCTCTGCTTTTCTGACCTATTTCCCTCCTGCAGCTGCGCAGACATGAGGCAGATGGATTTTTCATGGGCAGCATTCACTATAAACTGAAATCACTGTCACTCAATTAACATTGAATTACCAGATTTTGATCTGAAGATGCAGAGTCACCCTGACACACCCTAAACTCTCTCTGACCCACTAAAAACAGTGACCCAGTTTTCTGCCTCCCACTCAGAAACAGGAAACTAGCAGCTTTACCAACACAATAACTTTCCTTCAGCGTCTCAAAAGGAGCATTTTTAAGGAATAGTTTCCAAACAAGGAAAGTTCAATATGACCTATTTTTATATCCAAAACGCCATTAAATAATATTTGGTATATGTGGTTTAAGATTGTTTTGCAGATACTTTTACAGTTTTTTGTCTTTTTCTTTTTTAATATATATGGTCTTTTTAAAAAGGTGATGCATGTGATAAAAATCAACTTTTGTGTTTACGGGTAATCTGACAGCATATGGGTTTAAAACAACATGATGGTAACTAAATAATGACAGAATTAAATAAAGAAAAATGTTTGAATGTGGTCACTTCACTGACTGTAAATAATCTACACACTTCCAGGTTTTAGCATAAACGCAGAAAGATCTTTTGTATGTAACGTATATCATGACGTCTCTTCATCCAGACTAATATAAACGGAGCAGAATTCCAGCATCCAGGCTGGTGACAGAAATGAATAATCCAAAATAAGACAGAGATCCTCACAGCTCCATTGGTGTCTGTCAGCCTCTGAGTGGAGGAGAACGTAACAATCCTGCTCTTTCCTGGCAGCTCCCCAATACTTCTGCAATCCTGGCTCGCTCTCTTTCTCTCTTGCTCTCATTGTCTCACTTTCTCTATGTTCCCCTCTGTCTTTCTCTCATGATCACTCTAAATGGAAATTTGTGGTGTGTTCAAGATGATCCTATTGTTACATAATGCTTCTGATATATTATTTTAACTTTGCTGCCCCTATAAAAACTACAGTGACTCTAAAGTGCCAAACAAAATAAATTAGTATGTTCCGGATGAGAACTTTGCATGTAGTGTTGTCTGCAGAGTTTGAGCAGTGACCTTCAGAGAGGTCATGAGAACAGAGCACGCATTTTACCATAATTTTGTGTATATGTGTGTGATGTTGTTACTTGCTCTGGTAAAAATCTCTGCTCAACAGAAACACACACACTGAGGTGGAGGGATGTGAGATCTGCTGTCACATGCCGAACAGAACAGACGTCACGGCACAACACCGTGTGAGGCGACAGACACCAGCACACTGCAGAGGTAAACAAAGACACACAAACTGCAAGTGGAAAAGGACAACAGATTCTTTCCATCATGTATCTGGAAATCTCATCACCAATATCTCTTTTGTTTCTCATAGACAGCAATGAGATCAAATGAAGAGGAAATAAAGAATTTGCCTGTCTGTCTGAAATCTGTCTGTCAGGGTGGTCTGTAGGTCATTGGAGGTGTTAGTGAATGGCTCGCTGTGATTGGCTGAGAAGGGGGTGTTGGCACTCTAACTGTGCAGGACAGCTGGTACTGTACGGCCAGGCCCTGTCTTACCTACTGACAAACACACACAGACAGACAGAGACAGACAGTCCATGGTGGTCTTTAAGAGTGATGACAGGACAGTCACATGAGGCCACTTTCATTTGATGACTAGCACAAATTCATGCACACTTGTGTCTGTCTGCCATAACACACGCTGTTTTAAACTGTTATGATTTAAATACCACAGCCAAAAGACAAACCACACAGAAACATACAGACACACAGTGTTAAAACATAATACACAGTGAAATAATCCACAACAAGATTAACTTCCTAAATCCTGAACCCTATTCGCCAACACTCAAAGCTGTGTCCGCGTGTGCCGTGTGTCTGTAATCCGCCTGGATTATGAAGTGTTGATGCCTGAACAGAAACACAGGCAAACCATCTACTAGCCACCCAGAACAAATGATTTTTTAAAGACTAGATTTGTTCTGAAGAATTGCTTTCAAAATGTTGAAAGCTTTTAAATGATGAGGTCATCTCTCTCTGTGATGCTAAACTCAGTCCATGACTGATCTCAGATTATTTCAGTTCATGACAAGTAAAAATAGAATATGAACAGTTGAGCAGAGTTTCTGCGCCTGTATGATCTGATCTCAGTTATTTCTCCAACTATATCACTCTGCAGTAGATTCAGTGTAGTTAGCTACTGTTCTGTTAGTAGCTTGTATCTGTATTTAAGTTATATTTATATTTACCTGTTGTAGCTTTGTGTATTTAAAGATTAGATTTACACTACTGTCAATCTACCTAAAGTAAACCCTTTATTTTGAAACCGTAGCTTATCAAAATGCTCAGCTAATAATTTAAGTTCCAAGAACATTTCTCTAACGTTTCCTTCATGTAACAAAAAAATTAAAAATGTTACTTTAAAAGTTCTAGGAATGTTCAAAGCATCTGTTTTTGTAGCTGTTGTATTAATGTTTTTGCTTGGTTATAAGAATGCTATTCAAACACGTTTTTAAAAGAATGAACTACTTTAGAATAACGTTTTTGATATATATGATACATAATGTTAAAAAAGTTCTACTAACATTAATGCAAGAACGTTTTTAATAGCTTTGAGAGACCTTTTACAGCACATTAGCCAACGTTCTAAGAACGTTCCTGTTAGCTGGGTTCCTCAATAGCGGTTTATATACAAACCAAAATCGTTGTGAAACAGTAATGCAGACATGTGAGCTTAGGTTTCTGAAACACGCTGTCCAAAATCACTGACTGGATATATAAAGCTCTTTTATGACTGTGAGAGACGGTTGTGTTGATTTATTGCTGTCACAAGGTGATAATAAGGACAATTTCATGGTTGAAACCGCCACCTTCAGATCACCCTGATACGCAGCCAGCCTTCAAATGAAGCACAACAGACACAGAGCAGAACTTTTCATTCTCACGAGGCTACAATGTAATAGATGTTTGTTCATATAAAGTACGTGTAGTTAGGATGTTGCTAGGGCTTTGCTACTGGATGTGGTTTCTAGGGTTTCTAAGTCTCTCGACACAGCCATTCATTGGTTAAGTCCCCTAAAAAGTATACACACTGTGGTGCTTTTGAAACATTGCTCTTTTTGTTTGGTCCAGTTCAGCTCCACCAAGTTTGGGAAACTAAAATAAAACCTAATCATTATTAATAATCAATACTTTTGCATTATTTTTGCTATTTAATTTGGTCAAGATCATGAGCTGTTTCCTGGTGTTCAACATAGCAACAGCCGAGCCATTGTTGCATAACTCTCTTCTGTAGACTCCTTTCCTGTTGGCTGACAGCTTTATTTCCTAAAGTTTAAGAGGGTCTAGATTTGTTTTTCCCTAAACGTTCATTTCCTGGATAAGATTCCAAGAAGAGTTCACAAGCGTTCCAGAATGGAGAATACATGTAGTTCACCTTTTGCCATTGTGGGGCACTATCCTCATGTTTGCACCACCAGCCATAACCACCAACACAACTTACTATGTTGTTTTTCTAATGTGTGAGCAAAGTTCGACTTCAAACTTTTGTTTACACCATCAAACAGAGACGATTACGCTTCTGTTTGATGGTGACTGAGGTCATGCTGGGCAAAACTTGTAACACTGACATCACAATAAACTGCACAGATTGATTTTCAATTGACATCATTTGGTCTCTTCTGGGAAATGGCTTATACTTCCGGTTACTAAATAATAGTTAAAGTTCCATTTGAGATGATGCTACCCCTTTTAAAATCCATACACCATATAATAAAGTACATAGTGCATAGTATGTGACACGTCAATTGAAATACTACTGTAGTTTGTGAACTGTTCTATGGACATTAGCTTTGCATGATGCTTCTATGAATGCAGGGAATGCTGGGTAATATCAGTATCTCACCTGGCGCGCTGCCCGCCTGGCCTCCCAGTAGGGTTTCGAGTCCTCTACAGCTTTTCCGATCTTCTTCACCTGCTCATCTAGCTTGACAGTTGCCTCCATCAGGACAGCTCGAAACTTCTGCCTGGAGTCCTGAAGAAAAAACAAACCAATAATAGTCACCTGTGTGAATGTGACAGAGAAGATTATAATATTATAAATTAAAATATCATTTATATGATATAAAATTGGATATTACTTAAAAAAAATGTAAAATATACAGGTGTGCTCAAGCAAATCTTGTTTATGTGGCTGCAGCTAGAAAACACTGCTGAGTATCACAATGTTCTGACCAAACTAACAAGGAATGTTCTACGAACATTGGCAAATGTTCACTAAGAATTCTCTTAAGGTTCTCAAAGTGTTCTTGCAGTAACTTTTAAACTTTAAACTACTTTAACTAGCAGTTAAGTGAACTTTTAAATTATATATGTAATTTTATATAGTATAATATAAAATATATATATATATATATATATATATATATATATATATATATATATATATATATATATATATATATATATATATATATATATACTAACAACTTAAATATAGTATATATATATATATAGTATATATAAGTTGTTAGTGAAATTCCAAATTTTAAAAAATGTTTGAACGCTGACATTTTAAACATTCCTAGAACTTTGGAAATAACATTTTTAAGCATTTTTGTTACTTAATGGAAATGTTAGAGAAACGTTCCTACAACCCAAAATTGTCAGCTGGGGATGCATTGTGGATTCTATACACTATAGCTATGCCTATAACTATATAGAATAAAAGGCAGCGATCTCTAAATGTCTAAGTGAGTTACAGTCTTTAAATCAGAAAGGCTTCTCATATCCAGGCAGCATGTAGGGTGCACTCAAGAATCTTGTATTTTAATAATCAGCCTTTTGTTTCTGCCTGAAAAGTGCTGCTTCAGCTAACTCAATTCAGCACTAACACAGTTAAAGAGGAATCTACACCCTGCTTACAAACTGAAAACTCTTCCTCAGCAGAAAGAAAAAAACAGCATGTTTGTTGTATAAAATAATAATTATGGCCAGTTATTTTGTGTTGTGCAAGTTGTGTTTTCTGGTTCTGCCAGTGATGAATCTGTCATTGGTTGGGTTTGGTCGCAAACATTGACACATACATCCTTCCATACAGGAGCTCAATGACAAAAGTCACGTCAGAAGGACTCAAACTTCCTCCAACAGACACTTCCTGCTTTACTCCGCTGAATCAGAGACCAAATACAGTAAAATGCGGAGAACTGCTGGTGAGTGTTATGTAATATTTTTATAAATACAGATCAGAAATCTAATATTAGACTAAATGCTGGTTCACACTGACCCAACCAATGGCAACTAATAGACACCTGAAACATTTATGTTGTGAAACATAGTTGTTGTGTTCACACTGCCCCAACAAACACCAACAAACACCAACAGAGTGAACACAACCCTGCAATCAGCAAAACATTATGTGAAAATCATATAGGCAGATAAAAAAGTGAACTGGTGTACCTTCTAGATTCCTGACCTATATTATTAGCTATATTTCTTACATTATCAAAAAGTACTTTGGAAACAACATGTTTGGACACCTGTACTATACTGTGCTTATAATATGTTACAGTACCATATACTGCGTATACCACGGTACAGTATATGAATATGATAACCGCTCAGTACTGTTATGTATCTAAGTCTCCCTGTATTACCGTCTGACACTGTACAATGGTGTTACAACAATATTTTTGTAAGGGTGCATGTGCTATATAAAACAGTCACAGTTCTAGGTTCAGTTATGGTTAGTTAACACAGTTAGCACAGATAACTTATGGCTGTCTGAACAGGAATTCCGAGAGCTGAGATTTCCTCTGCCACTCAGCAGATATGTCAGGATTTCAGTCACATGGAAGAAACTTCCCATCGGTCAGCGAAGGACGGGGAGGGCCTGTGAGCTATAAGAGTTTCTCCACTTGGGAATTCACTCCAACAAAAACAGTGACACCGTAAAGCAAGAATGTGGAGCTCACCTCCAGTTCTGTTTCCCATCGGTTGATGTTATCGGTAGACTGATTCAGTATCTCTAGTTCCCCCTGTTGTGAAGGTAAAGTGAGACATAGGGAGTTGAGATTGCAGCGAGGTATCCCATGGCAAAATAAATATGCATTATCGACACTCACACATTCGTGGGCCATATTGGGGCCAATGCAGATGATCTAAAATGCCTTTATGAATGTAATATTGTTCTTCTACGGCATCTAGATCCATTTCTGGTTCTAAGTGGAACCTTAAAAGATACAAACCTCTGTTGCATGTAATCTAAACTGTTTCCTTAAAAGAGGAAACTGAATAATCGTCAAAGTAACAAACAAAGTGTATGATGTCACAAAGGGGATCCCCTGATGAACTCAAACAGAAAGCAGAGCAATCAAAGCAATGAAGTGATAGATAATGAATTGAATTCATTATGATGAATTTACTATTAATTCATCATGATGATTTTATACGATCTGCTCAATAATGCAAACCAGACAGCTTAATGGCCAAGTTTAACGTTAGTTCGGGCCATCGGAAAGTTATATACATAATGTAAAAACATTCAGCTACAGTACGGGTTCGGGTCTAATCCGGTTTAAAGCGTTTTGACTACACGTACATACTCAGATTGATCATTTGAACGTATTTGGCTGCGATGTACCTGAATCCTCGGGTCCACCTCTTCTTCCTCCACAGACTCGGAGTCTTCATCACATTTATTCTCTTTCTTTGTATCGTTCATCTCGTCGTAAACGCGTTTCGGGTGTTTGGCGCTGGCCGAACAAAGCGCGTTTCTCCGGGGATAACGGGCTCCGATGATGCGTCCTCAACTACACAGCTGCGGGTCACTTCATTACATCCAGCAAACCGCGATTGTAAAACGGATTGTTAAGCATCCAAATATATTAGACCAGTAATTCAGACCCAACACAACACAAGAGGCGAGGTACTGTTTTGGGAGAGACGGGAAAGAAAACCCGGTCGAGGTGTGAGATCCAGAGCTGCGCCCGCCCCCTTCGGCGGAGACATGCGGTCTGCACCGAATGACCGAGGGTCACTTCAGACTGACTGATCTGATCTGATTCAGACTGACTGATCTGATCTGATTCAGACTGACTGATCTGATCTGATTCAGACTGACTGATCTGATCTGATTCAGACTGACTGATCTGATCTGATCTGATTCAGACTGACTGATCTGATCTGATTCAGACTGACTGATCTGATCTGATCTGATTCAGACTAATCTGATCTGATTCAGACTGACTGATCTGATCTGATTCAGACTGACTGATCTGATTCAGACTAACTGATCTGATCTGATTCAGACTGACTGATCTGATTCAGACTAACTGATCTGATCTGATCTGATTCAGACTGACTGATCTGATCTGATTCAGACTGACTGATCTGATCTGATTCAGACTAACTGATTCTTTGGGGTATACATACATGCATACATACATTTATTTCTGTATATATGATCACCGTGGCAAAAAAGTCAAAGGTGTTTCTAGATTAACATATTTGGTTCATCACAACCTGGTTAATTTTTGGTTAATTTAACCTAAACCCCACCTGTAACACAAACCCTAACCATTGCTTACCCCTAAAATCAGAGGGAAATAATAGGTATGCAGGGGTAATCTGGGTAACCCTGTCCTAATTGTCTCCTAAACCTAACATAGATGGACATTTTGTTTGGTTTTAGCCCAGCAAGGTTGATATGCATCTATATTTCGTACAGACGCAATATATATATATTTTTACTTTTCTATCTGAAAAGTATCTATATTTTCATATCTGTGCCCTGCAAAAGGCATTCAAGAAACTTTTGTAAAATGGCAAACGTACGTATGATGGCGCCCTCTCGTGGGGTAAAACATACAAGCACCTGATCTAAAGCTAAAGGCGTTTCTACCCCGTGAAAGGCGGACTGCAGGGCGGTGAAGAGTTTGTTATTGTGAAAAGATATTTAGGTGAAATAATGCGAAATAGCGCGCAATCGTTACAATATAACGTAAGACTGGGGGAAATGGTTACACATTGCATTGTCCGGGGGAGACGTGAAAACTGATGCCTCTTTGGAGACGGTCCCTTGTGACGACGGACGCGTGTGTTGTCCTGTGACGTCATCCTGCTGGAGAACAGGCGTTGTTCTCCGCACAAGAGGATCGAAGCGGTCCGGTCCTTTAGGTCCAGTTCATACAGGCCCCATACACAGGCCGATATGAGACAGTGAGATCGCATCAGAAGAGTAATCCTCCCTAATCACCATGACGACGCAGCGCTTGTGATCAGCATCAGCACCACTATCAGCATCATCAGCGCAGCTCAGGTGCAGCCGTCAGAGAGGATGGAGTTCAAGCAGCTAGTGGACGCCGCGGAGAAATGGTGCTCGGGAAACCCGTTCGACCTGATCTTCGCCGAGGATGTGGACGAAAGACGGCTGGACTTCTACGCCGAGCCCGGCATATCCTTCTACGTCCTCTGCCCGGACAATCTTACCGAAGGAACCGAGAATTTTGTAAGTATGACATAATCGAATAGGATCAGGTGGGGGAGGGGGAGCAGTGTGTGTGTGTGTGTGTGTGTGTGTGTGTGTGTGTGTGTGGGCCCTGGTATTTACTACGTTATGGGGAACAAATGTACCCACAGGTGTAGTAATATCAGTACATTTTGACCTTGTGGGGATATGTTTTAGGGCCCCATGGGGAAACCAGCTTATAAATCATACAGAATGATCTAAAATAGCAGAAAGTTTTTTGTGATGGTTAGTGTAGGGGGTTAACACACAGTTTGTGCAGTATAAAAACCATTACAGTCTCCACATAAAACGTGAAAACCCAGCATGTGTGTGAATGTGAGTGTGTGTGAATAGGGTTGTGTGTTTATTCCAACTTTGAATATATACACAGTTTTGGGAGTTTTAAAGTAGTACCGTGTTTTTTGACATTACCATGGTGACGACAGTATTCCAATGTTAAATAAATACAATGCTATATGAATATATGTTAATTATAATAATAATATGTTAATTATACAGTGTCATATTCTAGAATTTGCCACTATCACTGCACCATGGTTCCACCACAGTACTTTTTGTGTTGGGCTGTTTGTTTATTTATTAAAGCTGATGAATGATGTCATTGGTTCTGAACGTCTGACTGCAGTATTTTTACAATTCGAGCTGAGGCGGATGTTTAAATGTTGTGGGGTTAGATGAGTTTAGCATGTGGGGTTAGTTTAGTTTGTGGGGTTAGATGAGGCAACAGTTTAATCGTATTTAAACTACTGCATCTAGTGTATAGACTGATGCATATGGCCTGGTTAAACAGGCATGTGTCAATAGCACATATACTGCTACAAAACTGCACAGGTTCCGTCCAGAGACTCTCACAGAGGCATAAATAGTTTATTATGAAAGAGCAGGGCAGATTTGCGCATGTCTGTTAGATGCATGCTTGCACATTTCTGTTTGGGCTGCTGTTTAAAGGTGTGAATGAAGGACAGAGATCCAATTATATCAACTGGTCAATATCAAGTTCGACAGGGATGCATAGTAAAGAAAGAGGTTTTAATAATAAGCAAATTTTAATTTAAGACAAAGGTGCAGTGGAATCCAAAGGCCTAAAAACACTTTTAAAAAAGGGTTTAATAAAAAAATAATTAAAATTTTCAAGCTGAAGATCTTCAAATCTTCAATCTTCAGTTTTCATGAAGGCCTGCGCTTCAGCACAAGATCAAACTTATACATTCTTTAATTTATGTAAATTTTGAATGTAAATTTCACTTATATCATTCCACAAAAATGAGTTAAAGTATGAAGTAATGCAGAACTAAAGCTTTTCCACTAGTGGTTTCAGGCTTCTTACCAATGTTTTGGCAATACATTGTATCTTTTGTCATGCAAGTAATACACATTTGAATTGAGCTGAAGAGTCAGACCTGTCTTGGTCTCTTCTGGTCTGGCCTGTAGTGTGTTTCTTTTACTGCTGCATAACTAATCAGAATCAGTTCACCTGAAACCAGATGAAGAATCTTTTTTATTCAGTGCCTCAGGCGTTTCTTCAGCATCTCCAGCTGAATCTCTGTAGAATCACACAGTGAGACAGAAGTGAGTGTGTGAGTGTAGAATCCACTCAACACGGGTTTCAGTCTCTGCGTTGGTTCAGGTCCATTTCTGGAGGCAGTAGGTGTGGATGGACATCATGCCCACGAGGCTGTTAATGGAAACAGCTGATCAGGTGATGTGGCTGACAGCATCTGAAGCCTCAGATATCTCAGACCATCAGAAGCCAGCGTCTGCCACTGTCAGTCTTTAAGGATGTACCCAACTAACAATTTTGGGTTGTAAGAATGTTTTCACAACATTTCCACAAGTAACAAACCCCAAAAAAAACAGAAAAAAACTTTCAAAACTTGGTTATAAGAACATTATTCAAACATTTTTTAAATGTTCAAACAATAATAAATGTTCCACTAACAACTTAATGTGTTTGATATATGATATATAACATTATATATATATATATATATATATATATAATAACTTTTAGAGAACGTTAGCCAACCCTTTAAGAACGTTCACTGTCAGCTGGGTATTTCCTGATGAAACAGTATGTTGCGGATGTTGAAACACATTGAAAGGCTTGTTTTAGCTTTCAGAAACATTGGGTTTATATCACAGCCAAACCTTGATTTTCTGAATGGAATTAAAACTAATTTGTTACACACACACACACAAACTACAACTGTACATAGCACATAGTGTAAACTGGTGATAGAATTCTGTGTTCTGTTCTATTCTCTCATGAAACATTTGGTTTTAGTAGGTGTGGGTGGAGAATATTATTTGGGGCATCTGCTGAAAACGGTCCCTCTCACTCGGATAAATATAACAGGACAAAGGGTTTCTATGTCCCAGATTCTCTGCTGGAAGCTCAACTTCTGACTTTAGAAACTTTGAGTATTTCTTTTGCTTTAAATAGAATCATTAAGTTTGTACAAAATATACTAAACATGTTGATTAAGGGTTCCTAAAATTTTTCAAACCACTTCTCTTCATTACAAATGATTTGTGGATGTGTAAGGTCTGAGTATGTAAAAACACAGTTCACCTTTATTTGTATGTTTTTCCTCTAATGCTTTAATGTAGAGCATCTGCATAATATCTGTGCTGTTTAACTTCTGCTCCAGAGACTCAATATAGAGCAGCGAGTGTTACAGAAAAGAGCCCAATTTAGTTACAGAAATTGTACCAGATTTACCTAAATAATCACTTAAAAAATAGTGCAGTATGCAAAGGTTTCATTTCTATGCATTTATTTAGAAAACACACACAATGAAATGTAAACTTTGTCTAAATATAAAATGTAATATATATGTAACAAAAGTCTAAAGCTGTGGTGCGTTTATGTTCCATTTACGTTCACTCATACTATGCAAATGCAGAGAGAGTAGAAACACATATTCTGTATATTTACTCCATTCTATACTATATATGCTCTATATTGTTGTATAACTCTAGTTGTGTATGTGTGCCACTATATAGCTAATACAAAATATTTAAACTGTGAAGCTGCAGTGTTGTAAGAACTGGCAGTAGATTATTTATTTTAACTTTTAAATGTATGATTATTTATTGTTTTAAATGATTGTGTCAAATTTTTTAAAGGGATTTAAATCTAAACCTGAATACTTGTAGAACAGTGAAGCTTCTATTGATATCATGTGTATAATCTAACCCTTTGTGTGTGTGTGTGTGTCTGTTCAGCACGTGTGGAGTGAGAGTGAAGACTGTCTTCCGTTCTTGCAGCTAGCGCAGGACTACATCTCCTCCTGTGGGAAAAAGACACTGCTGGAGGTGTTGGACAAAGTCTTCAGATCCTTCAGACCTGTATGTTCCTCTGTCTCTCTCTCTCTCTCTCTCTCTCTCTCTCTCGCACACACACACACAAACACAAGAACTGTGGGTAAAGCAGTACAGTACATGTAAGTTCATGCACCCCAGTGATTTTGCCATGTAAAAAGGGGTAATGTCTGGCACTGTAAAAAAAAAGCATAAGCAAATCTATACAAAGAGGTACCATGATACCTCCATGATTTTTAGACCACTGTATTTTTAGAAGTACATTGGAGTGCCACAAAAATACCATAGTACATTCATTTCAGTACCATGATATACATCAAAGTACCATCACAGTAGTTTTTTTGTACAGAAAAGATTAAAGCACCATGACATGACTGAGATCTTTTGCAGCTCCTGGGTCTTCCAGATGTCGATGATGACGCCTTCGATCAGTATCACGCAGATGTAGAGGAAGAACCAGAGCCAGACCACCAGCAGATGGGTGTCAGTCAGCAATAATGCCCAACATGGAGGTTCCACGCTCAGCCACAGTCTTGGCACCAAGCCTATTTCTCCTAACCATACTCACCTGGCTTTTCTTATACACACACATACACACACACACACTGCACCATTTCACCCCTTAAGATCTGGACCGATCCTTTCCTGCAACATTTTAACTCAAGAGATCATATTATTGTGATCTGTACTCATCACATAACAAAAAAATCTCATTCTCAACACTCTTCAATCTAATGTGACAGGATGTGACATCACAAGGTAGCAGATCAGAATTCAAGTTTGGAATAAAATACTAGCGTACTGCTTTCTGACTGTGCAGTATACACTGACTACTGAGTACTATTTTTTAAAACAGTGTGTGAAACAGCATGGTGTGTAATATGCAGTGATACGTGTTTCAAGCAGTGGTGTGTTGCGTTGTTGTCATATCTCATCATGTTGCATGTTTAATTTAGCGGTGTCCAGTTCTCTTCTCAAAAAAATATGTGCTTATGTTTAACCCAGTTATGTGTTAAAACATCTGCACTTTTTGGTGAAATAATGAGGCAACAAAAAATGTCAACAATGATAGCTGACATTACACCACAGCAGTTTTTCATCATATTGAAGATGGAAAGTTAAGTACAATATGCCACAAAATCACACAGTGTGATCTGGTTGTATACTGTACACTTCAGCAAATATAATGTAGAAGCTTATTAGGGTGTTCACGCATACAGAGCATTTGTGTACAATGCACTGTATACATGCTGTATATTTAAAAAAATTATAAGTGTATAAGTATGTCATAATTAAAGATGACATCACTAAGAGACCTAAACAACACCGTAATGTTACACCAGAAATTCAAACCAGAAAATCTCTGAAAAAATAATTCATTATTGTGTTTTAGATGCTTAAATCTCCTTTTAAAAAGCTATGTTACTGCATCGCAAGCCATTTTACTGCTGTAATTTGACATGTTTCAAAGTGAATTGGGATATTTTCAAAGGAGAACAAATGTAGGGCGGGGCTTGATTTATTCATAAGCAATTGATTGGATAGATGTTTGGAGGGGCTGTAACAAAAGAACTTGATGATGTCATCTGAATAGGAATGTCGTATCAAAGGATTAGAAGTTTATCATTAGTTGATTAAGAAAAAACAAATTTTTTATGTGAAAAAGGTGTGAATGAATTGTTCACAATAAGATCAGGAACATGCATTAAGAAAGTAATAGAAAACAGTTCTGATTTTACGTTGACTTGAAAGAACCTAAGGCCCATTGTGAAGTTATTGTGTGTTTGATTAAGACATTTAACCGCAGGTCTCTTTAATTGGAATTATACTTATATTTAAATGTTTAAATGACTCCCAAATATGTGCTATATGACAAATAACCCAAAAAATCAAACTGGCTTACAAGTGCATACTAAGTTTTTGTAGGTAAGGATTCAATTATTAAGATGAGAAGGTCTGTGTATCGTTGTGATAGAGCTGATTGTATTATTGGTTGTGTAAGAGCCTTTCTGTTTGCAATCTTTTGTTTTCATTTATTGTCTTTCGATTGTATTAATCATGAATTGTGATTCATCTGTTCTTTTGAGTTGTGAGTGAGGTCGACTCCATTAACTAAGAGATTAACTAGACAAAGGTTATAATATGCCTCCATTTAAAGAAAGAAACATATAATTATATTGTTTGGTGGGTTTTGAGTTTAGCAAAGAATCCATCAAAAACCGCTTTCCACTGTATATGGAAGAGTTAAGTTGCTGTTTGGTTCTTTGGAGATTCTAAAAATCACATTGTGTGTTCTTCTCATCAGTGATTCTGGTTTCTAGCACTAGTACATAGATGGTTTTTAAGAGTTAAAAACGTGCTTTGTGGATAATACGAAAGGTTCTTTTATGACCTTAAGCTTTAAAATTGTCTTTGGTTCTAACTGGAACCTTGATTTTTAAAGGCTAGTTCACAATGTTTCAACAAACACCAAATTCCAAAGGGTTGTTGGGTTTTATTGTGTAGCTTTGTCTGTGGTTTATGGGGCAGTGTGAATCATTCGTAAGCATATAATGTAGGTGATGGCTATGTTGTGGCCATGTGACTTGATGGGGCAGTTCTGCTACAATCTGATCATTATAAAACATTTCATGATCATTGAGAACTGACCTATTGGTCCTACTGGAGATGTCAGCAGGAAGTGAACATGTTTGTGTAGGATATAGAGTATGTGAAGGTGCTGATGGTACACATGCGACCACTGAACTTCCGTGCAGTGTTTCAGTAGTGTCTTCCTGCACACGCTCAATCTAAAGTCAAACCTAGAAATGATGTGATATCTGCATTACATGAAAATGTGTTACTGAGATTAAAGCTGCTGTTTATTTCCTGACTGTGTCTATGTACTTGCGTAACTCAGTTATGTAAACCATGTGCTGGGTTTGTGGTTTATTTTTATTTATAAATCTTCTGTTTTCTGGTTGCCATAGTCTTCGGCGATGATAATTCAACGCTTTCATTTTGCCACTTCTTGCGTAGTTTTGGTTTTTGCCTAATCATGTAAGCTGTATGTGGCTAAAAGAAGTATTTATCATGCTTATTTATTTATTTATTTATTTGTCCTTTGTGAATGTAAAACAATTTGTGATTGATACCTTAGTCACCTTTTTAACCAATGATTTCATTTCCAAGAAGAATGTTAAAATCTTTAAAAAAAAAAAAAAGTGTGGTCATCGAAAACATTGTCACCGAGTTTAGATTAATATTAAACAGCCTGTTGTCTAGAGTCATTAAGGATTAATCTGAAGTCAAACCTGTTTGGATCAGCATGTACTGTAAACCTAAAATTTCAACGATTAAATTTTAACCTTACACCGGCGTTGTGCGTTTCTTATGTGCTGTCGTGTTTTCATGTCATGATCCGGTCCAGGTAAACTTACCTGTGCGCGTCATTAGCGCGCGTCTTCGAAAGGTGTGTGTGACGTCATCCCGGACGATCCCTGTTTTTCCTAACCAATAAGATTGAACCTGTACGAGCGCATGTCGGTGCGCTTATTCCTGCTCGGTTTAGTTACAAAAGCCAATAGACGTGGGTGAGATGATTGTACAAATTTTGGCTTTTTGGACCTCCAGTTTTACCTTTGCATGCTTTTTTAGTAGAATAGAATAGAATAGAATAGAATAGAATAGAACAGAACAGAACAGAACAGAACAGAACAGAATAGAATAGAATAGAACAGAACAGAACAGAACAAAACAGAATAGAATAGAATAGAATAGAATAGAATAGAATAGAACAGAATAGAACAGAACAGAACAGAACAGAATAGAATAGAATAGAAAAGCTTTTTATTTAGGTTTCCAAAGACTGATCTGAAGTCACATGGGACCCAAGCAGAGCAGTCCAGCCGCGGCTGTTCGGGTCAGAGCTTACTCCAGTTCTGATGTGGCCGTCGGGTCAGGTCGGGCGGCGGTCCTCCGGTATTACGCGGGCGGCACGGCCGGGCAGATCGGTGAACGGATCCAGTATTCTTCAGGCAGACCCGGTTCCTATAGCCAAAGCACAGCCATCCCAGGCAGCGGCCGGAGAGCTGAGACAGACGGACAGAGAGCGCTGCTGATCGGATCCTTACCCGCGCACCTGTCACCTCACCTGCTGGGCGGTAAGAGAGTGTAAAGCCTCCCATGACCTTTCACAGTAGCAGAATGAATAATATTTCTGAAAAATGTCATATAATTATTATTAAGATCATATTTTGCTCGTACAGTCATCTGTATCGGTATACTGTAGCTTACTGACCATATTATCTGACCTTATCACAAGGTCATGAATGCATTATAATACAGCCTAATATAATGTAGGTTATAGACCTTATTATATGACCTTACTGTAATTATAAGGTCATAGATATATTGTGATATGTTTACGTGTACCTTTTAAATCTTTTAAGGTCAAATCTTTCAAAATCGCAAAGTCAGTAAGTACATAATAGTAAATAGTAAGTTATATTTTCACAATGTTATATGACTGTCCTATAATCTAAGTCTATATGTTCATTATAATATTTATTATTTAATAGATTATGAGTAATTGTGAGAGGCTTGGACTATCTGTTGCTCATCAGAATGTGAATTTAGTACAGAATCAAAGCCAATGATCAAAGTTTACAAACAAACAAAGTATATTGAAGATCTAGAACAGTTTCTGTGGTGGTTACTGGTGGTTTTGTTGTGGATAGCCATGGTAACACAAACCTCCTGATTTCAGAATGAGAGAACAGGAAAATTAATCTCTTCTTCGATACGGGAAATGTGTTCATGAGATCAAATAACATATTATGATAATGCCGGGACTCTTTCACACAGTCAAAACACAGTCTGTCTGAAAGATTTATCAGTCCGAAAGACTAAACCCTTAAAATGCAGAGAAACAGTGTCTGTGCTCTTCAAGGTCATAAACTGAAGTGTTTTTGTGACCTTTGATGGACAATAAACATTACACATTAAGTATGTCTGACTGGTGGAAGTTTCATCTTGACACAATAATAACAGATTGTAATAAATGTATCATTTTCCATTATTTATAATATAGTAAGAGGAAAATCTTGCTGATCACAGAATACACACATGATCACATGGGACTTCAGTTTCGTTTATCGTATTGCTTTTCATTCTTTGACAGTTACTGTTTGTAATGATCCATTAATCAGAATCAGAGTCAGAATTCCTGTATTTCCTGTCCAGGTTTTTTTGTGTCATGCTTAAAAAAACAAATGTGTCAGCAAGTATTTGATTATTCGCTTTTGTTTGTGAGAAGCAGTCTGACCTTTATTCACTGATGTAGGTTAGTGATAAAGTCACACATGAACTCATACATGCTTATTCATTTAATTGTGCAATTTCAGACAGTTGAATGTTTTAAAAAAAAGACGGCAGGGCAGAATAATCTATGAACTGATTGCTTGTAGTCAGGTCTGGTGGGGGGGATATTTCCAATCTTTTCCATCTTGGACATTCCCATCTTTTTCCATGTAAGCTTCCAATTGCTATACAAGTTTCATATATAAACATAGTGAGATTTTGTGCAACTATGGTTCAAAAATACTAATTATGTCCCCAGCTAGATTCTCCCGAATTAATCATGCCCGTGTCCACCATGGCTAAAGGAACATTGTGCACTTTGAAATAATGTGTTTGAAACACATGATTTAGGTCACATCTGAGTGCAGGGTCAAAGTTCAAGAAGCATGTGTGTGTACTGCTGGTGCTCCACAGACAAAGAAACTAGTATGTTTGTTTTCCATCAGTAATATTTGCTTTTGACCCTTGACCTTTTTGATAAGCTGTTTGTTCAACAGGGATATTTAGTTCACCATGTAAGCTGTAAATATTTGATCTGTTACCAAACAAGGTAAAAATATGCAGATGATAAAGAGAACTGGACTCGTGTTGTAATTTAATAAAAAATAGGTCAATATTCAGCAGTGTGAGGTTATCAGGATCGGTTGTGTCAACAGGGCCGATTACCTGAAGTGTTAAACTATTTAATATTTTTGAAATAATACTGTAAATTCTACTGTAGTGTATGTAAAAACATACTACAGCGATTCTTGACCTTTAACCCCACTCATCACTTGTAAGTGGCATATCACATAAAAATACCCCCTAAATTTCACTTGTGGATTCCTCTTACACTTACATTTATGCATTTGGCCGAAGTGACTTACAGTGCATTTAAGCTATACATTTTATTAGTATAACTTGACTTTTTACATACAGGGTCTGTTACATTGAATGACTAACTGATGTGTCAGTAACCAGTCTTGAGATACTAATCCCGCCATATAGCAGACATTATCGCTCCACGTGTACACAGCTGACCTGTTTTTTACTTCCTGTTAATGTTTTGTCAGTACAGACTGACACAGATAAGCACAGCTGAGTGTGTGTTGTAACCCAGCACTCATTAACATTCAGTCTCTCTGAGAAATCACGTGTCTCAATTATCTAGTTAGTGATTGACAGATAAATGCATTAGTAGATTAAAGATAATTCTCTTTTTATTGAATATAAATCCTGAGGATACATTGCAAATAACAGAAAACACACAAGTTGAGCTAGTATGACTCAGCTACAAAACCTGAGAAACAATCTACTGCCTATATCATTGTACAGGGATGGTTTCACATCTGACATTATTCAAAATTAAAACCAACATGTTTTTTAAAACCAACAAACAACCAACAAACCGTTAATTAAACGTGCAAGACTATCACGTATCATGTATCACATACTGTGTTTTAGATAATCCAGAATTACACACTTTAGGGTGAGATAAACCCAAATACTAGAAAAGCATTTAAAACAAACTACACTTAAAAATAAATGTTGTGTGTGCTCTGTTCATTTCAGCTGGCTTTCACTGTCCTGTGTGCACAAAGTTTGTCTGCTCTGATGAAATAGACATTCATTTGCTAATGTGTTTCTCCAAACCCAGACTCAATTATAATGGTAAGAACAGCCTTTATCATCTAATATAACATAAAGAAATAACAGTTTTAAATATTTCATGAATATGAGAGAAGTGCTTTACAGTGTAGTAGTGCCTTTATAATTTCCACCTGTTGTCTTTTAACCCTTGTTCTGTTTAGGCATACGTCAGATTTTAAAAAACACAAAATAACACATTTTTTCTGTAAATTTTTGACATTTATTGGGATGTCTCATTCTGTCACTCAGTGTTGTAAAACAGCGCCCTCAATTGACATCTCATGATTACTGCTGCTCTAATTTTTCTTTTACTATTGGGTTTTGTCTTTCCATAGAGGATGTTCTGTCCCGGGACTGTGGTGAGTGCTCTATATGCCTAGAGGACATGGTTCAGGGAGACACGATCGCACGCCTGCCCTGCCTCTGCATCTACCACCAAGGGTAGCCCAAATCAAATGTTGCAATACAGTCATCCAACACAACATCCCTGTTGCTCTCTGTGGCCATGAAGCTAATCTCATTTTCTGCTCCTGCAGGTGTATAGATGAATGGTTCGAGGTCAATAGGTCATGCCCTGAACATCCCACGGATTAACACACAGGTTATGATGGGAAAGGTCAGACATCACATAATGCTGTACAGCTAGTTTCATCAAGAGCAACTGGAAACATTTCCAGCTAACAGGGAACGTTCTCAGAATGTTGGCTAATGTTCTCTCAGAGTTCTCAAAGTTATAAAAAGATTCTTGCAGTAATGTCAGTAGAACATTTTTAATGTTATATATCATACATTATTCTTCAGTTGTTAGCGGAACACTTAAAAAATGTTACAGAATCTAAACAGTTTGAATAACGTTCTTATAACCAAGCAATAACGTTAATCTAAAAAATGCCTAGAACATTCAACATAATATTTTTAACATTTTTTGTTACTCAATGGTAACAGTAGGGAAAGGTTCTTAAATTCCTAAAAAGTTCCTAAAATTGTTACCTGGGTTGTAATAATTAATTTTAACTCAAGGGTTTCTAGTTTAGTTGCAACTACATGCTTTAAACAAAACTCTGAATATTTTCAAAAGATCTGATGCCACAAGCCTTGTAAACATTAGCAAATCCAGTGAATTGTTCTTCTTTTCATTAAGCACTCATTAAATCAACTCAGTAACTTTTCAACATGATTTTGTTTTCCTGTGAACTGATAAATACTCATGTACTGTGATTCTGTAAGCAGTGTGCATCAGAAAGTTAATAAACAGACTGAGTGGTCCATGAAAAGCGTTTTTACACTTGAATTTCAACATAAGTATACCAAGTTTACTAACTCTTTCTTTCTTTCTACCTGCTAGTTATATTTCCGGGAAGAAGACCATCAGAAATGTGGTCAGTTAATCTCTGCACCAAGATTTGACCAGCTTTGAGACTACATGCTGACTTTATCACCATCTCAGGCCTGCATGGACCCAAAATTGCTGTGTCACATTTTAATGAAAACATGCCTATACTTTGCACAGTGGTGCTAGCGATGCTGAATGTTATATGTATCCATAATCCTCTCTGGAGATCAGGTCCTCTAACTGCTTCATGCTTAGAAACATATTGTGTTTGAAATGCACAAGATGGGATTTTTTTTATCTGCAGGATATTGCGTCGAACTGTTCTCAACCAAAGAATGACTTTTGGCTATATGTACCAGAAGCAATTACCTAATCATTGGATTATGACTATAACAACAGAACAACAGAGTAGAAGAACATGAGAAATTAGTTTTATTTTCTATTTACATAGATTTTTTGATTTCTCTAGATTAAAAATCTAATCTACTAAAAAAAATCTACTCTGCTTCAGTTATAAAAGACTAGTGCCATCAGTTTTTTTTCTTATTTGCTTTCATGTAGAACTCTCTTGTATCATGTAATGTTTTGTGCCAAGGTCCGAAACAACATTAGGAGCTGCTATCCTATGTCCTTGACATATTTTCTCAAGCCTGTACATACACACCAGACCAGAACCATTGTCATTTGAACATTGTGATCTTGATCTTTTTATGGTTTCAGTAATTCTGTATATAACATTTTCCTGCAACATTTACTACTAATAATGTCTGCTTTGGAAGGATGGGGAGGTGTAATGAGAAGATGGAAGACATGTCTGTGGCTTTATTTAATTCCCTTGTTCTTAGGGACAATCAAGGAGGGTTGGATGTAAAGATGCTTGCCCGGAGGCAAGAAATTTTGTTTTACTCAAAATACAGGCACATTTAACAACAACTGTTGTTGTTTTTAGCATTATTATATTCAGGTCAGATTCATATTCTACATCAAATGTTGCATGTACAAAATAAAATAAAAGAGATCAGTTAATTAAATGCTACATTTGATGGTTTGCTTGGCGTCTTTATGCAAAATTGCCTTTAAAAACTAATGTAACAATAATCCCAGATATAAAATAACTTATTTAAAATGTTACTTAATATCATAGTTATGAATATGAACATATGTAAACATATGAACATATGTAAACGATTAATATTTAGCAGGGGTCTCTAAAATGAGATGATAGTATTTCACTTAAAACAAAAAAAAAAAAAAAAAAGATATTTGTTGGCTGGTTATGCACGTAAATAAAAGCTGTTTATGTGAACTGGATTCACTCCGATTCCGAAACTGTCACTGCGGAAAGTTGGTTTCACATCCGCACTTTCGGACTTCCCTGTTCAATAACTTTGTTAATAAAAAAAAGGGTTATTTCGGCAAATTATCATTACAGACTATTATAAGCACAAACTACAACACATTTGTCTGCAGAAGATTTTTAAAGCTGAGAAACAAGTCGATGTCTTTCTAAAGATGTGACGTCGACGCGTGCCTGAGGGACCGTGTACAAATTACATGACGCTTTCATGACGTTTAGTGTTTAAAATATATTTTGTTGAAAATGTATGTCACAAATGTTTAAGTTATTCTCCTACTGTGTTGTGTTGATTTCTTTAGTGACACGTGATCTAGTTCAATATGTTTTGAAAGGAGGGACCTACTGCTTCAAAACAAGCCTTATTTCTACAGAACAAACTACAGCCCATGTTTTTCATCTCTGTGTGTGATAAAGAGTTATAGTGATCACTTTAACGAGGCATGTAACTCTAGGTGTTGAATGAACGGACTGGAAATACAGATTTTTATGTTTTCTAGGTATATTCCACTTTTATTTAATATTAACATTGAGTTTTGTAAACAATCTGTGCCTCAGTTTTGTGTTAATTTTTTCAGTAACAAATGATCCAGTTTAATAAGGGACTTAAAATCTTTTGTAACCCTAAAGAACAAACTACAAGTCTTCAATGTACAAATATATGGTCTGTATCTTCACATATCATCCAGTCCAAAACCTTTTCAAAGAGGGACCCAGTGCTGCCTTAAGAGTTGTCTTTATTATTATTTTTATTTATTATTAAGTCTTTATTATACCATAAAGTACATTTTCATTTACATCTTCATTTGCTCTGTATGTTTAATTTCCCCTATTGTCACGTCCTCACGTTTACATCCATTTACACACCAGGTAGGGAACCCTCGTTTTGTACACTGTAACTCCTCCCCCTTAAGGATTATACCATTCAAAATGAACTGCTCGAAATTAATGTCCAAACCTATTCAAAACAAAAAACCTCTATACAAAATAACACATAAAATTACTTGTTTCTGACGTTTATTGTGAAGGGCATACGATGCAATACTATTACAGTTTTTAAAAACAAGTGCGCGCCCTGCTGGACTGGGGTAAATTCGCCTGTGACGTCATCGCTACGTGCACTCGCCCTTCCCGTGGGTTTGATGAGCGGTATAAAAAGCCCAGATTGACTCGTTGAGTGTTTGGCGATGGTTGTGAAAAAGCAGCATGTGAGTATGTTTGTTATACACTGTGAAAATGAGTGAAAAATGAGTGAAAACATCAACAGCAAACATCTCTTAGATCGTTTATTCTTAAGCACTATTTGCAGCCTATTAAACAACTACCTGGAAAGCAATTGTCGTTCATATTTCTCTTATTATACACACTGTCTGCATAATGAATAATTCCAGTATGCCTTCATCTGTAGGCATGTTTTATTCACTAAGGCACGTAAAGCTGTAATAAATACTGGTTTCTATGTAAGTGTAATGCTTAACATGCTTGCTCGCCTGTATATGCATTATTAATAGTGTATTGCAGTAATCTGAAATTGTTTTTTTAAATATCACTATTTTAACCCATTAACCAGATTTTATTATAATGGTTTACTATGGGAAAACACTTAACCCTAGAATGCATGAAGCAAAAAAAAAAAAAACTACATGGTAAAGGTCTTTAAGGCCCATATTGAACTTATTGATAGTTTTCTTCAAATAATTAAGTGTCCTATTAATTAAATAATACGCTCCTCTTCAGTACTGTGACAAGTACAAGTCGTTGGATGGTTTTTTAGACAAACTTAGTTACTTTATCTGAACATTGTGACAGCCTTCACCACACAACGTAGTAACCAACGTTTTGCCAATGTTGTTACAACAATGTTTAAAAGTTTCGCTGTTTCTTTCCTGCCTTAAGCCAAGACACGACGATCCAACAAGACAAACCTGCAATTTGGTTTAATCATTTCTAAGTATAATCTCCAATATGTTATTATTTAGACATTAATATATGGTGTATATGTAAAGAAATTACTTACTTTATTCATTTTAAATTTAGTAAAAATGTAAAGTAAAAATGTATCACAGTACCTGGAAATAATAATGTATGAATAATAATATATAATATATGGGGAATAATAATGAAAAAATAATACATGGGGAATAGTAATGTTAAGACAGGCCAATCAGACTCAAGAACAACGTGTAATAAATAGTGTTAATAGCAAGTATTTCTGTAATGCTGCTTTGTGCACACTGTGAAAAGCGCTATACAAATAATGACCTAAAAATGAAATGTAAATGTATATATGTGCAGGCAGCAGACCAGAGAAAAAACGGTATAGTAATGTAGAAGAGGAATTTTAACAGGAAAATTTTCTTGGAGTTATTGGAATTCCATTGCATATATGGTTCATAAGATGAACATTAATTATACAAACTGTAAAAGTACTGTAAACTGTAAAATAGCTCCTTAATTCATTCACAAATTGTGTTTTTAGTTGTGTACCATGATGTGCCTTGTTTTCTATGTTTGGCCATTAATCATGCTTCACTACTAAAAATACATATAACTTGAAAGAACCTGAGTCAATAAAGTGATCATAGGGGTGATGGCACAGAAAAGCTTTTTAATGGACCAATGTTTTCTTGTTATGCAGTGCTGGTGTGAAACAATGGAGTAGAGATGACCCGAGTGCTCTCTCTGTGGCTATGACAGACTGGCAACCGTCCAATGCTGGGGACTCAGGAGCTGACCTTCACCGAGGGCTTCAGAGTTGGGGGTGTGTGCCGGCCACACCCCTGCCTCCTGGGTCTTCTGTGGGGATTCCAGCAATAGGGTCTCTGGCAGAGGACGGGCCGCCAAGGCAGCAGGACCAGTGGTGCACAAAGTTAGGTTTATGGTGTTGGCTTTTGTGCTATTCCAAAAACTTTTCATTTCAACGTAAATTTCTGATTGATTTCCTTCTGGAGCACTTTTTATTATTGTAAATACAGCCCACATTGGCCTTCCCATCCGAGCACAACTGACATGGCCAAAATGGTGATCGGGTCTCCCATTGTTAATTCAGATCATCCCAGCCTGTTGCTTAGCCTTACACCCACCCAGCCCCGCTGACTTGAAATTTTGCATTCAATGCAAGGGTACAAACAGTCTGATGGCACACCTGAGTTTACTCATGCACGCATGTGTTTCCGTCATACAGAGTTGGTGCACAGCATTTCAGTGTCATTTCAGTGGTTAACTTGGGTAAACTCTTAAACATGGCCATGCGTTGAAGTTATGTAGCATTGTAAAAAGCACTATATAAATAAAATTGAGTTGTATGAAAATTTAATTGTGAAAATGTGCATAACAATGACAAAACGGGAACAACTGAATGTGTAACATCACCAGATCGCACACACAACGCATTATTAAGACATTGATTGCAAAAGCATAGTGTAAAGCTTAATAAAATGTAAGTAAAGATTAAAGCCTTTACTGTCTCATCCTCTCTTTGTAACCTAGTAGCCCAAAATTTGCCCCCCACCAGGCACAACAGTGGGCAAGTCAGCACAGTGATCTGGGCTCCCATGTTAATCCCTGTTTATATGAACATATATATATATATATATATATATTACATGTAATGCAAGTTGTGGTGTTTTAAACCAAACCACCCACAGAGTTGGATGGTACAAATAAGGTTAATGCCTAACACCCTAAAAAAACAGGAGTTTCAGAGAGAATGCTGAGGGTGATTGTAAAATATATAAATATTCCAACCAGCCAAAAAACAGTTTTGGTAAATGATTTATGGTAAATGTTTTACTGTACAAAGTTTAATGTTTTCACAGCATTATAATCAGAGGTTTGTAATCTGGCTCAAGGTTTGCTGTACTAAGAAAAAACTGTAGTTTTAAGATAACACTGGGTATAAAAAGCTGCTTGCAAACATCTGAAAATGTAATTTTGTATAAAAATCCTAAACTTTTAATAAATCTAACCTGCAAAGTAATTTTGTTTAATCTTAACCATGGACTATACACCATATGAACCCTTTAAACCTTGACTTTGTCTCGATAATCTTTGAAACAATATAAATATGAAAAAAACATGAAAAACCATTCATTGATCATATATGTGTCTGTTTTATTCAGTCCTGCACATCTGTGCTATGATTCATTATGGGTTTTATATCATGCAGTAGTCTAACATAAATATATATATATAAATATAAATAATTTTGCTTTTTTGTAATCTCAACAAACTTGTTGAGTATATATATATATATATATATATATGAGACCTGCCTAAGTTTAATGCAGTACAGTATATCCATAATATACTAATGATTGAATGAATAATTGCAGATTGAAGAGTGATTTGAAACCATATTATTAACCTGATTTATTATTGCTGCTTAACAGGTTACAGAGCTCCTCAAAAAATGGTGCAAGAAGCACCAATGCAAAATGTTTTTGGCCAAGTTCATTAAAGTTTGATTCTTTGGCTGCCTTAGACTAAATATAAAAAACAACATACAGAATATAAAAATATTACTTATCATAAACATACTTATTATAACACGTATCACTTTTATTTTACTGACAAATGGCGAAAGCGCATTAATATAACTGCTCTGCTCTTTCAGGTAGTCTGGGATCGGGTTTAAAAAGGTGCTTTTCCTGTCTGGATGGTTTATAAATCACAATTCATGTACACGTTCATTCTTTTCCTAAACATATTTTTAAAAAGATCATTATGATGCCATTTAATTACCAGATAATTAAAATAAAGCTGATATGTGCTGGTACATCTATAGTTGGCAAAAATGGCATGTTTGCACGTTTTTTTGTACATGCCACTTTTTAGACGGTCCCTATCTTTTCCATTACACTAAACTGGACGTTCAGCGGAGTTTTGCTAATATTGGCAGTACGTTCCCATTTCAGTCGATTGTGAAGAATGCATTTGGTTGTCATAAATGTCGATGATTAATATTTAAAAGCATTAACTTTTTTGCACACGTAATTAGGAAGCTATTGAACACGCATGTCCGAATATGAAACCAAGTAGGAAAGTTTTCACAGCGCTTCCTTCTGCAGTTTCACAACCGAGCATCGAAAGTGAAATCAGGGTTTATGTTTTGAAACCAAGAGACGTCTTACCTCTGTGAATACTACACTACAGGTTACAAAAAACCAATAACGTTGATCAAGGTGGGTTTTGAGACGCTTTTGTTAACAAATAAACCAAAAAGTAACGCATATACAGTTGTTTCACAAAGATCCATGATAACACATGATGTTAAGTGTCTCTGACTCCAGGCCCAATAATAATGGAGGACACACCAGCATTCAGAGATGAAGTGTTGTTTTCAAGTTGCAGGTATTCATATGATGATTGTTTATCATGTCATCTTGTAGACAGCACATCTTGTTATTGTAAATGTACCTAAACCAAATCCCACTGGCTGGTTTGGGCTGTAGTTAGTTTATAGTTTGTGGAGTAAGAACTAAAGGGATGTAGACCGTGATCCTGAATTGTCTCACATTGAGACTTGAAGTGGGATTCAAAGCTGAAGTTAATACAGGATCTATACGTGTTTGTTTTCTCGGAGTTTATAAGATTGTTTAAATTATCCAGAACAATCTGGCTGCGTTTTATTGAAGTGTATTTATTCTGTATGAACAGATCAGACTCGCCAGAGCCCAGCTGTGTGTCTGTGAAGAGTGATCAGTCAATGGATAAACCACTCAAATTTAAAGGGGGACACACATCTCCTCCTCAGGGGTACAACTCTGAGTTGTCAATACCTGTTCTTGTACAACAACTATTGAAAACAACAACCAAAAAGACTCATTTCATGAGATTTGACTTCATTAAACATGCCACAAGTCTCAGATATGATTTAAAATACGTTACTGAGTGTTTATGCATTTTTGTCTCTATTAGTTTGCATGTTATTCCATAACATTTATAATGGCCTAATAAGGCATTAAAATGCCCTGTTCTTTTTCTAATAGTTTCAATACTAACTTCTATATTCTGTATTGTTAAAATATTAATGTTTGGCTTTATCTCAAAGCCGAAATTACTCTTAGTGGATATAATAGTTGCAATTGTCATTCACTCTACACACATATTAGACATTATTAATAAATTGCTGACATTATTAAGACTTATCTGGGATAGACGGATGTTATAAACGAGGCGTAACTTCTCCCTGAGAAGATAATGAGATTGTTCTTTATGCATTTGTAAAATGTTTTATTAAAGTGGATTCCATACGAAGAGATCAGACTCGCCAGAGCCCAGCTGTGTGGAGAGATCAGACTCGCCAGAGCCCAGCTGTGTGGAGAGATCAGACTCGCCAGAGCCCAGCTGTGTGGAGAGATCAGACTCGCCAGAGCCCAGCTGTGTGTCTATGAAGAGTGATCAATCAATGGAAAAACCACTCAAATTTAAAGGTGGACACATATCTCCTCCTCTGAGGTACAACATTTGCATGATATGTCATTATAAGAACTAAGTTTCTGTTAATTATTTGCAGATAAATGTTGATGCCACGTAATCTTACAGAGAAACCCACATTTATAAGACCACTCAGTACAATTCACAGATAATCAACAAACATTTGTAACGATATGATCTTTGTTTAGTCTTTGTTATGCAGTTTATATGGTATCTGGAAATATGCAGTATCACAAACGTGCAGTGTTTTTTATAATACTACAGTTGATACTGTATATACATGATTCAATTATTAAAATGAATTACTAAAATGAAGATCAAAAGCAGTGTAACAGTTTGTACTTATCAAATGTTCACAACTAATGAGATAATGTATGTGTGGCTCTCGGACACATTTGTACTATTGCTTGAGAAAGCTGTTGTTAAAGCTGGTAGACTGATAGAATTATCACACTATTTAACATAATATGTAGCTAATGGCTAATGACCTATAAATAAATAATCCATTAATTTCAGTGTCTTACCAGAACAATCTAGCCAGACTGTGAACCGTGAGCAGACTATCAATGTGCCACCGGATGGAAACACTTACTCCAGGTAAAAGGTGTTTTTTTTACAGTCTTACAGAAGAAAGCAAACTGGATCTAACTGGGTGATTGAGACATTAAACATGATAAAGGAATGTAATTACAATTTATATTATAAATTAAATAAATTTTTAAATTAAAAATATATTGAATTAAAATGTATTGATCTCTGAAGCTTAAAGTTACAATACTGACAAAGTTCAAGAAAATTGTTTTTGCACTTTGTAGTTGATGATTAAAATGTCAGAGAAATGGCTGTTACCTGTAGTTACTGTACATACTGTACATACATCAGGCATTATGAATGACTTCCTGATATTACTAGATTTACATGTTGATTTGTTTTACTTTTTATGACTGTGATCCATCTAGATTTTGTCATAGTTTTATTATTGTAATTTTACAGTCCGGACTCTGAATTTGCTGAAGTCCAAAGTCAAACTTTTAAATCAAACTTGAGGAAGAAGTTTGAGTATTTGTATGAGGGAACATCAAAGCATAGAAACCCAACACTGCTGAATGAGATCTACACCGAGCTGTACATCACGGAGAGTGATTCTGGAGAGATCCCTAATGAGCATGAAGTGAGACAGATTGAGACACAATCCAGCAGAGCATCCACAGAAGACACACCAATCAAATGCAATGACATCTTTAAACCTTTAATGGCACAAGACAAACCCATCAGAACTGTGCTGACAAAAGGAGTCGCTGGCATTGGAAAAACAGTCTCTGTGCAAAAGTTCATTCTGGACTGGGTTGAAGGGAAAGCAAATCAGGATGTCCACCTCATACTTCCTTTTCCTTTCAGAGAGATCAATTTGATGAAGGGCAGAACACTCAGTCTTTTAGATCTTTTTCATGTTTTCTTTCCAGAATCAAAAGACATGGAAATATTTATTAATAAATATAAAGTGTCCTTCATCTTTGATGGTTTGGATGAGTGTCGTCTGTCTCTGGATTTTCACAACAGTGTGAGGTTGTGTGATGTAAGAGAATCAGCCTCAGTGGACGTGCTGCTGGTAAACCTCATCAAGGGGAATCTGCTTCCCTCTGCTCTCACCTGGATCACCTCCAGACCAGCAGCAGCTGATCTCATCCCCCCTGAGTGTGTGGATCGCGTCACTGAGGTACGAGGCTTCAGTGACCCACAGAAGGAGGAATACTTTGGGAAGAGAATCAGTGATGTGAGTTTGGCAAACAGAATCATCTCACACCTGAAGTCATCAAGGAGCCTCTACATCATGTGCCACATTCCAGTGTTCTGCTGGATTTCAGCCACTGTTCTAGAGAGAATGTTGAGGGAAAAGAGGGGAGCGATCCCCAAAACACTCACTCAAATGTATACACACTTCCTGATCATTCAGGCAAACATCAAACAGAAGAAGGACTATGAGAAGAACGTGACGGATGAAGACATGATCTTTAAACTGGGGAAACTGGCTTTTAAGCAACTTGTGAAAGGCAATCTAATCTTCTATGAGGAAGACCTAAGAGAGTGTGGCATTGATGTAGCAGAAGCGTCAGTGTACTCAGGATTGTGCACTCAGATCTTCAGAGAGGAGCTTGGACTGTACCAGGGCAAAGTGTACTGCTTTATTCATCTGAGCATTCAGGAACATCTAGCAGCCCTGTATGCGCATCTCTCGTTAACAGTAAAACGCAAAAATGTGTTTATTAATTTGACTTTTAGTTATACTTTACTGTGGTCCTTATCTCACCTGCATCAGTCAGCAGTGAACATGGCCTTAGACAGCAAGAACGGGCATCTGGATCTTTTTCTTCGTTTTCTTTTGGGTCTCTCATTGGAGTCTAATCAGACTCTCCTACAGGAAGTACTGACAAATACAGGAAACAGCTCCCACAACACAGAGACAACAGTGATGTACCTTCAGAAGAAAATCAGCGAGAATCCATCTCCAGAAAAATCCATCAATCTCTTCCACTGTCTGAATGAGCTGGGAGACCATTCACTAGAAGAGAAGATTCAAAATTATCTGCGAAATGGAAGAATAAAACAAGCCAAGCTCTCCTCCTCACAATGGTCAGCTTTAGTTTTTGTGTTGTTGACCTCAGAGAACAAGAAAGATGTTTTTGATCTGAAAAGGTTTGTTGGAGGCCAACACACAGCAGATAAAGTTCTTCAGAAGCTGCTGCCTGTGGTTCAGGAATTCAGAAAAGCTCAGTAAGTGTCACCAAAAACAGAAAATTCATAAGGCTTCATCCAGATACTTGTAACTACCAGATACTTGTGATGTGCTTGCAGCCATGTTTTCACTGCTGGTTGTAGTTCAGCTTGGCTTTTTAACCTTTCTGCAGGTTGACAGATTGTGGTGTTACAGCTAAAGGTTGTGCTTCTCTAGCTTCAGTTCTGAGTGCAAAATCCTCACAGCTGAGAATGTTGTTTATGGCTAAGAATAAACTAGGACATTCAGAAATAAAGAATCTGTGTGCTGCACTGGAGAATCCAAACTGTAAACTAGAGGTTTTGAGGTAAAGTCATCTTGCTCTAAAACTTTCATTTTCCGGGAATATTCTAGAAAAACAGATGTGTTTTTTGCATCTGGCTTTATTGTATCAGGTTGTTTCTAATTTCTCTCCAGGTTGGAGTGTTGTGATGTTAGAGATGAAGGTTGTGCTGCTCTGGCTTCAGCTCTGAAACTGAATCCCTCACACCTGAGAGAACTCTGTCTTACGAAGAACAAACTTAGAGATTCTGGAGTGGAGGTGCTCTCAGAGGTACTGGAGAATCCTCTCTGTAAACTGAAGGTCCTGAGGTAAATTAATCTTCCTCTGAAAATCACACGCTTAGGAAGTATTCTTTAAAACTTTTCAGGATATAGGGACATTCCATAGACTTCTGTTTTTATACACAGCAAGTTATAAAACTTTAACCTAACCCTAACAGAAGACATTCAGAATTTTTACCATTTTAAAAACACTGTTTACTATATTTTCCTTGTGTTTTTACAAATGAGAACATCCACAAAAAGATGTAGTGCTCAGTTTTTGTGTTTGCCATGTTTTGCAAACATTGCGAAAATGTACTGTACTGTTGCTTTAACGTCATTCTTGTTGAAGTAATGTCTTTCCTGAACTCAGAGTGAAGAGTGTTTTATTGATCTCTGCAGGCTCACACACTGTGGTATTACAGCTAAAGGTTGTGCTGCTCTGGCTTCAGCTTTGGGGTCAAACCCATCACACCTGAGAGTTCTAGATCTGTCTTGGAATAAACTAGAAGATTTAGGAGTGAAGCTGCTCTCAGCTGAACTGAAGAATCCAGACTGTAAACTGGGGACACTTTGGTAAAACTGTGATATTCCTCATCCCTCTCTTCCCCCTTAAATTATGATTCACTGATACAGCGACCCTGAACGTTAAAGTCACACTTGTATGTAAATGTCATTACAAAATATTAAATTGATGCTAGATATTTTTTAGACCTAACCCGTATGATTGTTCTGTGAAGGCTGATACACTGTGACATCACGGCTGAAGGTTGTGCTGCTCTGGCTTCAGTTCTGAACTCTGACCCCTCATACCTCAGAGAACTGGATGTGTATGGGAATAATCTAGGAGATGCAGGAGTGAAGCTGCTCTCTGCTGAACTAGAGAATCCAAACTGCAAACTGGAGACACTTTGGTACAGTAAAATCATCCGAGAGTTTTATAGGGCTTGGATGCAAGAACAATAAAAAATGACATTGCCTGTTTCATACTATGGGTCAGAGAGAGGATGGAAAATTATAAATTATAACCGTTAAAACAAGATCATCTCAGAATGATACTGTACAAACCTTTTGAATGGTTTATAGTTGTAAAAACATCCGATAAGAATGTAGTTAAGATTCATGTGTGGAAATTTATCAGGAAATGCCAGTCCGGTCCAAATGTAAATCCAAAACATTAGAAAGTGTGCATGGAGCTGCTCGCAGAACATGAGTTGAGCTGATGTGTGTGTGATGAACTCTGCAGGTTGAGGGATTGTGGGGTGACATATGAAGGTTGTACTGCTCTGGCTTCAGCTCTGAAATCAAACCCTTCACACCTAAGAAAACTGGATCTGTCTGAAAATAATATAGGACTCTCAGGAGCGAACCTGCTCTCTGAACTGAAAAGGGATCCACATAACAAGTTGGAGATGCTATTGTGAGTAGAGAGCTTTTAAAAACATGTTCTTTTCATTAGGTTAATGAAATTGTTTTAAGTTATTATTATGGTGCATAGCCTGTATGAACTTGATCTAATGCAGTAATGCTACGTACAACACAGTTGACTATCTGTGTGTTTTTAGTACCAGCAGGACGTAGATGTCCAGATCTTCTCTGGATCAGCCAACATCTGATGGCATCTTTCTGTCTTTGGATTAGCATCTGCAGTATTGTAACTGTATTAAACCCAGATTTTTTTAATACATTTTTTTTTTTTTAAATACAAGTTGACACATTTTTCACTGACAGGCAAATAAATAATTTTTTTCTCCCATTAACTGCATAGCTGTTTTTCTTAGTCATATAAGCAGCAACAAATTCACGACAAGCTTCATTAAGAAGAAAAATGGATTTTGAGTGGAGCTTTGTTGTGAGTTGTAACTATTTGTATATTCCCAGCTAAAAGGGAACTTTAGGGAATGTTTTCTAACGTTCTCTAAAAGTTCTTTCAAAGTTATCATAAAACTTCATGCAGCTACGTTTTTGCAGCTGTTAGTATAACTTTTTAATGTTATATAACAAAAAGGTTTTTTGTAAATTGTTAGTGGAACATTTTAAAACATTTTGAACATTCCTAGAACTTTCACTGTATATATTTCCTTTATATATTTATGTTTTTTCCTTTTTCCCCCCTGTAAAGCGGCTTTGAGACAATACCACATTGTAAAAGCGCTATACAATTAAAGTTGAATAGAACTTTCAAAATAACATTTTAAAGCTTTTGTAACTTCATGGAAACATATATATTATATAAACTAATATTGTTAGCTGGATTAATGCTGGTGTCATTTTTTTCTTGTTTAAACTGTCTGTTTTACCAGTTTAATCTGCAGAGAACTATAATTATACTGATGACAAGTGTCCAGATAAACCATTATTACTTGTTGCTGCAGATTCTACATACATAGGTCAGTGTTAACATCCATGTCAAACTGGTCATTTATAGATACAAGCAATAATAAGAATACAAATTAACTAAAGCATTTAAATACAAATTAACCAAGCATTCGTTAATTTGCATGTTTATGCAAATTAACTAAAGCATTTGTTAGATTTACCTAAACATTTTAAACAGTGCAGTCACTGATAATTTATTATTTAGGGTTTAATAATAAATTAAAATGATACAAAAACCTAAATGTTAATCTCAATTATTTTCAAATTATAAATAATACAAAGGGCAATATTTTGTGGCATGCTTCACATGCAGTAAAGTGGGTTAAATTGAATAAAAATGAGAAAACTTTAATTCACAGAACAGTGGTGTGTGTTTGCAGAATAATAGGAATGTAGAATAAGGTATGTGTCTATCTTTTGTTTAATTCATATCTCAGTAGATTTAACCCAATGAAAATGTGCTTAAAATTCTTTTTAGCAAATAATTGACTTGAGAAAACAGGGCTTTTGTTTTTTCCCCCAAACAGTCTGCGCTTCTTTTGTAGCTTTGTTTACCAACTAGAAAAGTTTGTCAAAATAAGAATGTTGGCATTCTTAAACTTTAATGTTGACTTGCCTGAATTGAAAAAAATCTTGAATTTTGAGGTTGTATAAACCTTCATACTTTGAGTACTGTAAGATCTATACAGCATTGGGAGCAGATCTCCCCAATCTACAGTTCAATTTCATAGTCTTAGAGATGTGTTAGGATATGTGCGCTGTTATGCGTTATTATTCTATCCACCAGAATGTAAACAATATCTGAGTAATAAATGTTAACCAATTAAAATGCATTGTTTCAAGATTACACACAGCTGTAGAATTGGGTTGGTACTGTGTAATGTCACAACCAGACCATCTGCTCCCCATTTCAAAACCACTAACTCTGCAGATACATGTGTGAATCCAAAGTACAGCTGATAAAAATCAACACTGGCGTTTCCTGCAGCTCATTTCTCAATAGTAGTAATCTGATCCAATACAGACGTGCCGCTGTAGTTGTTTGTCTCCAGTGCCAGAAGCTTCTGTATGTAGTTTTCAGGCAGGCCGTTCTGTTGTGCCCCCAAACACACAACCTAGACACAGAAATAGAAGAGATTAGAAATCCATATTCACATGAATACACTCTAAAGTACCTGTTAAAATGTGACTGTAGATAAAGCTTATTCTTTGGTTTGGCATAATGGTGGATGGTAGATTTTACCTTCTTGTACTGTGGTGAAGGTGGACAGGGTCTAAAATTGTTCATTTTATACGTCCGGCAGAGAATCAGTCCCTTATCTGTGTCCGCTCTCACCTGTAAAGGGCTGTACACACCCTTGTGCACTTGTTCCTGTCTGAAACACACACAATCCTTGCCTTAGTGTAGCTGTTCTCTCCTTGTTTTTAATCATTCCAACACGATACTCTTTTCCTATGACAAATTTCAGAAATTAAGTATTTTTTATAAGTAAAAAAAAAACAACCAAAACATTTTTTACAAAGTAATGTTTTGGAAAAACAATATTTTGAGATAAAATTGACATCCTTTCTTAACCATATAAAACATATATGCCGTAATGTATCAGTGCATCCCCGGACTTGAGAGCAATTTTGTTAGATCTCCAGGAGATCTCCAGGAGATCTGAGCATTGGTGCAGTGGAGCAGGTGATCTCACCGGTCTAAACTGGGCAGGTTTTCATTATCTATCCTCCATACGACCCCCCACACCTCCTCTCCATCACTCTCCTGTATGGTGGCCACTCCACCATGCCAGGCGCAGTTGGTCATGTCTCCACAAAGGCCGAAATTCAGCCTGTAGTTCTGCAGAGATACAATATGTCTCTTACATAGTATCATGATGGAACTGTGATCATATATACCATATGTACCATAGTATTTACATTACATTAACATGTATTGTATTACCAGGACACCATGCCCAAAACAATGTTGTATCAAGATAGTAAAGAATACACACCAGATAAGTAATAGCTGCTCCTGTAAAAATCATACCAAATATTGCATTTTATGTATTCATGTGTAACCTGTTATGTCAAACGTGGGTGAGTTTGTTTACCTTGATTCTGCCGATGCAATGAAACACAGCTGACGGGTTTTTCAGCTGCAGTCTCTCTTTCAGTAAATTACTGCCATAAGCAAAATACATGAAACAGCCCGAGGACGACATTTTACTTTTTTTTTTCTAGATTTAACGTTTTGAATAATAGATAGCAACCCGTTCAAAACAAACCCAAAGGCTTTTCTGTTGCCAGGAAGCTCTGGTTCTCTCTGCGATTCGTTTACCGGAGAATGAATCGTTCATTGGAGCCGAATCTTTTAATGGGTTGTGTTTAGTGGCGTTGTTCGGTATTATCTTGCGAGTTTAACTAAAACATTTGATGCAAACTTTATAATCGTACTGAAAATACATCGATAAATAGCATTTTTAACAAAACAAAACCCGCAAAACGACCGTCCGAAAGAACCGATTTATTAACTACGAGAAGACTAAGACGAGCGCTGACCAGCTGCCGCTCCATTCTAGTTGATATCACCGTTTTCAAAATACAAGACCCCCAAATTATTACACATTCACAACGTTAGACAATGCCAAGGTAATGCAAATGGTGGGATTAAAAACTACCCAAGCACTAAGATATAAGTGCATTCATTTTTAATTTCCCAGGTCTGAAGTTAATATTTTTTTCCATGACCATAGAAATACCACACCTACCAGAAAACTGTGAGCGCTTGAGTGTTTAGCCTCTTTAAACGTATTACAACGTATTTTCAAATTAATCTCAACACTAGTTCACATACAGTAAATATGGAAAATCCTTCAGCACACAACCAGACATTTGAATTTGCCGTTTATTGATAGGAATAAAAAAAAAAACCCAGACATTTGCAGAAACAGCTCTGCCTTGTATTGGTACAAACAGTTCAGCAATTCTAAGAATAACAGATTTCAAAAGAACAGTTTTTAATGTACAAAATATTTTCTAAAGGATGAACAAAAAAAAAAATGCTGTACAAAATGCAAAAAGGTACAGTGGCTTGAGATTTATCTCCTGGGACCACCCCGGCCGCGGCCTCTTCCCCTGCCACGACCCCGTCCTCTTCCTCTGCCACGTCCAGCCACTGTAAGAAAGGAGAAAAATCAAAATTAATCAATCAATAAATGAAGGCACATAAAGGTCATGCTGCTCATAATGATAAATAAATAAAAAGCATCAGCAATGCAGACAAAAATTAATGGGTCCAATCACCCTGAACAGAGTTGTAAAGTCTGTCCATCACTACATTACCATGACGACAACACTCACCAGCCTCTCTCTTCTTTGACTTGACCTTGGGTTCTATATCAACCAGCAGTGTGTCCAGTGGAAGACTGTCCGGCAGGATGAAATAGCGGATGTTGTTGCCACGGATACTGAGCGACTCCAGCTGAGTGGGTTCTCTGTTTTTAAGGGTCATCTTCACAGCTTTGAGGTGAGTGTTCATACTGACATCCACACCTGAGACAGACATATATTGTCAATCAATCAATTCAAGACAAGCAGACTGGAGTCTTTGTGTGTGTGTTTTCTATGCACTTGGGCAGCTTAAACACCTGTGAATTAAAGCAGACGTCACATTTTAAAGCCAAATGATAAAAAAAAAAGTGCACAATCACCTGTAATCGTGCCGTGAACCTGTGTGCCATTCTTCAGTTCAATGGTCACCGTTTCATGACTCAGTTTCATCAAAAACCTGCAGAAACACAATGAAAACTGTGAATAAACCAAGTAAACATCACAGTCTGTGTACGTCGTGTTGTATATAACACAATATACCCTCAACTGAACAAAAGGTAGATATGGCTAGGCTAGATTCACGTCTGTTGTTGCAGTTTTAAAGCAGTTCTACAAACTAATGTCTTAAATGCATAATTCGACGAACTAACCCATAGGCTGAAAATTAAAAGTACAACTGCTATAAAACTCAAAACTAACAAGAACGAAGTCAAACATAAATACATTTACTTTCTTATTTATTCATTCATTCATTCCCGCCTGTTGCAGCTAGCAGCTAGCAGCTAGCAGCTAACCAACAGCTACATACAATCTAACTCCATCCATCAAATCCTGCTACACCTCTGAACATTTAGCTTGTTAATATCCATTGAACGTTATCGTTAAAAGGTTTCACCTGACGAGTTTCATGCTGGCGATGGATTGTAGCGCTAAATCCTCCACCAAAAAGAGAAAAATTATAGCGTGAAACGACAGGAAAACGTCGGACGCTACCGAAGAGATGCAGGGAATCACTTCCGCTGCGTAACCGGAAGAACAATCGACGTAACCGGAAGAGCAATCGCCCTGCGCTTTGCGAGGGTTGCCTCAGCACAAAAAAGTTATTACGTTATTAACCGAAATGAAAACGATCTCATAATATGCCATACCTATGAAATGCTATTTCCACTGCATTGTGAAAATATAACAATAAACATAATTTTACAGCCAAAACACCCAGCACCATCTTTGACAAAACAAACAAAAATAATCAAGAAATATAGAAACACACAGGGGGTGTCTTGGTGATATAAAAACAATAAATGATTGTACGTAAATTTAAGAACGATACACGATTGTAAGTAAATGTAAGGATGTTTTTATAATGCATGAAACATTTGAAATGGCGAAATAGAGGATGATGAATTATCGTCAATCTGGCATCCCGACAGCAGGAAGTGAATGCCGGAAGACGCTCATTGAAACGAAGTGAATCGAGAATAAATGACAGAAATTAAACACATGCGCTTCATCATGAAGAGTCACTGGTGACGTTGCACTGTATATGTGAAGACATGCGAGTGAAAACCGGTTAAGATATTAAAATAACAGACCGGAGATGATGTATAAATGATGTTAATATGTGGCTCTGTAGTGACGTGTGATAGTGGATGTGCATCAGGACTGATTGACAGCTGATCGGATTCTGGTCTTCAGCTTTGGTTTCCTCATATCGCGTTTGAACAGCATGTTTATATCCAGTATTGTCTTATTTATGTCCACTAAAGCTGTGCGCTGTGATTAAGGCAGTAAAATGTTTCCTAAAACCTCTTTCACGAGTCTGATAGTGGGGGTCTTTCTCCTCTATGTACTGCACACGTGTTGGGTCATGTATGGAATAGTTTACACTAAACCCTGTGAAAATCTTAAAGGTGACAGCTGTATCTCACCTTACCTGGCTACAAAACCTCGACTGCAGGTAAGAATGGCATGCATTGTCCATATATACGACATAGATTTCTTGTATGTATGTAATGTATGTCAATCCAGGCCTTGCATAGAAAGATAGACACATGCATGCCTTCAGAAATTAAAAAATCTGTATTAATCATATGTAGAAATGTATGATAAATGGCAGACAGGCAAAGCTGACCCTTAAGGTAAACTCTACTGTGGCAATACCATGGTACAGAAATGAGATCAAGATGGTAATATATTTTGATATATTACCATAGTACTAGTTTATAATCATGTTCATATACCATGTTATTTAAATGGTGATTTTGTTGTGAGCTTTTTGTTTGTTATGAGTATGTGTATGTAACCATGATCGTCTTTTATCAGCTGAGCGTCTACACAGCATTAAAACCTAATGCTGATGGAGGACACAGTCTGATCCACAGAGAGGAAGAATTTGATGTGAATAGCAGGTTTGAGAGGTAAAAAAAACCCCATGATCTTCAGATTAAAGGGAGAGATCACCCCAAAATTAATATTTTTCCCTAATTTACTCACCCTCATGTCATCCCAAATCTATATGAATTTTTCTGTGGGACACAAGAGAAGATATTTTGAGATATTTCTGTCTGTTTAAGGTTAGTAAATGTGTCTTTGCCAAAGAAGACACGGAAGAATGGAACGCTGTATGCCATGGTGTTTCTGCACCAGGCAGGGGTGAACCCGTGGCAGGATCCACACCAGGTGCATTTAGTCACACAACTGACCACATACATGCTGCCAAAACCTCCAGAGATCAGCCTGATCACGGGCCAGGACGAGCCGCAGGTGAGGCCACTCACAGGACTCCCAGTTTACCGTTTAGTGCGTGTTAGTTTTGTGATTTGGTTTTAATCTAACTTTTAACTAGAAACCGGAGCAGCAAAAACCAGGTCCCACCTCAGAGCTGGACCGGCCCATTTCTCACTGGCGTTCTCGTCTGACCCTGAACGTGGTGTCTGAGAACTTCCTGTTTGATCGCGAGGCCCTTCCTGGAGATGTACATCGCTACATGCGAGTGTGAGTTTATCAGTTTACTGCATGTTCCAGCTGCTCCCTGCAGTGACCTTTGTCCTCTGAGCATCGGTTTGGACATTGAAACCATTATATTTCAGTTCATCGGTTCATTTGTGTGTTTCAGATACCAGAGTGGCAAAAAGATGATTTACCTGCCGCTGCTGTTTGTGGATGAACTCAGCAACAGAGTGAAAGATTTAATGGTACTGCCCCTTTAAGTCATCTGCATGTGTTTTCTTAAATAGTGCAGCTAGATGGTTAATATAACATGCGCTCACATTAAATGATGGACTATACAAAATATTTGTACTTTTAGCGGTTTGTGATACCACAGAACGTTCAGAAAGCAATGTGCAAAAATGTTAAAAGGTGATTAAAAATTGTGAGAAAACTAAATAAAATAAAGAGTGAAATGGTGACAACATTTAAGTACGCACTTTCTCTTATTAATGTTGAGAAAATTTAAGAATTTAGGCTTTTTTTAACTGGACTACATAAGAAATAATGTTTCATTTAAAACAGGAAATTAACAGCAGCACTACTGAATTACCTCTGACCATCTCATACGAGTCCATCGCTCTGGGGAAACTCAGATTCTGGATTCACATGCAGGACGCAGTTTTCTCACTTCAGCAGTTCGGTAAGAGTCTACTGTGGACTCATGGGGGGGTTTAATCAGTACTTCGGTTTCTCATTTTTGGTGAATCTCATGAACGTTTTACCCTCAAATCAAAATAAAATTATAAATGAAGACCTTTTAAGCACCAATAGGAATCTTTGCAGTGTGACATGATTTCTATGCAAATTAAACACATTTGTCCTAGTTCCTATTGCTGTTATTTGAAAAAGTTTAATGTAATATTTTAATTGTTAGTAGTATTTGTTGCCTTTTATATATGCATATTTAAATAAACAGTGTATTACAGTAATAAATGTCTAATACTAATAATCTAATAAATAACTAATGATCAAATATTATCAGCTTTAAGAATCATGAGAATGACGAAAGAAACTCAAACAAACTCATTTCAGTAATATCAACTTGGGAAGCAAAAGTGCTTAAATGAAAATAATGTAACACTGCAAAAAGTCTTGGCATTATAAACACAGGACATGTTTTCAAGAGATTTGCCCTTTCAGCTTTCAGAATATTTTCTGAATAGAAAATGAAGTTATGGGAATGTTTTTCTTTACACCTTCAGGCTTCACCGAGAAAGATGCAGATGAAATCAAGGGAATATTTGTGGACACAAATCTCTATTTTCTTGCTCTGACCTTTTTTGTGGCTGCTTTCCATGTAAGTGTATATTTTAAACCAGGGTGCATGATATTAAGCAGTGAATGAGGGTTTTTTTTGTGTTTCACTGCATCAAAACATTTTCCTTCCAGCTTTTGTTTGACTTCCTGGCCTTCAAAAATGACATCAGCTTCTGGAAGCACAAGAAGAGTATGGTAGGCATGTCTAGCAAAGCGGGTGAGTAAATGCTGACCTTGTCCAGCAGGCCTGAAGATGATTTATGTGCCTGTAGTGCATGAAGACCATTCTAATTGCAGTTAAACAGAGTTTGTTGTTTTTAAATGTATGAAATGCCTCCATTGACATGATTAAATGAAAACGTGCTGTTTCATCACTGATCTTGCTGATCTTTTCTGAGTTCATGTTTCTGAGTTTTCATGTTTCATGCTTCTGTGTGTTTCAGTGCTGTGGAGATGTTTCAGCACAATTGTGATCTTCCTCTATCTGCTGGATGAGCAGACCAGCCTGCTGGTTCTGATTCCTGCAGGAATTGGATCTTTGATAGAGGTCACATTTCACATTTTTGTGACTGTCTCCAATGAACAATGGATACAGTTACTGTGGTATGATGAGTTAAACACCCATCATTCTTTTGTCTTGTTTTTGCTCTTGTTGTTTCAGGTGTGGAAGGTGAAAAAGGCTTTTAAAATCCATGTGTTATGGAGGGGCTTCACTCCCACAGTCCTGGTAAACAGTTTAGCTATTCTTCAGTGCTGTGAGTTAACAAGTTACCTGTGGTTTATGGTGATCGTTCTTTAATTGTGAATTGTTGTGGATATTCTATCAGTTTGGGAAATCTGATGAGTCTGAGAAAAGAACAGAAGAATACGACACACTGGTGAGTTTCACTTACATCGAAAGTTAGTATGTATATCTTTTTATATATCTAAATATCACTGTTATGCGCTTTTAAATGTTTTTACCCCCAACCAGGCGATGAAGTACCTGTCATATCTGCTGTATCCTCTCTGTGTTGGCGGGGCTGTTTACGCACTGGTGTTTGTGAAATACAAAAGGTGCACTGTCACTTTAATAATGACATCATACTCTGACATCATACACTGCTGAACATAATTAAGGCCTGAACTTCTTATATTTGTTGTTTGTGTTTGGTGATACACAAGTGCAAGTTAAGAGGTCTGTATTGGATTGAGTTCTAACAATTGAATCTTTTACTTGTTTGAACAGCTGGTACTCTTGGCTTATTAACAGTTTAGTGAATGGTGAGTATTGTTAAGTAACAACATCTACTGGTTTATTTTTTAAGTGCAGTAATGATAATAACTGACCTTGTATTGTTAATCTTTCTCATTTTTATTTGAACAGGGGTTTATGCCTTTGGATTTCTCTTTATGCTGCCACAACTGTTTGTAAATTACAAGGTTTGTTCAGATTAACATTTAAACAGAACAGTTCTTCCATTCAGAATAATGGAAAAACTTCTTCACCTCCAGTGGTTTTAATGGGTGCATTTGTCTTCACAGCTGAAGTCGGTGGCTCATCTGCCCTGGAAAGCTTTTATGTACAAGGTAAAAGCAAATACAACTCAACCTCTGTTTAATAAACTCCGACCTGTCAGGAAATGCTCATGTGCTGATTGAATGAGTATTGATTCTTGTTTTAAACAGGCTTTTAATACGTTCATCGATGACGTCTTCGCTTTCATCATCACCATGCCGACGTCACACCGGTTGGCCTGCTTCAGGGATGATGTTGTGTTTCTCGTTTATCTTTATCAGAGATGGTGAGGCTCTTTCGTCATCTGATATAGAGCAGATTTTTAAATGCATGTGAGGAATACATAAGATGTTGGTTTATTTTCAGGCTATATCCTGTGGACAAAACCAGAGTCAATGAATACGGCCTGTCTTACGATGAAACGGCCAAAGGAAAATCTCACCGAGATTAACGTCACGGAAGAGCAGTACAACGGTTTCATGAATCAGCTGTCGGACTTAAAAACTGCAGAGACAGACAATACAGCGCTTGTCAGGAGAATATTTTTATTTGGATTGTGTTTACTGTAGATCACTATTCATGACATACACCCATTCAATGTGTGTGTGTGCTCTGAAATGACTGAAAAGTTGACCAACACAGTGGTTAATGTGTGAGACACACTGCCGCTGTTTAAACGGTTGCTACATAATTTGTTGTGTTACAGGGCAAAGAAGAACGATGAGAAACTTGTATAATTTTACATACTGTATTTTGATGGGAACAGTATTTTGAAATTAAAATCATATTCAGAGGGTGCCAAAAGACCAGAATATTTGTTTTGAATATGAATATTAATTTTAGTAACATGACTGATGTTTGTGTGTTTGGAGGGAATTATGCATATGTTTGTTTTTGTTCCTTATTTCATTAAAAAGTGTTTCTGTGATTCAACTGTTTAATTATAGACACTTTATTAAAGAGTCTATGTTATTTACATATCTGTGTGGTCTGTATGTCTATTGGTCTGTACATTATATATAGTATATTATACATACACACACACATGTGTTTGTATGATATATATATAGATATATATATGTGTTTGTGTTGTGTATGTATATTTAGATAGATAGATATATTCTATCTATATATATATATATATATATATATATATAACACGTGTTTGTATGATATATATATAGATATATATATGTGTTTGTGTTGTGTATGTATATTTAGATATATAGATATATATATATGCGTTTGTGTTGTGTATGGATAGATAGATAGATAGACACACACACACAGATATGTGTGTGTTGTGTATGTATATATATATATATATATATAAAATATATATATATATATAAAATATATATATACATACACAACACACACATATCTGTGTATATATATATATATATATATATATATATATATATATATATAAATATATATAATATATATATTTAACACACGCACATATATATAATATATACATGATAATTTTTGTCTCTAGAACACCGTAACATTTTGCCCTAACTCATTGTCTCAAACCGACCAATCACAATCTCTGGCGTCACCGAGTGACGTGACGTACGTTGCTATATAAAGTATCGCCCCGCCCCCCGTCCTCCCTTTCCGTTCACTCGCAAAGCTGCGCCTGAGGTGCTCGGTCCTTCTCCTGAAGCTAAGGCCTTAGAATCGGGCGACTAGCACCGTCAAATTTAGGCATCCGCGTCTAAAACATTAAGATACTGTTAGAAAAATGGCATCCGTGTCCGAGCTGGCCTGTATTTACTCCGCTCTCATCCTCCACGATGATGAAGTGACCGTCACGGTGAGTGTGAGGCGAGCCGGTGGCGCGCCATTAACATCCGGGGCACTGATGCTGTGATATCCGTATAAAAGAGCGTTATTGAGTGGTTCATGTTTAATGTGTATTAACTCATTATGTTACTATCAGGTTCAGTGTGTTTGTGTTATTTAAATGGGATGTGCATTGATCTTTAAACGAGTTGAAAGATGCTTCAACACTTACGACCATGTTTCAAGATATCGTAACTTTTTTCTCTGCATTGTAACCTGTCTGCGTTTATTGAAGTACTGCAGTGCGTTTCTTTTCTCTGGTTTTGTCACAGGAGGACAAGCTCAACGCTTTGATCAAGGCTGCTGGTGTGACCATTGAGCCTTTCTGGCCTGGTCTGTTCGCTAAGGTACTTGTTTAAGTATACAGACTTTCACAACATGTTGTGCCAAAATGTTTGTTTCTTCATTATTTGGTTCTTCTGTATGAACCTTTGCACATGCTCCTTCAGTAGACATGAAGCTTGAAAGTTCAATACATGCTTCATGTAGTTCAGATGTCAGCACTGGCTCTGCGGTTGTCATTGTGTTGGAGCGGTGTGTGATGTCATGCTTGTGTCTTCAGGCTCTGGCCAGTGTGGACATCGGCAGTCTGATCTGTAACGTTGGTGCTGGAGGTGGAGCTGCTCCGGCTGCAGCTGCAGGTAGTGCCGCAGCTCCTGCAGGTGGAGACGCGCCAGGTAACTGCATCCGTTTCGTTGAGTCTGATCGCGTGGCCAGCAGCAGGTTTGGTGAAATCTGCCACTTCTGAGTTTCTAATCTGGATTCTCGTGTTTATTGCAGCCAAAGAGGAGGAGAAGAAGGAAGAGAAGAAAGAAGAGTCTGAGGAGTCTGATGACGACATGGGCTTCGGTCTTTTTGATTAAAGCAGTCCTTTTAATAAAGAAATGGAAATTGCTAATCTTGTTTGTGTTTTTACTTGGGTGGAGGGGTTTGTGAGAGGTTTCATTTAACAGCTGTTTACAGAGTCTAACAAGGTGAAGCTGCTGTTATTTTGATGTTATATGGAATAAATCTTCTGTACAGGGCCGTGTATATAAATGTATAGCTTTGGTATGTTTGGCTACTGATTACTGCAGTACTGGATTTCTTTTCAATCAATAGAAGATGTAATAGGAAATAGACTCCATAGTGCTTTTTGGCAAAGTAATTTAAGAGCAGGAGAATTCATTTTTAAAGAATTAATACAAAAAAGATTAAAAAGTGAGTGACCTAAACTGACGGAAGTGAGGAATGTAAAATAAAATTTGGGCTATGCATATGTTTAAAACCACATTGCAATTTTGTGCCTAAAAAAACGTAAAACTATTGAAGGCCGCCTGATTTCTCAATTTCTGGATGTTTTGATTATTGGACCATTGCATTTAACATCTGTGCTCTGTATATTGATTTGGCCTGTGAGAAGTACATGAGCTCGGTTTGAAGGTTGTCAAATAGGGCTTATTTTAGTAAGTACTGTAGTCTCTGTATTTTTAAGATGCTGAAGCTTATTCATTAGTTTAGCAGGACACCTAACCATTAGTGCAGGTCATGTAAAATCACAGTGAAAATCTATCACACTGATTAAAAGACATCATGCATTTAAAGAACAAAGACAAAGATACTGATAATATTTTATTAGTTAAAGGCTCTATACAGTTGGTTCTTCCTGAGAATAATTTATATTAGAATGACGAAATGAATTCACGATTGTTCTGTACACAATTAAAATCAAAGTTTTATTTAAACCCTGGTGTGTGAAAATTCGGTAAAAAATAAAGCAAACCATGGTTCTACAGAATGTGTTCTTGAGTTTGGAAGGCAGCTCTGATTATATGGATTTACCAGTATGTGCTTCAAGTGACTGATATATAATATTAGCTTTGTCCCCTGATGTAATATAATACATCAGGGCTACTTAATTTTCCATAACTGTAATATAAATCCCTCTTGCCAAGCAGTTTCATACAAGTAGTTGTGATTCCTTAAAAATATGTTAAATACCGTTGTAGTTTGGCTTTAGTCATAGTGAGATATGTACAGAGAAGGACGGCTGTCTCAAAACTTAGTGAGCTGCCAACCTAGACATCATTTGTGGCCATCATAACATTTGTCTTTAGGAATCTTAGGAAGCTGTTGTGTCATATCAAACCCCAGAGTTTATCAGAGGAAGCTGTTGGCAGAGAACAAGCCGTCAACGCACCTTCATGATAATTGAGATCAGCATTTTGGCGACAATACAAAAGAATGCACAGGAAGCGTTCGTGATGTTTTTAAGCCTTTGGAATATTGGAGAAACCTCAAGCATGATCTCGGCTCAGAGTTTGTGTGGGTTCCAGTTGCGGGTTTCTCCGGAGCTAAGAACATTTGGTAGAAGGACTGAAGATGAACATTTCTGAATACAAAAACACAACACTGCTAAAGGTTTACGAAAACAAAACGTGTGTTATCCTCTTCGGTCAACCACACCCTGACCAATGTCCATTAGAAAAGGTTTACTGAAGTAACATCTGAGCGTAGTTCTCGCTTTAAAACTAAACGTTCTGAATCAGGGTTCACTGATGTTTCACTGCGGTATGTGACATGAAAAGTTTTGGATGCCCTGTGTCGAACCGTTCCTCTGTGATGATCCAGCCATCCTGGAGAAACTAGTGCGGTCGGTTGTGAGCTAACATCTTTAGCCGCGCTTGGTCGATCACGTCCAAAAGGTTCTTGGCATCTACAGCGAGCGCGTGAGCCGCGGTAAGCATCTGCTTCTTGTAGTCTTGCTGTAGGCTGGTGAGCACGTACTGCTGGGCCAGTCGCATCTTATTAATGAGCTCGGCCAGGTCAGAGTTCAGCAGCTTCTGAGCCATCTCGATCTGAGGAAACAGTGGAACAGACTGAGACTTTTGTATCTCTTTCGCCATCTGTGTTTGTAACAAAACTGCAGGTTACTGACACGACAGCTCAAATTATAAACCATTATTATAATTTACCATTCAATTTACCATAAATTACCATTACCATTTAGAAGAACGTGCTTAACAGGGATCTGTTATGTACTTGCTCTGTAATTGATTTTTGTTTATTTTTAACCAAGAAAAGTTACAGATTGCAGCTTTTAAAAAGATAATCGCCCTCTAAATACTGTAGCTTCAAAGTAGCCTGTAATGTAACTGAGTACTTTTTTCAAATGTATAGATAGTTTACAGTTTTGAAGTAACTTCTCCAACATAGGCTGGTGCAATTGAAAGAAAAATGATAACAAAATGCTAATAAATAAAAATAAAATTCATTATATAAATGCTCTTATGGACACAAATGGAGTCTAAACAGACCACTTAGTCTATTTACTGCTGGCTTTATAAAGTTCAGAAGTTCAAAGGTTCTCACCTCTCTGTGTGTGCTGGCGGGTAACACTGGTATGGTTTCATCCACAGTGGCCAGTAAAGTTCTGAGTGCCAGTCCAACATCCTGTGAGTGCAGATTACAGTAGACCATCAAACACAGTTCACACACAACCTGCTGCTGCTGTGTGTGTATCTCAACAGTCTCACAGTTCTGACCTTCACCATAGGCACATACTCCTCAGGGGCGGCAGGCTGGATTCTGCTGGACATCTCAATAACTGCTTTCACGAGCCCTGTCACGTTCTCGTAAACTTTATCATTGGAGCGGTCCAGGTTTGCTGTCGGAGGGGGGCTGATTTCCTGCGGCTGGATCTGAGATTTAACATGGGGACAACATGAGTGTCTGATCCATGTATAAAAGACAATCTTCTCACACAGATTTAGGTTTGTGACACTTAAGGTAACATTCCAGGTCCAGCAGTTAATCTAAACTTAACCTGTAATGATGCAATTTTTTCTTATTTAAAACAAAGAAGGAAGAGTTACAATTTTGCCATAAATGCTACAGAATGAGCGGAAAGTGCTGAACCTGGAACGTCTTTGCGTATTGCAATACTTGAATTAAACACAAGGTGGCATTGAATTAAACACAATTTTTTATTTACGTCTCCAACAGCTCTATAGCCATAACCGTTGCAAGACGATATATACAGAGTCGCCACACTTCTGACCAGCGAATTTTCTTGGCCTTTGCAGTCATTCAGTTTCACTTATTGATTTATAAAATAAAATTTTATATGAGAACAAAGTTTCACTATCAAAACAAGACCTAAAATTTCCAAGCCTAACTGTTAAAATAGCCTGATATTCTTAACTGTGCGAACCCTGTATATATGAATTATGTTTAGCTTTTATCTTTTAAGATTTTGGCCAAAGTAACAAATACGAATAAGAAGTGATCTGAACAAACAAAACTGGAGCATTGCAGGGACAGTGAAGATACAGTGAAAATAAAAATACATTTGTCATGGAAAATTAATAAAAACCCAATTGACAGCCAAACAGCGGAAAGTGTAATATGACAGACAAATGACAATATTACGTGCAAATGACAGACAGACATCAGGCACAAACATGTCATCTCAAATCAAGTTTGTAAAGAAAAGGCCAGAGAAATGAAGGAATATTTGATATCTGACAATAAACCAGAATTCAGCACAGTTTAAAGTCAACAGGAAATTTCTGCTTAACTTTTCCCTCTCTATCACCATCTCTGTTTGAACTATAAATTGCAGGGTACTTTACGTATGTTAGTGAAATTAAGTCAAACTGACATTATCCAACAGCTCAAATTATAAATTATTATCATAAACTTACCAATGCGAATTGGGGTAAGGTAAAGAGGCCGTTTTGAACATTGATCTGTTACGTACTTGCTCAAAAAATTGAGCAAGTGCATTTTTAACCAATAAAAGTTACAAACTACAACTTTAATGGCAGAGAAAATGTTGCTTTTCAGCAAATCACCTGCTTCTCCCATTGTGTAACCTAATCAATTGTAAACCCCAAAGATCAAGTCCCCACACTGAATACCCTGCTTACTCAGAAATATAGCATAACATGTAAACAATTTCCATGTTGACTTTAAACATCTGAGTGTTAGAACAGCGGTCTCTATTGGTCATACAGTAACTAACACACACACAAACACACATCTCTTACCCTCCAGGGCTACGTGCAACAGTGCAGCAAAAAGCAGGTGAGCGTGGGGGGTGGGGGTGGATGCAGGAAAACAGAATAAATAATTATTAATCCAAAACAAGCAAATAAACCAAAACAAATAATTCATGCAGCCTCAAATCCAGGTGTCACACTGCTGAATCACGTGATTTTAAAGGGCCGGAGAGTTTGAGTCTGGTGGTTTGGGTAGGTGGAACTACAGAGGTGACCAATGTCAAATTCCATCCAAAGCAAACAAGAGAAAGCTGAGCTATCAGGATCTGTTAGCTCAGCTTGTGTATGATTACAGTTTTAATACAGCTGAATCTTCAAAGCTTCGTTCTCTCACAAGAATCCCTCCAGAAAACCTCTTACAAAAGTGCTACAGAAAAACATAAACCTGCTGCCTCAAAATATTTGTGGCAAAGTTTAATGCTACACAGCCTGAAATGATAGAGGATTCATTCCGATGAAACGTGTTTTGACAGTGAAAACTGTTTGCAGAGACGGTACTGTAAAACAGTAACTTATGCTGTGTTGATAATCATAATCACCTGCAACATCAATTCAGCTTGTGTTGCAAGAAAAGACTTCAAAAAAGAAATGAGGCTAATGACAAAAAGGAAATAATCAAGTATACAAAATATGTCACATGGACCTGTGATGGAAGAGACTCTTCAGGAGTAATGACTGCAAACAGAAACCACAACTGATTGTTTTATTCGCTGAACTTTATACGCCCTACAGAGGAAGGACTTATAAACTGAACGCAGTGTGTGTACGTGCTGTCTGCTGAGGGCTTGTTGGACCTCACTGTTTCTCTGAGGTTCAGCTAAAAAATGATCCATTTTAAACCTTTGATACTCCAGCTCTGTTCTGCTCACAGAACAACAGTGTGTGTGTTTGTGGAAAACTATATGAACTGTGTGTGTGTGTGTGCGTGTCTCTGTAGGAAACTATGAACTGTGTGTGGGAGGGGTAACTACATGAACTGTGTGTGAAACTCTATATGAACTTAGTGTGTGTGTGTCTGTGTGGAAAACTGTGTGTGTTACATTAAAGGTTTTGCTCAATGAGAGCTTTACATCAGCAACAATTTCAAGGCACCATGCAAAACAAAGCAGCCAGTCAGTGCATGCTGCATACGAGGGAGTGTTTACTACTCAGCATTCACCTCTGAGACAGTTAGGAAGGAACATGCTTGTTAATGTAGACTGTAGAACGATACCTTTACGCCCTCATTGTAACTGTCCACTGGGTTCAGGCCGGTCAGGTGACTTGGAGCTCCAGGACGAGGAGGTTTCTTCGGAGGTGCAACATGTTCTGCTAGACACGAGATCTGATTTTTGATATCTCACTGATATAAATCACTAAGCAACTTCAAATTAAAAAGTCACACATTGGTCATGTGCATTTTTAATTCAGTACAGCTCAGAACGATTTTATTGGCTTAGTTCCTACCTGCTTTGCCCACGGGCTGATACACATGCTGCTTTCCCATCTGAAATAAAAACAGTCACAAACAAGGGTTTAGAAAACCACCAGACACGGTTTTACTGCAGCCCTGTTTCCTGCTGCCCACCAGGACCCTGTGGAATTGTGGGTAGTTTGTGGGAAGCTAAACATATTTAGGCCAAATCCTAAACTGAGTGTCAACCAACAAATCTCAGCAGATATCAGACTCACAGAGATATCTGCTTCTAACTTCACGTTTAGACGCCAAACATTATATTTCATATATATCAAAAACTTTATTCTTAAGTTGTTAGTGGAACATTTTAAAAAACGTTACAGAATTGTAAAAAAATGTTTGAATAACGGTTGTATAACTAACCAATTACATTAATACAATGTCTAAAAAACTGGACATTTTGAACGTTCCCAGAACATTCAAAATAACATTTTTAATGTTTTGTTACTTAACGGAAACATTCGAGAAAATTTTGTTTTAGTCTAAAATTGTTAGTGAGGTGGTAAGGATGCAGGGTTCCTGTCTGTGGGCACTTCTGCTACCAAAACAATTATTTCCCTCTCTCTTAAATAGCAAATAAACTATAAACTAAACTATAAACTATAATATATACCAAACAAATTTCTATTCTCAGACTCATATTCATCTCTTTCAGCTGACACATTTAAACTGTTTTACAGATTAATATAATGTGCATTACAGGCTACAGCTCTAACAGGAAGTGTGAGAAATATTCACTGCCCTCAATGTGGCTCTGTAAATCTCCCTCTGGAATGAAACATAAACACGCAGGGAATTATGGGAACTCACCGGTCCCTGGAGAGGGCCGTCCTCACGGTCAATACTGCCCCTAGAGTTCCTCGACTCTGGTTTCTATAAACAAACAAAATTCATTACTAAAATATTCAAGATTAATGTATATGCAACAAAACTGAGGGGTGGTGAGTAAAATATTAATGACAAGCTCATCACATTAATAATTAGATTATTAGTATATTTTTCAGCAGATTATCTAATGAAAACTGAAATCTAATGAAATCTAATGATTATCTAATGAAGGTTTTTCCTTTAGCATCAGGGTTCCACACTTTCAACAATGATTTTTCAGGGCCCTTCCAGTTATTTGGCATTACTGAAAAATTATTCTAAAAAAGTTTCAGCTAAGCATAACTAGAAACATTTATCTTTATAGAAATTTCAGTGATTTTATTCATTTCAATTCCATGACATAAATGCCATGCTATATAACATTCAGCACATTCATGTAAAGAACGCAGCTCAGTCTGTATATCTGTTTATCTTTGTGACATTTATTAACGTAACCAGATCAATGTAAAAACTCCACAGTGACAGGGTACCCACTCAAACTGTATACCCATGAATCCATCTCAGCAAACATACAAGAAAAGCTAAACAGAGACCAACAGCTTTTTTCCAGAAGCACGTCAAGAACCTCTCAACACAGTCCTCACTCTGGAAGTTTAGTTACCGGCTTTCCAAAACAGAACTTAAAGAGGTGCATCCTCTGCCCCGCTCGCCCGAGAGATCGTGTCCGCGCTACAGCAAGAAAAGATGGAGTTGTGTGAGTTTCCATGAGCTGTCTGTAAGATCCTCTTAGAGTCCTGACTGAAGAGCCTGACTGAAGAGCCACAAACGTCTCTCTCTCTCTCACTCTATCTCTGTCTCTCTCTCTCACATCTGGTCCTCTCGGGTAGCTCCGCCCACACTTTCTCTCACACTCACTAGTTTTACATAAACAGAAAAATAGCTCCTGGCATGTGTTGTTGAATATCTTAAACTAACAATCTACACTAGCAGACAGAGGTATGTTTGGAATCACATATTACATCCTATTTTTGAAAGGAAGTCGTGTGCTATATATACACACTTTGCAGTCTGTGAATGTTCTGTATGCGTTAATACCCAAATGAACGAGTACATTTGACAAAATGTATCCCAGTTATTTGAACCAACATACCAAAGATTATGATTTGGATGAGTTTTATATAAAAGTGGATTAAAATGGGAATTTTAGGAATTTTAAGCTGCAATCCGTCACTTTTGCCTGTCTACCGCCATCTCTTATGTTTGAAACATAAAATTGCAGGGTACTTGCAGAGTTAAATTCTAAACAACTGCTGTAAGAACAAGCCACAACGCTGAACCATCTACAGTACCTGGACATGCAATATAGTAGCCGGATCTTTTTCTGTTAGCAGATAGACATTTTGCGCAAAAACAGATCCGACCGGTTAAATTATAAATTGTTATAATTTAACAGGCCTTAAAGAGGTTGCAGATTTAACGATTCTGTCCTAGTTTGTAATTCACATAATAATTATGGTTCCTTAACGATTCAATGAGAAATACATCACTTTAAAACATTCCCAACCTTAATAAGGATTTAATGTGACCACAGTTCAGCTCAATACTTTTGTTAGAACATATTTCTATGCATTTTTACTACAGACACTAAACTAATGTTTCTTTTCACTGTTAAACACTCTTTTCCTGGCTTTTCCTTCAGAAAGCTATTTCCTGTGCCCTTAATCAAAATAAGATGATATAAGAGCGCACAGAGGCTCAGAACACGGTGAACCTCACGGATTTCCACTGATTTCCACAAACCTTTGCTGCCAAATTAAACTATCAGTAATAACGTCCACCCGACCAAGGACTGCCCAGATTCCACTAGCCAAAAAATAAGAAGCAGAAAATCATTCAGCAACACAAGCCGAAATTCTCCTGACTAAATAATCCTCAAACGTAATTTTTAGCCTGTGGCAAAGATCACTTCTGTGTCAAATCTGGTAACTCTCAATTAAACGCCTCTACTGGTACACAGGAAATGGTTCTCAGCAATATTTCAAACAATTTCCCACAAAAGACTTTTCTGAACCCTTGCGTTTAAAATAAACATCCTGAGAAACACACAAGCAGGCATCAGCGGAACACTCTAGAAGATCTGTTTGGAAGCGGGTCAAAAGTTTGGTAGAGATTTAGACGAAGCAGATAAAATAGTTTGTGTTGCTGGAGAACGTTCTGGACTGAGACGCCAGCGGCCTGACAGGACTGTTTCCTGGAGGAGGACAGGTTTTGGTCACAGATGCACAATACAGATTTACAGCTTTGTTTTCAAGACTCTTGCCTGCAGCGTGAGACGTCTTCATTTTGCTCCATTTCTTTCTCTTGGTAACAACAACAAGCTTGATGAGTGCCAAACACACGCACACACACACGGTTACTTATCTGTCTAAATAGGGACATTTCATAGACTTCTGTTGTTTTCATACACAGCTAGTTATAAACAATAAAACCTAACCCTACATCAAATGAGGATGTCCCCAAAAGGAGGTTTTGCTCAGATTTGTCAGGTTAGACTCATTTTCAGGTACAGTTTGCCCCTGATATATGGTTAGTAAGTAAAAACACACGCACACTATAATGAATTCCAGAAACAACAGCATGTGACTATATGATGGAGATAAAAAACATTTACATTTATAAATCACTTTTTGTAAATGTTTGTAAATTACATTTACAAACATTTGGCAGACGCTTTTATCCAAAGCAACTTACAGTACATTCAAGTTATACATTTTATCAGTATACATGTGCTCCCCTGGGAATTGAACCCACAACCTTTGTGCTGCTAACCCAATGCTCTACCAACTGGACTACAGAAACAACCAAAACCAGCCATAAAGAGAGAGAGAAACAATGAGAGAGACAGTAAGAGAGATGAGCAGTGAGACAGGTGGGTGTTCTGGGTGTGTCTGGCAGGAATTGTGGGTGTGTCTAGGAGGGGTGTGGGCGTGGCTCACAGATGTTGTGGGTGTGTCTGGCAGTTGCTGTGGGTGTGTCTGACAGTACCAGGAAACTCTCCTCCTGTTCCAACCATCTCTGGTCTTCTTCCATCTGCTGCTGTTGTTTCATCAGCGTTTCCTCCATCAGGTGGGCGGGCATCCCCTGACTCCGCCCCAGAGCTGCCCCATCCTGAGACAGACACAACATGGTATGATTTCCAGAAACTGTGCATTCAAACACGTTTCGGCGGGCTGGTGAACAGAGGTTTTGAAAGAGACTCACCTCCAGGTTAGGAGACCACACAGGAACCTCTTGTCTGTGATGGTTCCAGGTCTCATGAGGGTCAAGCACAGAAGCTTGGGGTGGAAATGCTGCACCTGGAACATGTGTGCCAGGATATCCAGAGACCTGATCAGATGAAAAGTGTAAGAGAACATATGATGAAATAATGTGGAAATAATCTTACATAAACCACCATGCTATTTCTGTTCAAGTCATACATCAAACTACTGTTACTGTATGTACCACAACAGTATTTTTAGATAAACTGCTGTTGTAGAACATTAAACATGAAGCACATTAAACATTTACTTGAAGATTCAAAAACAGTTCCTCTCAGAACCACTAAATAAACATCCTCATACTAAAATAACATCTGCGCTTTGCACAAAAAAAATACTTTTAGGGCTTGAATCAAAGAAAAGCAGAATGTAGAGCGAGTGTTTTCAGCTCTGAATGTATCTAGAGTTTATGAAGAGCTCACAGAAAGTGAGCTGCTCTCACTCAAGCTATTGAACTGTGTGAGGAACTGTGTTCTGCTACCTGATAATGGTTGTGCTGACCGGCATGTTGTGGGCTTGGGAAATAGCCTTCACTGGATCGTGGGCTTGGGTATCCTGGTCTACTGGGCTGTGCAATCACAAATATATATATTAAACCAATGCAGTCCAACACAATACACGGTAAGGTCATTCATTGGCAACTGAAGGTCAGGAGTCTTTTCAAACATCTGCTGTCCAAGATCAGGCATTTTTAAAGCCCCTGGAGTCTATTAAGAAATGTTAGGAAAACTGCAGCAATTTCCCGTCTTTTTCCAAGTGGAATGTTTTTCTCATTCTGCAGAACTCTGATCTCATCTGATGGGCTCAAATCTCCCTGGATGATAAGTTTCAAGTGGCAGGTGTTGAAAACATCAGCTGAGCTGAAGCTGGGCTGATGTTCAAATACTGCCTGTCAACCACTTCTCACATAACTGTGTTTATCTGCTGGACTGGAATTGAAATAGCAGATATTTACTTGAAGATATGCAACGGCAATGTGTGAGGTTAACATCAGTGCTGTCTTTTAAGGGAGTATTTCTGAACTACAGCTGTATCATGAAGTTAAAGATAATTCAACTACTGGAGTAAACTTTGAACTATTATTAGCAGATGATAAAGTAGGTCCATGTATGTGATTTACATGGAGTATATGTGGATCTACTGCTTGACTTCAGCAGATGTTTGTGGTGGCGCTTCAATGGAGGTCTCACCTTGGGAGGAGCCTCATCTGAATTACCAGCATCCCAGGAGACGGTCACCTGACGTCTCATTTCCATACGAAACCTCTCTTCCTGTTGTGCTTTCTCCTCCTCCAAGATAGTGCTGCAGAGGGAGAGATAGAAAGGGAGACCGAGAGACACAAGAGAGACAGAGAAAGAAAGACAGAGAGAGACAGAGAGAAACAGAGAGACAGAGAGAAAGACATTATAGATCACTGACATCATCCCAGCATTAATCTCAGATAATGACATACAGTAACAGCCAGTTTTCCATCTGTCCTCATAGTAACATTTCCCAGATTTTCCAGTTAATGTCCACTTGGTTGGAAAAAATGGACTTAAATATTAAATGCCAGAAAATAAGAAACAGTGAGATTCAAGGGATTCAAAAGAACAGTTTTAGTCATCATTTACTGCCCCTCATGTTCTCATCCTGACTCTCTGTGTGACTCTCTTTCCTCAATGGAACATAACATGCAGAACGTTAGTGACTCACAGTCTCCATTCACTGAAAAACTTTACCATTTCCTCTTTTTATCAAATAAAGTCAGATTTTGATAAGCAAGTAGGACGTCCTGTCATTGCATTCAGACCAAATGCAATGATTGGATGAACATTTTATGGTCTTGTGCCTTTTACAGAAGATATATATATATATATTTAATAAATTATTTCTATAAATATATTCAGACCACTTAATGATTGCTATAATGATGTGAAAAGATGTGTTATCTAGAATAACAAAAATATTTCTTAAAAAAGTTGTCTTCTCTGCCTTCAAATTATTTTGGCTTTCACATTCCAAAAGCTCAACAGGGCCCCCTAGTGTCAAAGCCTGGGAAATGAAACCACAGACAAACCCAGATTATCAGTGAAAACATCAGTAACGCGTCCATACACACTCACCTGAGTTGGGTTTTGAGCTCTGTGAAGCGCGGGCGTTTGCTGGGGTCGTACGCCCAGCATTTGGTCATCAAGCTGTAGAGGGTGGGGGGACAGTTGGGCGGCATGGCCAACCTCTCACCATTCTCTATTCGCCCGATGACATCATTATTCTTCACGCCCTGGAAGGGCTTGATTCCAAACATGAGAATCTCCCACATACACACACCTGAGAGAAGATCCATAGATCAGACTACAAATAAACACTCAGGAGTTCACCGGCCGACTGCGTGCGCTAATATAAACAGGTCATTTAAATAGACATGTATTAAAAATAGAAGGATGGTATTCATAAAAAATCAGGGAGGAACAGTATCATTAAATGCCCATGTCTTCTCAGAATAAAAACAAAGCACTTACCAAACATCCAGACATCACTCGCTGAAGTAAACCGACGGAAGTTTATAGATTCTGGAGCCATCCATTTGATTGGTAGTTTCCCTTTAGAAGCTGAAAAACAAACCTCTGTTGGCTGAACTAGTTTTAAGAAAGCTTCAATATCCAGCAGGCAATGCTGAGTCTTAATACTCAGCACATTTCCAATTCATGCCTATAATTATAACTATATTTATATGTATCTTATAATATATATGTATGCTATAATTATATGTATATTAATTTTTTTATAATTTTTACAGGCATCTTCTTTGAGATGCAAATATATCTTTGATCTTATATCTTAAAGCTATAAGGCTGGATCTAAAATGAAGATACCCTGTTATATTATGTTTACTGTACATATATATTAATTAATGTTTCACTGTAGTGGTTATAAAACACTTTGTAAAAGAGCAGTCTGGTCTTTGTTACCCTTATAGTAAGAACTGTCCTCCATATATCTGGATAAACCAAAGTCACCGAGTTTCACACAGTCTGCAGAAGACACTAGAACATTCCGGGCAGCAATGTCCCTGCAGAACACACACACACAAAGTTTGTACAGCTACCTTTGTGGGGACTTTTATATTATACAAACTATATTTTATCCCAAATCCTCACCCTGCCCCTAAACCTAACCCTCACATAAACCTTTTTGCATTTGTACATTTTCAAATAAGCATAATTTAGTATGTTTAATAATCAATTTCCTTTATGGTGACTTCTGGCTGGTCCTCACAATGTAGGTATGTGTGACTTTTACCATGCTTGTGGGGTTATTTGGTCCACAATGGTATTAAAACAAGAACACACACTTCATGTCACTTCTATGCTTCACGACAGTTCAGAACACTGACAGAAGGTCATGGATGTGTGGATGTGTGCAGATGTTCAGTGATGGTCACCTGTGCACAAAGCGTTTGCTCTCCAGGTACGCCAGCGCTGTGCTCAGCTGGTGGGCAAACAGAATGAGTGTGGACAGGTCCAGGTTGTACTTTCTTACTTGCAGGAAGGACCTCAACTAAACAAAAGAAATAAATAAACAAGTAAGTCTCTGTGCTGAATTGTAAAGCTCATGGGTTTAAATCAATGAAAGAACAGAGGCCAATCAAATGGCAGGCCTACAATTTCAGCCCTTATAAAGGTGCATCTAAAACACAGGCCAATCATAAGATGAGGACAGCCAATCAGACGACGAGTCTAAAACCTCTGCTAATCAAATAAGAGAGTCAACGATCTGCTAAGCTGAGTCTAAGATGGGTGAGGGGTTCTTCTCACCTCTCCAAGCGTACAGAGTTCCATGATGATCCAGACTGGATTTTCAGTGATTATTCCAATCAGCTTCACAATGTGCGGATGGTCAAACTGCCTCATTGTCACTGTCAAATACAAAAATCACACGCGCTCTAAACACGAACTCTGTGACACTTCATATTTCACTTCTCTAAAATGATGTGTAATGTGGTTTCCTCATGTGCAACTTCAAGTAAAATACAATCATCCACATGTTCTGCATAATGAAGACTCTAAAATAAACTTCTCATAGAGTAGGTCTGACGTGATATAGGTCACTATCCGGCTAACATGAATCATTCTCAGAACATTTGCAAAAACGTTCTTGCAGTAACTTTAGAAGAATGTTATTTAACGTTATATAATACATATCAAAAACGTTATTCTTAAGTTGTTAGTGGAATGTTTTTTAAAAAGTTGCAGAACTAAAAAAATGTTTGAATAACATTCTTATAACCAAGCAATAATGTTAACACAATGTCTAAAGAAACTGGACATTTTGAAAATTCCTAGAACATTTAAAAAATCATTTTTAATGCTTTAATACTTAATTAAAATGTTAAGGAAACATTCTTAAAACCTAAAACTGTTGATGGGGTAGCGCTTGATACTCACAAGCTTCCTGGAGAAACTTCTCGCGGACGCTGTCAGATGTGCAGTTTTTACATGTCTTAATGGCCACAGATAAGGATGGATTCTCCTGTCAGATGAGAACATCTCATACGTCAAAGAAATGATGCTTTACTTTGCGTTAAAACTAGGAAATTTATAAACAATACTAAATAATACTGTTTATTTTAATAACACATTTAAAGGGTTTAAACCTGAATGCAGCCAAAACTTTGGACATTTAATGTGTCTCTCTGAAAGTGCCTACCTTACCTTTAAACGTAACGGTATACGCTACTTATGAAAAGTGTCATGAAACGTTTATTTAGTTGATGTTTATGTGATGTTTGCATGCAATAAATCAGGAGCTTACCGGACTGACGTAGACCCCCTGGTGAACGTCTCCAAACTGCCCCTCACCAATGCATCGCCCCAGCTCGATCCTGTCACGCTGAATTTCATAGTCCTGAGCTATAAACAGAAAACACAAGCAAACACACATCACATACAACCCTGAAGCTCAACATCAGAAGACCCTACAGAGAACAAGCCTCAACCTCCCTATGAAAGCCTGATCTTCATGCTACTGGTCTTCATACTGAGCTCTCAAAGCGCAGAACATGCTACAAACACACAGCTGTGACAGAAGTCGACAAGCCTCCATCACAATATCTATTGAATGCAGAGAAAGACCTTCATCGTTGCCAGCTGAGTTTACAAACACTGCATTTATGTAGAATAACCTCGACTGCTGTGAAGCAATGCAATATTTACACAACACTAATAAAACAAAACAATATATTACTATCACACTATTAATATAAAATAACAACAAATGAGTAAACAAAAACTATATTGTTTGGATCCTCATCTGTGCATATCAACGTCTACTGCAGGTTTTCAGTTTTAATTTATTTTATATAGTTACAGTGGTCATATGTAGTTTAATGACCAATTAAAGGCAGAGTAGGCAATCTTTTCTAGAAAAATATGTTGTTATATTGGTTGAAAGTCTCTTCACATCCTAATAGCAATCACAGTTGTCTAAATATATTTATATAAATATATATCTTCTGTGGAAGGCGCAGGACCATTAAATGTTCATCCAATCATTGCATTCGGTCCAAATCTTATGCTTTTAAAGCTAGCTTGCTATTGCTAGCCTCCCCAAAACTGCCTACCCTACCTTTAACGGTCAAAAAACAGGTTTCATTTTCTTAATAAAAATCTTCATTTTTATTCTTTTAAGACACACCATGCATGAAAACCTGCATTAGTGCATGTGAGCGTGAGGAACCTGCTGACTACATCACAGCTCACTGCATAACAAACATCAGGAGAGAGAAACTGAACAGAAACAAAGAAAAAGTAACAGCAAATAGTATAACAGAGGGGTGGAGTTACAGTACCTGCGTCTAATCCATAGCATTCAGCTGGTTGTTAAGGAGAAAAGTGAGAGATTTGACTTTTAGAACAGAATTAAAGCACAGAACGAAGAAGAAACAGACGAGTCATGATGTAGAAAAGACATTCGTTTTGTACGCCCGGACATGACACTCAGCACTGTTAGATCAACACTGTTGTGTGTGTGTGTGTGTGTTTGAATATGTGGTTTACAAATCTGCATGATGACGTGTATAACAACGTAAACATGGTTTATGGGGTACACACTTCATGTGTCCTCATAAACGAAATGCATTAAAAACATACTAAATGGTGTTTTTATTTTAATTAAAAATGTCAGAGTTTTAAAATGTCAGAGGGTTAGGTTTAGGGGTCAGGTTAGGGGATAGAAAATACAGTTTATACAGTAAAAAAACATTGCGTCTATGAAGAGTCCTCATAAATCACATGTACAAAAGTAACAAGGTGTGTGGGTGTACATGTGAAACAATCAATATGGGATATGAGAAAGCAGCATAAAAATGAACTGGAAAAATTTGTGAAACGCTTTGAAGCGGCGTGATCTTATGAGACCTTCCGAATCAGTGACAGCTGCTGTTAACAGCAGGATTCAATCAAGAGTAAGTTTAACCAAAGACCGAAAAAATCTCATTATTAGCCTCTGTCTCTCTATCTCACACACATACACCCACACACACAACTGGCCTGAGTTCATTATCATGTCAGTGTTTCTACAGACTATATGTAAGTCACACACTCGTGAGAGTTAGTATGAGAGGACATACTGACTCACACACACACTTTTTTATATATATATCTAAATAGAGATGTACTATAAACTTACACCGTTTATAGAAACAGGTAATTAGGATTAGAACAGACAAATCGCACTACTAAAAAAAATGTTTTGCATTTTTACAATAAATCAAACGCTAAACAAAAACATTTATTTATGAATCACTTACACTCCTGAAGTTTTATCAGATTTGGCTCAATCAATCAAAACACACACTTTACTTCGGCAGAGTTTGTAAATGTAATCTGCTTAATCTGAAACAATCCCAAACAAGATTAAAGAAACCTTCTAAAGTTCAAACTGAAACTCTCGGCCTGCAGTGTGAACATCAGCTGCCAGACAGAATATTCTGGAGTCTCAGCTGGATACTTTACATTTCATTTGCCGCCACATCAACAAACTGAAGGAGCCAGACAGGAAAAAAAGCATCAGGATTTGGCTCTGAAACCATAAGAATCTGGACAGAAACCTCTGGATCCCGGGACAGTCCAGAAAACACAACAATCACACACACACACACTTCATATAAAGCATAAGAGTCAAGGGTACTTACTAGAGGGCATAGTGTAGGTGTCTTCCTCATCTATGATCTCTGCGTAGTCATCTGTTTCTGCAGAGGGAAAGCAGCAGTGGTCAGTATCACACACACAGGCCAAATAACGCCCACACGGTCACTACACTTCTCTAAACACACGTATCCTTCCACTGAAGAAACTAGGCCCAACCCGCAACTGAAGCAGCCAAATAACTCAATAAAGAGCACACACACAAACTTAAGCGCACTTCTCTCTTTTAAACTCTCTGAACTGAATCTCTGCAGGCTGTGCATATATTTCTCCTTGACCGACCAGTAAGAGAGCAGCTCTGACAGTCTAACCAGCCAATCAGAGAGCAGCTCTGTGGTTGTTCTCAAGAAAGAAAAGAGGAAGGAAGTGTCTTTTTTCCCTTCATCTTCATGCAAAACAGATTTAATTCCAGCTTTTTTTAGGACACGGTCATGACAGTCGCTGTTGTGTGACTTCTCTAAATCAGTGCACCTTTAAAGCTCTTTAAGCTTTAGAATACAGAGAGAAAGAGAGAGAGAGCGTGCAGACAAAAAATAAAATCGACACACAGCTACAATCTAGACACACAAGATTCAGATAACTACCCAAACACACACACACGTTTACTTGTCTAAATGGGGACATTCCATAGACTGCTATTGTTTTGATACACAGCTTGTTATAAACAATATAACCTAACCCTAACTCACACTCTAACCCTAACCCTAAGAGAAACGTTCTGCATTTTTACCATTTAAAAAAACTTTATTTACTTTATTTTTATATTATATACAGTATAATATGTTTGTACAAATAAGGACATCCCCAATGGGAGGTTTTGCTCAGATTTGTCAGGTATTGACATTTGGATACAAATTTGTCCCCAATATATGGTTAAGTAAACCCACACACATACACAAACACAGAGCAGAAAGTTAGCTACGGATCACAGGAAATAAAAAAATAATTCTTAAAAGTAAAGGGTATAAGTCAGATATTACCATCTCCACTACCCTCTTCTGCAGGTCCAATGAGAGCATGCAAAGACAGGAAAGGAGGAGAGAGGTTACTTTATAAATAGACAAGAGAACACAGGACTTCAGCATTGTGTTAAACTGCTTGTAAAAGTCACTGGCAGGCTGAGAGCAGCAGTGTGTTCAGTGAGGCTGGGAGTCATTAGTGTGGGTTATGTCGGGTTAGATGTACAGCAGGAATGTGTTTCAGATTCAGTTCTGCCTGTATTTATCTAATTTACAGCGTTTGTACAAGGGAAAATCTTCTGATTTGTTTTGGTGGCAGGTTTATTTCAGCATATTTAATAAAACATTAAAAAGAAATGTCCCAGAAATGTCATATTTCCCAATTCCAAAATCAAAAAGAAAAGAAAAACATACTTTTGCATGAGGAAAATTTGTACCTACACTATAAAAAAGCCTTTGCTGCCTTCAGTTTTTAAGTTCAATCAACGTTGGCTGAACAAGTCATTTCAAGTTACTATGTTTAATGTTGACTGGTGTTTAGCTGTTGTAACTTGAAAATTGCTTAACTTATTTTAGTTAGAACAGTCACAATTTTAAATATTAAGTTGAAATGACTTGTGAAACTTAAAATTTTAAAGCAGCAAAGTGTAATTTTACAGTGTAACGTAAAATAACCTTTAATTCTGTACAATGAATATGTATACATACATACATACATACATATGTTTTTTTGTTCCAGGTGTATATATACACATGCTGTGTAACTTCATGAAAAACACAATACATGTGGACATATCACAGAGCGTGTTTGCTGAGTGCAGAAAGCAGGCATGTTAGCACACACACACAGCAACAGCAGGTACCCTTAGGAGGAGACTCATGGGAACAGAGAACGAACGGCAGGAGAAAACGCCGAGCTTTAGCAGCTTTGGTGGGCGTCTGAACCAGTGAGTCTTCAGTGAAGAATGACACACAGACAGTGGAGCACAGCAAGAGAAACGAACAACCGAACAAACATGTTTATCTTCCAGTCCTCAGACAAAACCTTTCTAATTTCCATAGCATCACAAAACATCACACTCACCATTCACAAACTGTTATTAAAAACTGACATTGTCATTTATTTCAATCTTGTGTTATTAAACATTCGACACTTCTGCAGCGTGTTATTTTTATCATTTTCAAACTTTTCTAACACAATATCTTGAGTCGTTTTGCTGATATGAGGTGTGGTGGTTCTCTCACAGCTGTTCTCTCTCAGGTCTTGACCTGGTCTAATTGATGTTTATAGATGACACTGAACATCTCAAACGTAAACGGACCACCAAACACGAACTAAATGATCGGTAAACATGTAGCTTATCCTGAGACACAGCTGAGCAAAACAGAGAGAACAACATTTCACATCAGCCTTTTAAATGTGTGCAGATGTTCTCAACAGCTCAACATCTTGAAGATATCTGAGACAACAATGCATTCATTTCACATCTGTAATCTGACAGTTGTGAGTGAAACAGGATATTCAAGGGAAAATAATAACACAGGGCATGGCCTGATATTGTCCAAAGAGGTTTAAAAGAAGCGTAGGTATTTTATTCCGGAAACCGTTTTGGTTATGCTGATTAAAACGGTCTTTACATCCTGATAGCAATCACTAAGTGGTCTATATACATTTATATATATTTACATATAAGCTATCTATGCTAATTAATTTAAAGGTAGGGTAGGCAATTTCGGGGAGGCTAGCAATAGCAAGCTTGCTTTGAAAGCATAAGATCCTAAGCATAAGATAGGATAGCATAAGGACCATAAAATGTTCGTCCAATGTCTTACTTGTCTGTCAAACTACAGTATGTATGCATTCATGTCTTGCAGGAGGCATGGCTTTGGAGAGTGCTCTGAAGGGAGGATGGGATCTTATGCTTTCAAAGCTAGCATGCTGTTTACAGGGTCTACAAAATTGTCCACCCTGTCATCTGTAGAGATAACCTTACGGAATCCATCAGATCTATTTATGAGAAAATTTTCTCTTTGTAAATTCACAGCAAGATATCAGTCATATAGCACAGATATATCGATGTGATGGTTTTTTACCTGAAACAGAGATAGCTCGAACCCCTGCTCGAATTCCCTCAAGCCGTTTCTCATTGTTGGCAAGCCTGTGGAGCAACAATTTTATTAACAAACTAAATAATTCATTTTTACAAATCATATCACAACATCCATGACATAAAAAAATATCCAAGCAGTTTCTGGTGATTCTTTGATGTTCTTTGATACATTCTCTAAAATTGTACAGGTATATTCACTTTGTAAGATAACCCAATATTTTGACTTCCTCTGAAGGGGTTTGAGCAATTTTTATTCTGATATAAGAATATTTAAGAGAATTGTTCCCCAGCTCTTGAACAGCAGAAATAAATTCAGAACTTACTTTGGGATGGAAGGAAGAGCTCTCTCACCCTCTGTTGGAGAGAAAAACAGAACATCAGTTTCTGAAGCAGAAGAAATCACATTAAACACAACAGACTGAAATGGATTGAAAACTCATAAAAGCTGGGCATATTTTACTTCCTCAAGAAAATGTCAGGAATATTCTTCACTAATAAATAATATAGCAATAAGAAACTATATTTTTCACACAGATAGGGCTAAAATAAATGACAATTATTATAAAAAATCTGACAAAAATTCTGATGGTTCTCATGATGGCTTCACAAAATATTATTTCTTGTTTTTTAATTTGGGAGTGAAATATGACCTGGACATTTACTCATCTGTGCCTGTGAAGCACATTAAGCACACTACCTAAAACATCCCACAATGCATCAGCGTGAGGAAGACTCACCTTTCTGAGGCCTGATGATAAAGGACTGGCTGACAGCATTAAGCAGTCGACAGTAGCCGTCGATGAGGTCAGCCATGTTCTCAGCAGTCGTGAGGTTTGGTGTGCTGATTGTGAGAGGCTGTGAGTGGAGCGAGAGAGATTTACAATAATCCATTATCACCAATACCAGCCACAAGGTGACGTCAAACTACTTCAACATCTCTACAGAGACCAGCTGCCCTGACACACAATAGACACACACAGCTGAAGACACACCCCCAATGTTCTCTAAAACACACACTGCTGAAGACACACCCCCTATTCTCTGACACACACTTCTAAATACACACCCCGTTTACCGACACACCCATTATGCTGAACACACGCCTCCCCCATTCTCTGACACACTTCCACACTGCTGAAGACACGTCCCCTATTCTCTGACACACACTTCTGAATACACACCCCCCGTTTACCGACACACTCACCCATTATGCCGTATACACGCCTCCCCTGATCTCAGACACACACACAGCTAAAGACACGACCCCCATTCTCTGACAGACTCCCACACAGCTGAAGATACGCCCCCCTGTTCTCTGACACACAAAGCTACAAACACACCTCTTACAACTTGTGACTCAGTAAGGGCACAAGATGATAAGCAGCATGTCAACAGGAACACGATCTATAAAGTGTGTTACCTCAGCAGCTCCAGCCACGTCCAGCTGTAGTACACCCTTCCTCTCCTTCTCCTCCACACATGAGTACTGGATGCTCTGCACCTGGGTGAAGTTAGCCAGGTGTGTCGGCTGCAAGAGAGAAGAGATGATCTCATGATATCTGTCACCTCATGACAGTTAACACATATCGGTCTCTCATACACACACGCACAAACTGACAGACTTTTAATAGGAAAAATATACTTCATAAGTAAGTTTCTTCTTTATGAAGTCAGTGCTGATGATGGCCGTGAACTTTAAATTTGAGCATCACCGTGAGAAAACTCAGCTAGTCTTCATAGTCACTCAATGAACTTTGAATCTTTCCTCCTCTAGATAAACTCCTATCTTTAAAAACCACAAACATCTTATGACTGATAAGACATGAATGTGTTTTGATAAAAAGTCTGGTCTGTTTCTTCTTACTTTCTTTTGAATTTATACATGTAAGTTAATAAGGCAGGTGTAAACTATTCTGTATTATTGAATGAAAGTTTAAATTGACTTTGTATTTCGTAAACAGTCTACAATTTTCTCACTGTTAAGCTGCTGTGAAACTTGTGAAAAGTGTAATACCGATAAAACTTGCCTTGTTTAAAACTTAATTCACAGCTTTTATCCACTGATAAACTTAATGTATATAAACATTAATATCTCTCACTGTTGAGCCTTTGTCCGTCAGGTAACTGATTCCTTCCTCTGGACCAATAGCAAGATCCACTGATATAACCCAGCTTGACTGAAAGAGAGAGAGAGTCACTGACAGAACCTAAAAACGTATTTTATGTATTTTACAAGAACTTTTGCATATTGATATTTGATTAGGCAAGTAAACAAAACGCTACATAAAGTTAATTTTGGCCCTTGGGTTTCAGCAGGAGCAAATGTAATTCCTCTGCTGGCCAATAAAGGGCAGCAGAGGCGAGTGCCTGTAGTTCAGTGACGTACCCCCAGAGCGCAGCGAAAGCATTCTTTATCATATCTGTACACAGGCGCCAGGATCTCGAAAAACTTCAGTATGCACTGCTCATCGTTTAGGTTGGCAAACTGCTTAAAGGTTTGTTGGATCTGTTTCCTCAGAGTTTTGGCCTAAGGGAGAAAAATTAGTATTGCACTTCAAACACTCATTGAAAAATATGAGAACAACACGTGTTATATAACCAATATTAGTTGACAAATCTTCATATTGTTCAATTCCAGCGACAGTGCATATGGGCTACTGTAAAGATCAGCATCGAAACCAGTTTTAAATCATCAAATGAGAATTTCTGAAGATGAATGCTCGTGCAGCATTCTATTGTGCTGTGGTTGCCAGGGAGTTGCTATGCAGTTGCTAAGGTGTTCTGAGTGTTGCTATGCAAGTGCTAGAGTTCGGTGGGTTGTTACTAGGACACTGCTATGTTGCTCCTCCTTCAATTTAAGTCTGTGGGATTATTTGGTCGTTTTATCCACCAGGCAAATATTGCTGTTTAATTGCTTAAAAAAGCTTTAACTTAAGTCTCATGATCTGAACAGTGAGAATGAACATTCATAATTTTATGCTCAAGAAAGACAATATTTATATGGCAGACCAAAGTCAACTATAATGAAACCATTTATTAGTGCGCACAGATTCATAATAATCATCTAATTGATCTGTCAATCATATAAAACATACTCTAATTAAATATCTCTATCACAGTTTTCCGCAACACGAGAATACACGCAAGGGTGTCTCCCTATATTTTTAATAAGTGTGTCTACACATGATCTCTGCTAGTCTTCTCATTGTCTTCTCGGCTGAATCAAAGGAAAGACACATGTAAAAATCTGGCCACTAATAGCACATTCAATCCTCTGGTAAAAAATTCATCTGTGCTCTGAAAGGCATTATGGGTAGGCAGAGATACAGCACACACAGATTATATCAGAGCGGCTGGAACATGCAAGTGGTCACTTCAGAGGGACACTCCACCCAGCCTGATAGGAAATGCCACGCGGTATCTGGCCTTACATCTGCGGAGGAATTATGGGAAGGGTCTGACAGACGAAGGCTTTCTTTATCTGCAACCTGAACGATGTGCCCTCGCATGAAATGCCATTCAGAGCATTATTTGAGGCTTTTTATTACAATGCATAACAATTTTCTTCTTCCAGAAAACACTATTGTAGGGTTTGACTGTAAAGAAATAATGTCATAACTCACCCTCATATTAGTCTTATTAGACTTATTTTATTTGAGTTAGAGCTGCAATTTGCAACTTTTTTGGTTAAAAATGAACAAAAATCAGTAACAGATAGATTAATAGGTCAGTGTTCAAAACACTGTCCTTATCTTACCCAAATTCACAATGTTAAGGTTGTAATAATGTGTCAGTGTCAAACTGCAGTTTTATGTTTCAAACAGGGATGGCGGTAGAGAGGCAAAAGTTAGAGATTGCAGATTGGAATCTGTACTGAAACATGAAATGAATTGAGAAAGAGCAGCTTGGAAACAAGTCATGGGTTTAGAATGACATGCGGGCGAGTAACTGATGACTATTGCCTTAACAAGCCCTTCCTACTATGAAAGCTACTGATACAATTATTATTATTACAAGATCACAAGTAAGGGTGTGTTCAGTTCTAATCCATCTGAATGTGATCTGTGTCTGTGGGTCTCTGGCAGATGGTCATGCTGTGTTTCTGACACTCTCAGCTCTATGCACGGCAGCTGGAAAGCTCTTCATCTGCCCGAATTCTTCAAAGCAACGTTTTCTAGGAATCCCATGGATTAAATGTTATAATCTGCCTAAATGAACAGCTCTCGAAAAATATCTGTGCCAAAACCCTCTTCAGACGGAAAACCTCACCAGAGGATCTGAGGGGAAAACTGTGTGTGTGTGTCACTGCATTGGGGGAAGGGAGGATATCAGGGGCAGTAAAATAATGCTTCATCCCCATCCACACACACTCATGTTTAAAGATGACACCGAAGGTCAAAGGACAAGCCCACTTTTTTACTGAGCATCTGTCTGCAGGGGTGTGTGTGGGTCGCCAAACCTATTCTTATACCAGCTGCGCCCGTGCCCACAGACACACACATGCACCTACACATGCTTCAGTTTATTATGGCCGTGTGGTCTTTATATATGAACTGAGCTTTCTTCTTTGAGGTGCGAGTGAAAGACTTCTTCAAAAAAATAATCTGTTAGTTTATTAGTAACAGACATTATGTAGTGTTTAGTAAGACATATTTTGCTCATATTATCATTGTTGCTCATACCACAACACCACAGAAACTACTAAAACTACTAGGAGCATGCTAGCAACCACCTAGCAACAAGCATATCATCGCACTAACAGGCACTCAAAAGACCTTAGCAACACCCTAGCAACAACCAGTTTAACCTTTTTTGCAAATGCAGTTATCAGTCACGTTTTCTTCAGAACATGTTGAGAACTACTGAGCACTCAACTCATCTGTGTGTATGAGTGTGTATATTCTTCAGAAAACATCAACTCACCTTCACAGACTCCAATAAACTTTTGGGGAAGAAGCGTCTAAGTCCAACATCTTTCCTGTAAACAACAGAAAAGATCTCAGTACAAATGCAATGATGTCATCGTCTATCTCAAAGACCGATGACCAAAGGCCTTTTCATAAAATGAGCTCTTAGAGAAAGACAGCACCTCTCACTCTCTCTTTCTCTCTCTGAGCAGGATTTAAAGCCTAATAAACCTTAGCAATTGTTCGCAACACATGATTGTTTCATCATTTAATGTTAATGAAATGCACATTTGCTCAGGCTTCACTCAGCTTTAACCTCATAGTGCCTCGCCAAAACAATTCACCCATGTTTATGGACCTCAAAATCTGCACATTTTCAGTGATTCATTAGAATCATTTCTGATCCTAAACAGCTGATAGAAATGTGAAACACATGACATGATTAGTGAAGTGTTGTGATGTTTCTGAGGTCAGGTTGGCTCCCTGCAGCTCTGGTCTGAGCAGCTGTCACTCAGATCAGAGTGGTTTTGTGATTGGTTTGTGCTCTTTGCCCCAGTCCGCCCCCTTAGGAGTGGCACGGCGCTGAGTGACTGCAGGCGACTGTGTGGAATGACCCGGAAAAAATATACACACGTGTGTGTCATACCCCTTAGAGAAAGGAGGTGTGACTCTCTGTGTGTGTGTGAGAAAGAGAGATAGAGAGAGAAAGAAAACAGAAAACTGATGCTAAATTTGATAATAACTGTAAATCAAAATGATAATTGTGCTGCAGCAAATGTAGGGATACTCACTCCAAGAGTTCATAGTTGGATTTTTTATCCAGCGCGTTTCCTAACATCTCTCTGTAGAATCTCCTGTAAAAGTAAAAAATAAACACAAGCTTCAGCGGAGGTTCAGCTGCTACTGAGATGCTATTGAAAATACATATATTGAATGCACTGTAAGCGTCTTCCAAATGCAAAAAGATAAATGTAAATCCACAGAAAACTGAAGGAACCTGATCTCCAGACAGCCCAGCTTGAGTGCAATGTCCTGCTCCACCTGATCTGCCATCTCCAGCATGTAATCATTCTTCACCTGATCACAAACAAAAAAGCAGAGTATACACAATAACTAGATTAGAATGCAAATATATTAAAAACATTATTAATCACAGACAATAAATCAGGTCAGTAACAGACATGTTGCTGATATGATGCTTGACATCAAAAGCAAATGAATGCACATTAAAGTAAGTTGGAGTGAGAAAGTGAGAGGCAGTGAAAGAGAGGCGAGTGGGAGAGGAAGGGAGTGAGTGCAACTCAGTGAGAAAGGGAGGGAGGGAAGGCGAGAGAAAAAGAGAGTGAGTGGGAGAGTGAGAGAGTAAGGGAGTGAGCGCAACTCAGTGAGAAAGGGAGGGAGGGAAGGCGAGAGAAAAAGAGAGTGAGTGGGAGAGTGAGTAGGAGAAAGATTGTGAAAGCAAAGGGTGGGAGAGCGAGACAATGTAAGCTGTGAATCATGGCTGGTCTGTGACTGTGAGATCAGGTTGTCTGTAGAGAGCAGATGTTTGCAGTTTAATACAGGGCTGCAGCAGGTGTTCAGCAGTTCTGCTCTCATACACAAACACTAAATCACTCAAAACAATCTGATTTCATCTCAGTCCTCAACCTCCTTCTCTTGTCCTCATGATCAACTGTCTGAATAAAACTGATTCATGATTCTCCTGTCAGCGGAGACGCTGCTGAAGGGTTGTGGGATATCTCGACTGATGCTCAGATGCTTTGGGGGAACATTTACTAAATCAAGCTAAAGACATGAGCCACAAACCTGCTGACCTACTTAAATACACACACACATTGGCATATATGGTTCATGAGGACTCTCCACAGACGTAATGGTTTTAATACACTAAAACTGTATATTCTCTCCAATTTTTTAATTAACAAAAATTCACCGTTTAGTATGTTTTTTAAGCAATTTAGTTCCACAGGAAGTGGCTCTATAAACCATGTTTACAGTGTTATGCACGTCATTATACAAATGTGTGTATTTTCACACACACGGACACACACGCACAAACTTCATCAGAGCAATCAGGACACCTGCAGAAAAGAGCCGTGAGAGATCATAACATACCTGCTGGTAAAAATAGTTCAGTGTTGGTTTGTCTTCAGTGAACTGATTCAGGAAGCCCTTGGGCAGGTAACGGATCCTCAACTCATACCTGAGAGAGAGAGTAAAAGAGAGAGCAAGAGAGACAGAGAGAGAGAGAGTAGTAAGGTAAATAAGTGCAGTCACAGCAGGTACTTAAAATACAAGTACAACACCTGCTGCTCTATTTTAAGTCATGATTAATGATAAAACCACATATATACATATATACATATATATACATATATACATACATATATACATATACATATATACACACACACACACACACACACACACACACACACACACACCCCTGTGTAAACACATGTACACATACTAAGACTTACACCACATACAAATAAACTATTATTCTTTTAACCACTTTTATTCATTATATTTGGTTCTCCATAATTGTATTTATTACCAATGTAATTTCCTTATTTAGATTACAGTTTGTCTGTATATTACATAATATTTATCATCATCATATACAACTAAGTCGCACATTTTTGATCAGCACAAACTGATAGTTTTGGTAAAGTTCATAATGTATCTCTCCTGTATTAGCCTTTTTAAATTTTGTCAGCGTTTACATATATAAGCTTTACTCCATTTATATGGAAAACTATCAGCACGGGAACGTTCAGAGCCGTACAAAACACACACAAGCCATCAGCTGTAACATGAAACACTAACAGCATGCAGGGTGAGAATCATAGATCACATTTATATGTGTCTTGCAGAGACACAATTATACAGCCAGTGTAAATGGAATGTAAATATTCAATCAGAGAGCAATTCAACCAATCAGGGCGCATGAACAGCGCGAAAGGACAAGCAACACATCTCCTGCACACTGAGCGATCACAGCAGCAAGCACATGACTGCATAATCTAACACTCAACAATCAATAACACATGCTTTATCATTCACAACATGCAGCGGAGCAGCTACAGGAATATATATATGTGCTGATGAAACGTTCAATACTGAAATCCATCACTATGACAAAACATAAATCGCTCTATGAAATCTAGCTGTGAAATTACTTTTATTCTCTCCAGTGTCTACACTAGTCACTATGAAATCAAAATATATTATTCTTGTTTTTTATATGGAATACTGCAGTGTTTATTATAATTGATTTATCTGTGCATATCTTTTTTTATTCATGTGCCCTCATAATCTTAAATCAGAATCTGAAAATGTACTTCCCCTCTGCAAAGTCAGACCTTCTCTGATGATGTCAGTCTGATTAATGATAAAACCACATATATACATATATACATATATATACATATATACATACATATATACATATACATATATACACACACACACACACACACACACACACACACACACACACACACACACACACCCCTGTGTAAACACATGTACACATACTAAGACTTACACCACATACAAATAAACTATTATTCTTTTAACCACTTTTATTCATTATATTTGGTTCTCCATAATTGTATTTATTACCAATGTAATTTCCTTATTTAGATTACAGTTTGTCTGTATATTACATAATATTTATCATCATCATATACAACTAAGTCGCACATTTTTGATCAGCACAAACTGATAGTTTTGGTAAAGTTCATAATGTATCTCTCCTGTATTAGCCTTTTTAAATTTTGTCAGCGTTTACATATATAAGCTTTACTCCATTTATATGGAAAACTATCAGCACGGGAACGTTCAGAGCCGTACAAAACACACACAAGCCATCAGCTGTAACATGAAACACTAACAGCATACAGGGTGAGAATCATAGATCACATTTATATCTGTCTTGCAGAGACACAATTATACAGCCAGTGTAAATGGAATGTAAATATTCAATCAGAGAGCAATTCAACCAATCAGGGCGCATGAACAGCGCGAAAGGACAAGCAACACATCTCCTGCACACTGAGCGATCACAGCAGCAAGCACGTGACTGCATAATCTAACACTCAACAATCAATAACACATGCTTTATCATTCACAACATGCAGCGGAGCAGCTACAGGAATATATATATGTGCTGATGAAACGTTCAATACTGAAATCCATCACTATGACAAAACATAAATCGCTCTATGAAATCTAGCTGTGAAATTACTTTTATTCTCTCCAGCGTCTACACTAGTCACTATGAAATCAAAATATATTATTCTTGTTTTTTATATGGAATACTGCAGTGTTTATTATAATTGATTTATCTGTGCATATCTTTTTTTATTCATGTGCCCTCATAATCTTAAATCAGAATCTGAAAATGTACTTCCCCTCTGCAAAGTCAGACCTTCTCTGATGATGTCAGTCTGATGGCTTGGGCAGAGTCAGAGCTGTTAACCACTCCCCTCCAACGCACAGTCTGCTGCAAGCTTTGAAACGCATACTTTTCTAGACCCAATCAATTCCCAGTGGAAAAAACAAGTTACGGCCACATTTTTTCCGTTTCACTTTGAATTGCGTCACAACACTTAAGAAAATTGGGTAGCAACTTCCACCTCACACAGACTTTGAAGATCGTTTCATTTGAAGGTTCCCTTGTACCACTGAAGAGGAAATTACCCTTAATATTTTATGACTTCCTGGAAATGTATTCAGGAAAGGATCAAATCAGCAAAAACATTGTCTGACTTCCAAACATACTTTGAAAGCAGCCCTATACTGATCATGGAGAAGTACATACTTGTATGTAGTAGCCTCCAACATACTAGTTATAATACTAGTTATAATACTAGGTATTAGTCATAAAACTAATACCAAAGGAAAAATGGCTTCTGCATGACATGCTGTGAAAAATAAATTGATTTCTGAGAAAAGAGAAGCAAGTTAATATATTTTATTGAACTATTAGAGGTACAGATAGTACAGTATATATGAAATCACAGTTCCAGAAGGCAGGTAACTACAGGTCGTAGGAAATGAGGTCATCTTCTGTACAGATGAAGAGTCATGGCTGGGGAGACCATTAATCATGTCAGACTGTGAAGAACATCAAAGCACCTCAGTGGAAGAACCAGATCAGACCAGATCTTCTAACTCCATCCTAACATGAGATCATCTCATCTCACACAACCACACACACGTCCAACAATAACCCAGAGATTCCCAACAACAGCCCAGCTATCAATTTTAGGTTGTAAGAACATTTCCATAACGTTTCCATTAAGTAACAATAATATTAAAAATGCTGTTTTGAAAGTTCTAGGATCATTCAAATGTCCAGTTCAGACATTGTATTAACGTTATTGCTTGGTTATAAGAACATTATTTAGACATTTAACATGTAACATTTTTAAGACCTTTCACTAACAACTTAAGAACAATGGTTTTAATATATGATATATAACACTGAAAACATTCTACTAACGTTACTGCAAAAACGTCTTTTGTTAACTGAGAGCACTTACAGAAAGTAAGCCAACGTTCAGAGAATGTTCCCTGTTAGCTGGGGGACCTCAGGATCTTTAACTGCTGACATCAGCATTCATGACTTGCTCTGAAAACAGCCAACCTGATGTTTCATTCAGAGCAGTGTGTGTCAGCACCAACCGGAGACAAAATATCTTCTCAAACAAACGGCCGTACCCGATTACAGAACAGCTTCTGGTATTTCCTAACACAAAATCTTCAGTCCAGGCAAGCAGAGCGGAGCTTCTACGAATGTGTGTCATTAGAAGAGGATTCAAGCACAACACAGGATCAAATAAAGACAAATTTTACTTAAATGGGAGCAGTCTGATTATTTGCCAGAACACAGATATTGATATATAAATGGATATGTCACTTAAAACATGATGTTTTTTCATTATGTAAATTACTCCCATGTCAGTCCAAACTTAGATGACTTTTTTTCCCAAGATATTTTGCTGGTATAGAAGTATGTTGTAACCAAACAAGTATGTTGTAACAGTGGCACTTCCATTTGTATGGACACAAAACCACTGAGACGTTTCTCAAAATATCTTCTTTTGTGTTCGACAGAAGAAAAAGTCATACAGATTTGGTGTGACATGAGGGCGAGTAAATGATAAAAAAATCTAGTTTGAGTGAAAAATTTGTTTAAAGGTTCAGGATTTTGGGAGAATTTTGCCCATCTATAATCTATCCAGTCTTTAGTCTTTATCCAGTCTTAGTGGCAGACGCCATAGGACTGATCACAATCCATCAAAAACATGCAGCATATAAAAACGACTTTTTCAAACCGTTTGGATGGCTCAACATTTATGGGAGAGTGTACACTGTCTGAGACACAAAATCATGTTTCCAGAACTGCTACAATATAGTGAGGACTTTCACTATACTGTACAGTGAGGACAGCTAAACATAACAGTTTGAAGGGCAGTACTGTTCTAAGTAGACAGCAACATTTTGGTGCATCCTAAAGCAATATCATTGTGTGTTTAAGTAAACGGCAGAAGGTGAACAGAGGGTGCAGCTGGCTGACGGGGCACATGGACCTGATGCAAGTGATTGTGGGTAAAAAAAGAGATGACATAAAAATGCCATCTGCGGGGGCAATAACTCATAGACGAACAATGAGACAAGCCCATAAAACTCATGAACACACTTGTAATTTGTGGAACACAGATTCAAAAAGAACAACAGAACCCTGCGCACAAGCGCAAATATATGGATGTGTAAATTCAAAGACTTGTCTTGCTGCAACGCCAAAACCGCTGAGAGAATCTCCACGACAGCGAGGGTTCGATCAGCCTCCCGCCCATGTCCAGAGAGTTATGGCGGAAATTTGCATTTGAGCACATAGACATTCACCTACTCCATGCAGACACAATGTAGCTTTTCTGCCATTCAGAGGCTACCAAAATAAATCGAGTTAGCATTACACACATTACAACTATATTAAAAATGTACATATTTTAAAGAAAGTTAATAATGCTTGTCTGTGCATATCTGTCTGCCTCACTGATACAAACATAAGTGAAAAAAATGCCACATACCACAACAAAATTACAGCCAATCAAAATAATTCTGTTCTAAATTAGTTATGTGAAGCGGGATTTTGGACCAGTAAGATTTCAATGAGATTTGGTGAGCTACCCTGCATGACAAAAATAGAAGCCAATCACAAAGTCTTGTGTCACTAGTCCCAACAACTTTTTGCAAGTACGAAACGCTCAGATTGACATGGAAAACAGATATATTTACCTCCACTCGTCTTGAGGTTGATTCTGTTCATATTTCTCCCTTACATGGGACACGCCCATATCAGGGTGGAGCCAGTGGATGTCACCCGACGGGACGTGAGTGAGACGCAGCCCGAAGCAAGCCACGTGTTTTACTTTATGAATGTCCACAATCTTTTGAATGATTCCCTGCAGGCACAAAACATCACAACACACAGCGATTAATGTCAAAATTCATTGCCATAAAATTCCCATAACACACTGAGTACTCCGATTATATATACTGATTTATAGATTCATAACATCCTGAGCCCATTATAAGATGATTACACAATAATGAATCTGACCTCGAACCTCCTACATAAATCCACCTCAGCCTTCACAAGAGCCAATATTCTCATCACATACTGCAATGCAGTGCTGCATTTCCTGCACGTGCTGCACTTGCACTTGTGCGCACAGTAATCAAACAGGAACCAAATTTTGAATATATTGTTTCTAAATTACAAACACTAGTGTGTTTAACTCATTAGCTGTATGAACTACTATTATGTATTTTTGAATAAATTAATAGTTCCAGATCAATACATAAAATGTAGAGCGTCACATCACTGACCCACACACACACACAACAACCCTGGGGCAGATGACATCACTGGTGCAGAGGTGGTGAGGTCATATGTCACAGAAGGAGGATGGTTGCCATGGCACCACCATAGGCCTCACTGATTGGATCAGAGAGACAGGAGCTCAGAGGACACACAGCAGAATCACATCACAACAGACGCATTCTACTTTCAATGACTTTCACCATCACATAAAACAGATTACGTGAAGTGTTGCAAAATCAATGATATATAATCAGTTTCACAGACATAGTTATTATGTGTCTCCCATGGGTAAATAACACACAGCAGTCATGTCAACATGGAGACGATGGGCGTTCCTCAAAGCTTCATCCGTGACCTTCAACACTGATGGGAAAGAGAGATACGGCTGACATCAGTGAAGATCAGCTCAGAGCTCCACTATAAACAGCAGTCAGTACATGCGTGTCCTTCACATGATGACTGGAGGTCTGATCTGCTGTGTGGAGGGAGAAGAAAGCTTGAACTTTTCCTGTTTTTACTCTTATTTCACATTATCTTGTGACCTGCTTTATTAAAAACAAGTCATTTGCATACAGATTTGTAATTAGAAAAGTTTGCTATCTTGCTACTTTATTTAATTTTTAGGACTGAATGCAAATGCTTTTAATTTATTTACATAATTTATTCATTCAGCAGACACTTATGTTAAAATCCTCCGAGATTGTTTTTTTGTTTTTTAAATAACATGCGCTGATAAATCGAGATGAAAAAAAACTTGATTTCACATTCATTTTACATGCACAAGTGAACAGATCATTTCCAGACAGGGAGGGTCAGCTGGATCTGATCCAGAGGAACACCATGTTTATTCTTCCTGTGGATGTGTACGTAACAATCTTTTTAACAGAAACGCTGGTCAACATTACTGCTGTGTTTTTAACAAAGAGAATCTGATATGTGTCTCACCCCATCCCCTCGAGCTGAGGAAACATCAGATTAATGCCTGAAATTAATTCATTCGTTCAGACTTCAGCGACTAGGTGAAATCTGAGCTTCAAAAGGACAGGCAGCACACAACAGACAGATCCGGTTTGTAAACTTGGATATCTGAATGGTCTGTATGGAAGTCAGAACAGGGGGTCACCTAGATCAACCTACAAACCATGTAAAACCAGCCACCATCAGAGGTACACTGGACTTGATCAATGATTAGTTCCATCACGTTTCCATAGCCCCTGTCACACAGGTAGATGTGTGAACCAGGAACCAAGGCGATCCACCAAGAACAAAATTTGTTCTTGCAACAGGAACAGGAACTCTCAAGTGAGGTAAGTCGGCCGGTTAAAAAAAAAAAAACAACTAGTGAATGACGTAATCAAAACAGTGTTTTTTGTGATTTTCTGTCGTGGGTTTCGTGATAACAGACTGGGAATGTAGATGAGAGATGACACTCTCATGTGACCCCAAGACTTTCTCTTTTTCTCACCCTGACATCCGTGGCATCTCCATGTCGGATGTTGCTGGACCAGGTGCTGTGTTCGCTGTTGTTCTCGAAATGGTGGAAGACTTTCAGGACCCTGTCAGGAGCCCCAGGGGCCCGTTCCGTCCCTGCACTCAGACGAGCCTTGGCCCCGCCCCCCAGGGTGTGGTTTGGGTTCGGCCCCAGATACGCTGTCGCCATGCCTTTACTGTATGCTAGGTGTCTGTCATATTCTGTTCAGAAAAAATAAAACAAAAAGTTAGGACTGGATGAAAGTCATATGAAAGTCATGGAAAATTTACGTTTAAAGCTGCAATTCATAACTTTTGGTTAAAAAACGTGACAGATCAGTGTCCAACACAATCTCCATTCCCTACCCCAATTCACAACAGTGAGTTTAATAATGATTAATAGTAATGATTCATAATTTGATCAGTTGGGCCCAATTTTGCAGGAAACGTCTGTCTGTAAACAAAAAGATCTGGCTAATATATCACGTTTGGGTGTTTAGAACTTGTAATCCAAGTTAAGTAAATCACTCCACAAACAACCTGCAATTTTATGTTTCAAAGATGGCAGTAGAGAGGCAAAAGTTACGGATTGCAGCTTTAAACAAAATACGGAGAATTTTATAAATATAAATAGAACTGATACATTAAACAGATCTCAGTCCCTCACACTTCTAACTCAATCTGAGAACGTTTCTCTTTCTGTCTTGGTGTGTGAAGTGGGTTGAGAGCCAGACATGGAAATATGTCAACGCCTGAACTGTGTGAGATGTTCACTGAGAGAAATGAAGAGGCATGTTAGGGAGCAGATGAATTCCCAGACACCTCACAGATGGATGAGCAGGGTGATAGTACAGTTTTCTCCATCCTTCCACACATACGGCAGGGATAACAGAGCAAATATCAAGTGAGGCCAATTTCTGTTTACATTTCACAAACTCAAACTCTGATTTACTGATTCCGTCAAGCTCCGTGACGCAGACTGGAATGCTGGGAAGAGCAAATCACAACACCAAAATCATCAACCAGCGTTCCCAGACATCCACGTATCTGACCATCTCACTGGAGGCCTAAATAGACACTGATAAGATAATACGCTTGCACAAATATGAAACACACCCATGACAAAGATAAACAAGCATACACACTTACAACAACAGACACACACACAACAGGACACACACTCAGTAAGAATTAAACCAGAGGTTTTCATGTGCTTTATCCATGTAAAAACACAATTTTAAAACAACCACAACAACTGAAAACTGCATAAACTCTACAACAAGATCACCAAGTCCGTGAAACACCAACCAAAAGTTTAAACTATTTAAAAACAAGGCAGGTTAAAAACAATGCATGCTTTATTGATATCATATATGGCCTGCTGTCGATTACAGACAATCATTTACATTTTTGTTGAAGCTGCAATCAGTAACAGTTATCAGAGTACATAACAGACCAGTGTTCAAAACGTTCTCCTTATCTTACCCTAATTTACAACCATAAGTTTATAATGATGATTTTTTTTTAATTTGAGTTGTCAGGCAGAATTTCCTAGTTTGGCTTCAACTGATTTCAACATTTGTCAAGCCAACCATGTAAAGTATGTAAACCTGTAAAGTAACCTGCAATGTTATGCTTTAAACAAAAATGGCGACAGAGTGGCGAAAGTTATGGATTGCAACTTTAAAATGTGAAATGGCCTAAATAGTTCTTAAACAGGAGAAACTCCAGAGTTGATGGCAAATGTGTAAGTGATAACTTTACATCACAGCCCATCCAGCGTCTCACACAGATATCCCCACATACAATCTGTCCTACAGATCAATCCTGCTGGAAATGCAACAACATACAAAAACCTTCTTTCACTAGTTGTGTAACTGTCACAAAACCATTAAGTCTTTCTGCATTGTGACATTATTCTCATGACAATTGAGCACATTTTCCTTCCAGATCTCATTACGGACATTATATTGTTAGTGCGTCTAATATTCTCCATCATGACTCTCATTACAATCTTATTATTCTAATACAGCTAATAGAGTATTTTTATTTAACTCAGCAGATATCAAATTCAGTATAAGCAATTACTGAATAATATATAGTTTTTCTTCATTGTCGTAATGAGAATTTGGCAAAATAAATTCACAGTTACACAAAATATAATTTATTTTGTCTTTTTGGGGTATAAGCAGACCTGGAAACTTGAGACTGTGTGTCTCATCTGAGCTCTTAACATACACACAGATACACACATCAAAGCCGCAGTAAATGAAATGTTACACGTATGACAAAAGATCCTCAGCAACTGACACCACACAAACACATCTGATGAAAACATCTGTTTTAATACAAATCAACAGTTCACTTATTAAAGACAATCCATCTGGAGTGACCAGAGATTCAGTCTTCATTAACACTTTAATATAATAAGTTACAGTATGTTCCTACAATACGTTGAATATGTTACACTCTTTAGGAACTACAAATTAAGTACTTATATTTGACTCTTAACATTAAACTTGCATACAATAAAGAATTTAAACCTCAAACACGCATCACATATCAGATAACTGACTGTCCAGTGTCTCCCCAAAACCAAACTATAAACTATGACAGAGGAAAATCTAACAGAGCTCAGATGAAGTTGACAGTCATACCTCTGAGTACAAGGGGCCAGCACACACACAGCACTGTTGAGTGAGACAGACGTCTATCTCCATACAGAAACATGAGAGAAAAATCCTCAGCACACGTCTGTGCCTGTAAAGACTGCAATGTCTGAACGACACACACTCGGGGGCTTTATAAACACATACACACGCACATACATGCATACACACACACGCGAAAACTATTTTCTTTGAATAGTATGAACATAGTGTGACATCCTTTTAATCACAGCTGTATGAGTAATATTTAACTGTACACGACTGATGTCTCATTCTGCCTTACCTATACTCCAGGTGTAGGGGTGTGGCTTATACAGAACAAACCCCTGTGCCCTATTACACAACAAATTGCAATGCAATTTATGTTCAAGTCAAATTAAGCCAAACTGACATTTGCCGGGAAACCGGACCAGACAGCTCAAATTATAAATCACTATTATAAACTTACCGTTGTGAATCAGGCTAAGGTACAGAGACAGTTATAAACACTGATCTGTTAAGTCAGTGTTAAGTAATGTGTTCAATAACTGATATTAGTTAAAAAAAGTTATGGATTGCAGCTTTAAAGGAATGTTTCAGGTTTACTGCAAGACCCATTACCACAGTTAACAATTACTTGTTAACTTTCTCAGACTGCAGCATTAAAATAAAGCAGTACAATGTCAGATTTTCTGAAGAGTTTAAAAGCCTCTTTTTAATCAATCATCCATGTTACTGTACAATAGACAGTCAATAAAAATCTACTGGAAATTTCTGCTCACAGCGGGGAAAATCTGACTTTCATAAGCACAGTTGTGTCTCAACATAACCTTTCTGATGAGTTCATAATCTAAAATGTCACAGCTTGGAAATGAGTGAAAGAGTCATTTCAGATGATTGCATAAGAATATCACTGATTTTTCATCATCTGAGAGTAATGACTCATTCCTGACAGCATGTTGCTGGTGTCCGCTGAAGGAATCTGGCTAGAGTCTAAACTAAACTGCTGAGTTTGCGATCAGGCAACATTACCAGACATAAAACATGAGGAAGTGCTGATGAACAGATGCCTGCTGGTATTAAAATCACCTAGTGGAACTGAAATGATGGGTTATGCCACACTGTGTGATCTCACTCTATCCAAATCTAAACACCCACAAATATCCAATCATGCATCAGTAGAAAGAACACTGTCACACCAATGATTCTACTGTTAACTTCACCTTCAGGGACATAGTGACCTAAGAATAACAGAGAGAAGAAAAGTTCATTCTCATCAATGACTGATGAGAAGAAAGGTGGAAAGAGAAAGAGAAGAATAAAAAGAGAAAAGAAGAGAAGAGAAAAAGAAGGGAAAATAAAAAAGAGAAAGAAGAGAAGAGAACAAAAGCAGACGAGAAGGAGAACAGAAAAAGAGAAGTGAACAGATTAAGAAAAGAAGAGAACAATGTACACAGATAAGAGAAGGAGAATAGACAGAGAGAAGGAGAACAGATGGGGAAGAGAAAGAGAAGACAAAACAGACCTAGAGGAGGAGGAGAATAGATGGAGAGGAGGAGGAGAATAGACGAAGAGAAGGAGAAAAGGAGAACAGAACAAAAAGAGAAGAGTTCTGTATCTAATTAAGGATCATTGGTGTAAAAAATGTTATATGTACTGTATCTTAAGATGCAGCCCCTATCTGAACCCTTCACCCACACACAACATCACTATGAGAGTTTGGCTGGATGCCCACATGACCTGCACTAAACCTCTACTGAGCTCTAAACACACACACACACGGATGATCTCAACACGCTGAATAGAGCACCTGGTGTTAGCAGGCTTGCAAATGTATTTTAATTGAGCAGGAGTGATCAGGGGCTGCATGAAGGATGTTAAACCAACAAAAATGAAACAACAAAATGAACAATTCATAGTGAAACAGAACTGACCAATAATGAACAACCACAAAGGTCACATGATCTCATTATATATTTAAAAAATAATGCACATATAAAAAAAGTATTAAGGATGTTTGTTAAAGGATTGTTGACTGCAAGGACCCACAGCTGACAGACTGAGCAACAGACTGATTTAAAAATAACCAGGTGTTTCAGATCAACCAATTTAAAGTAATTGGCATAATTTTCATCTTCATATCAATTCATCTTCCTTAATGATTTCTTGGATGGACACACACACACACACACAGAGGTTAAGTCATTGAGATTGTTTGCCCTGTCAGTCAGACACACAAAAGCCAATAAGATTAAAACTGAATGAGTGTTTGATGGACAGCGTCAAGAGCAGGTGCTGAACCACACACACACACACACACAATATACATACAACATACAAATACTACAGCATGGTTGCTCATTTAGAAAACAACGCAAATTATTAATTGCTTTACGATTAATCATTTATTTTATATGTACAATGTCTGTCTTTTAAAGATGAAAAAAATATGCAAAACAATATGATACAATATATATTTCACATATATTTAAGTGTTTTTGGTTAACATAATGTTGTTTTTGTGTAAAAAACTAGATGGAGAACAATAAACAACAAACTACCAAAATAATCACAACAAATCACTAGAACTAACCAACACTAATGCCTTAGACATTAACAATCACCACACGACATTAACAATCTATCTCAAAACAGAAAACAGAGAGACAGAAATGTACCTCCAGCCCAGCATAAAGGGAAAGGGCTGCATCGTCTTCTCTCCATATAGACCCTTGACTGTCTGTCTGAACCCACGGAGAGGGCCATCCAGCACCCACCGCTTTCAAACACCCGCATGGGAGCCGGGGCACGTCCCACTAAACACAGGCACACTGGTCTCCTTTAAAAGGTTATATCCACGTTTTGATGCAGTGATACAGGACTCCGAGCTGGTTAAAAAAACATTCGGATCTGCTCCTTTCAGGGAAGCCCAAACGTAGAAATACAAATCCAGACCCAGTTCTCAAAACGGACCCGGTGCTCAGACGTTATCTCAGAGACAGAACTAGCATCCTACAAATACACAGTGACAGATGGTGCTTGTATTGGTTTGCCTCACAGAGACGACTGAGCTGATTGAGGTGGAAAAGGCCAGGGCACAGACTAAAGGGGGTGTGGTCACTGCAGCCTCATTAATATGCAAATCCAAGCCTCATTTCCCTTCAGCCGTGACTGTTTACCAAGCAGACTGTGGTGGCAAATCATTGCTGCCCCACTCGGCCTCTGACTCTCTCTACTCTCTCTCCACCCACAATGCACCAGGGCCGTATCCCAGCATGTTCACTGCATCTTTTCTTTACATGGAGCAGCAGTTTGTGCTTCTCTGTAGAGAGAAACGATGCCCTTCGGCTATGGCCGCTCTTCAGAGACACAATATAAAGAACAGAGACTGTTAAACACTTCTGTTGCATCTCCCCGAGGCAAAATCAATCAATTACCAGCAAAGAGCATGACATCCACACCAACACAGCTGATCAATACTGTTAAGATACTTCAAAACAGTTGTGTGTGTGTGTGTTTTAGGCTTACAAAAATATACAGATATATATTTACGTTAACAGGGAACGTTCTCAGAATGTTGGCTAATGTTCTCTAAAAGTTCTCAAAGATGTTCTTGCAGTAATGTTAGCAGAACCTTTATTAATGTTAAATATCATATCAAAACATTACTATTAAGTTGTAGTGGAACGTATTAAAAATGTTACACAATTTAAAAAAGTTTGAATAACATTTTTATAACGAAGAAACAACATTAATACAATTTTTATTATACAAGATGTTTTAAATACAAGAAGTTTTAAATGTTCCTAGAACTTTCAAAATAACATTTTGAATGTTTTTATTACTTAATGGATATGTTCCTTATGTTCTTAAAGGAAATGTTCTTATAACCTAAAATTGTTCGGTGGGTATGTGTGCACATTGGTGTGAACTCAGCTATGTTTGAAGCCCATCATTGGTTTAATCAGCAGGAGATCCCTATAGAGCCTAAAACCATTGAAGACATTCACAGACTGACCTCAAACAGCTTTTAAAACCCAAATCTGTGTAGGGAATAATTTATCAAAACTATGACAGGAACTGTTCTCTATGAGAGGAAATACCTCACTGATTGTATTTACAAAGTCCAAAATCCAGTCACTATCAAAATAAACCAGCTGGAGTGTCAAGCAATGGCACATTTGATACCATTTTCATTTGAAAAGGTTTTTCCTTTTGTTTGGCTACATTTAGTATAGCATACTAGCATACCACTCATACTACATTTTCCATACTATTTTTGTAGTATGTTTTTGCAGTGCATAGCATGCCGATCATTTATATGAATGATATATGAACATTGGACTGGCACTTATGTATACATCACACACACACACACACACACACACACACACACACACACACACACACACACACACACACACACACACACACACACACACACACACACACACACACACACACACACACTTTTTAATAGTATAGCATCTCATTGTCATACATCTTTAATGCACATTTCAAAGTATGTACTTTCCATCACCAGTGAACTCTGTGTCCTCCAGAAAAGATGCATGGGTGTTTAAATTATCCAGCACTAACCATGACAACACAGACAATATGGCCGTTTATTCAGCCCTACACCCCCATCTTCAAAAAAGCCAAAATAAAAACAGAGAAACAAAAGGGATTCTGGGAAGTGAAGGCGGGGCTACAGTGCTCTTCCTATACAAACCCTTCACATCCGGCCTGCTGTTCCACACAAAAGCCTTTACAATCTCGTTCTAACTCCACAGCAGGACGTCTTGCTGCACTGACACACGCTACACACTTGGGCGCACGCTTCATTCATGCATGACACAAACACATAAATATTTGTGTTATGGGGGGACAAAAAAGACTGAATATTCCCTTTGTGACTGAAAATCCCAAGGGATGAGACTTTGAAAGTCAATATATATTATCAAGAGACAGTACCATTCAGATTCTCCCTTTACAGAAACAAACACCAAAGTATTACAATACAACATTGTGAGATCAATGTGAATAAAGTCTTGTACTACTTTTTGGAACTTTTAACAATTATATAAATAGTGAGCGGTATACAGTATACAGTACATACAGCATACGTCCCCTCCCGGCAGCTACGGTCAGTCAAAGCGACGTCTGATTGTTCCCCCACAATGAGGCACCAAATCAATCTGTAAAACTTTCAGCTATTCTGTTCCTTTGTGGTAGAATGAACTCTCAGCCTCCACCCGACCCGCTGAGACCATCACAGCCTTCAAAAAACAACTCAAAACACACCTGTTTCACAGACACCTGACAAAACTCTAATGCTCTTCTATCCTATCCTCATAAAAAAAATTAAAATCTCCTTGTCTCTAGTTCATCTTGTCTCTAGTAGCAGAATACAATGTCTGCTTGTAAATGTAGCTATGTATGCAGACTTGGCTTGTCGGTTCGCAAGGCAAAATTTTCAATGCTCTCGTCCGTTTGTAAGTCACTTTAGATAAAAGCATCTGCTAAATGACTAAATGTAAAATACAGTTTATACTGTGCAGTATGCAGTATACTGTACACTACAATAGTATTTCATCCGTGAAACCATGTAAATTATACCTGCAGTATGTAACCTTTGCCTCGCTATCGCCATCTCCGTTTTAAGCATAAAATTGCAGGTTACTTTGCATACATTCATTACACGTTGAACTTAAATTAAGCTAAACTGACATTTTGGGGGAAATCGGACACGACAGCTCAAATTATAAAATATTATTATGAATTGCAAATCAGGATAAGGAAACTGTTTTAAACACTGATTTGTTATGTACCTGCCCAAAAACTCAATATTGTTTATTTTCATCCAAAAAGTTATGGATTGCAGCTTTAAACATTTGTGTTGCTGAAATGGGTACGACTGTTAACTTTAGCGTTTTAAAGTAGACACCTGCTTGTAAAATCAGATGAAAAACATTACAGCAGGTGAAAAATGTAAAAAAGTAGATGAGAAAAGTACACCTGGGCTTAATTTATAATGCACATAGTGCATTTTGTTTTAATTTACGTTCTGTTACGATTCCTACACTAGAAAGAAAATCCAGGTCAAGTTCACTGAATTACAGAACAATGCAGAAATCCGGTCTGCTGTTGCTATGGCAGCAGAGAATGAAAGGCCCCCAGACGCCCGGGGTCTGTCCTGCACGGAGCCTGTAGGACAGAACGCAGTGATGAATATTGATGTTGGGCGTCTGTTGAGATACTCAGATAATGATGACGCATCATTTCTTCTTATTGCTCTGGTAAACCGCAATAAGACACCAAAACTAATGAATCAAAACCTCAACCCAGTCCTAAATATGAAAGACACACATGAATACATACATACGCATATACACACTCAAACACACACAGATCCAACAGAGTAAACAAATATATGCAATAAACATTCTGGGTTATTTGAACAATAAGTGTTAAACTTTGGCATCGTTTGCACTATTATGACATGAATGATGTCCCAGAGCTGAGGAGAGAGTAAAATTAGTTTGACATAGTATATGTCGCTAGTCATTTTTTGCTTAGAAAGGCAACAAATATCCAGCAGACTTGAACTGAATAACGGACCCAAGGCATATCTAGAGACAAGAATATTTTAGATTTAGTGGTTTATTTGCCACTTGTACACGCACAGGAAGTATGAGTACCTAACAAGTACCTAATGAGTTCCACCTCAGCAATCACCCAACAACCACCATGCAACACAGAGACTCACAGCCTACAGTCAGACATCCTAACCATCACTGACGTTTAATGAAGAGTTTTCACATTGTACATCGTTTAGTGCAGAAAAACAGTTGATAGTAAAATCACTCACCTGTGTAGAATGAAATTCTTGAAATATCTGTGAAAGAAACAGAGAGAAACATTAGATGTCAGTGTATTTTGTCCTCTCAGCACATTCAGCAGAGCATGTGGTTTTATAGGTCAGCTGTAAGCTCTCGGGGTTTAACCCACAGGCAGATTGGACCACAGAGGCCTCTGAGTGCACAGCGCCCTCTGCCTGTGGTGCAGAGCAGTTCTTATCTGCAGCCAAGTCCCCAGTGCACAGCAAATGATGATCTTAGCAAACTCATAACAGGCTGAGAATATAAACAGCAAACAAGACCCAGACCAAAGAGCTCTGTAAGAGGATAGAGCTGTATGTAAACAGCAAGCTCTGATAAGTTGGTCTTGGGAGAAAATAATGAGAAATGTTGAGTTCATCCTCAAATCCGAGCACAGTTTGAGACATTGTTCTACTCTGAAACTCTGCAGGAGACACGTGAAATTCTTGGGGTAATTTTCAAATGAGATCACAGATCTTGTTGCATTCTACGAGAAAAGACGGAGACATTAAAGTCCTGTACTGAAAAACGCATGAATTTCACATCTTTCACGTCCACATGAATTTCACATGTGCAAAAACAATAGCATCGCATGTGAATCGCATGTGAGATGTTTTGGAACATTTTCATGTGAATTCCATGGAAATTCACATGTAAAACCCATGGGATCACGTGTGAAGTATGTGTTGACATGTTGTTGCACATGTGAAATGCATGTGTCTTTTCTGTAAGGATCTCATTAGCAATGCTTTCTTTAATCTTTCTTTAAGGTTCTTTATATAAAGTCATTGCGGACTAGGAAAACAATAAAATACTACAGAGATGTTAGTTGGCATTTTTGTGGAAATGTTACCGTTTTCTGAGCACATTATGCACTGATGTTACAAGACAATTGTGTATAAAGGAGAACAGACTGAGGACATGTTCTAAATGGAGATGAATGGAGTCAATAAGAACTGGACATCTGAACCAGAGCTGAGGTTCCAGTGAATGTGCACAGAGATTGTTTGAGACACGAACAGGAAGGAAACAAGTCATTTGCAGGCGTTCATTTACAAGGAAAAGCTTTATCAACTGTCAACCGCATACAGAGATCAATAAGCTGAGATGAATCACACAGTGTGTGTGTGTATGAGTGGGCTGGTTAAACATATCACAACCAGATGAGTTTCTCGTAAACTGAGTAATAAATTCAACATGTTCTTCATAATTCTGTTCTTGTGTTTAGGGTTCACGCAGATTCACACACTTCTCAAACACATCAGTGCCTCGTTTCTTTAGTCCAACACCATCTGCTGCACTGTGTCATACACAGAGCATACAATTACAGTCAGCAACACAAACGTAGAACTTCACAGTATCAAACAAACCCTGTAACTTGTCACCCTGACATTTAGTACTGTAAAATTACAGCTGGCTAATATATTGAATATTTGCTATATATTTGCTATTGTTTTGTTAGTAATATTGAACAAATATTACCCTATTTGGAAAACATAAATTCAGCCCCTACTGTAGATTAACAAGACAAACTTCCAAATAAATCAATATTCATATGGATCTGGACACAGTTCACCTTTCTCAGCCATCAGAGAATCCAGAAAAACTGTTATCTACTCTTAGTGACACAAACATCTGTACTTGAACTGAAGGTACACAGATGTTTTCGGTCCGACGTTGTCAGCATAATACAAACGGGTGCGAATGAGATGAACAGATGGAGAGAAACAAGAGACATGGGCACAGAGAGACCTATATAAACCTGCATATTAGCCTGGGCTGAGATCCGGGTCACGGCACCAGATTCACAGATGGGCTCCCTGCCAGCAGTTCAAAACCTATTACAAAGAAGAATTCATTTAGAACATGCTGTCTATCCTTCTTATGAGGTCTGATATTGGACCCTAATGAATGACAGATTCATCCAAAAAAGCTTTGTTTATGCCTTGGTTTACTAACATTATCTAAAGGTTCTCTCAAAGTTATCAAAAACATTTTTGCAATAGCATTAGTAGAATTTAATGTATCATACATATCAAAACAATGTTGTTCTTGAGTAGTTAGTGCAACATTTTAAGAATGTTACAGAATTAAGTTTGAATAATGCTTAGGAAAACGTTCTTGCAACCAAAAACTGTTGGCTAGGAATTCCCTTGCCTTCCTTCTCTACAACTTTAGTTATGCTCTTCACTTTACAGATGCTGCCAATAATCAATATTATTAGGTGGTTAATCAAATCTGAAAGTGAATTATAAAGCGAAGTCTTTCTATTGACGTGTGTCCAGAGATTAAAGGATTATTGTGGCTTTGCCTGTCAGTAAGACTGATTTTAAAACAAATGAGACAAATGAGAGAATTGTTAAAATACATTATGAGTACAGAGCTATAAAAATAACGTAGATTATAGATCTGAAATAATCTGGATTTGGGTAAATTTAATAAGAAATGTTTAGGTTCATACTGAAACCTTCAGTAATGTTGACTTTTGATGGCAGACTTGAGCTCAGTTCAAGACATTGTTAAAATTTCTTCTGAAATTAACAGAGACATTTGTGAGATTTCTCAGTCTGATAAATATCAGGAGACTTAAGCAAACGTTTCCATTTGATCTCCATTTAATCTTGTTGTCTAGGACAAACAATTGAGATATCAAGTTCTCACCGTGATTTTTCTTTCCTGTGGATTCTGCCGTACTTCGTACACACATCTAAATAGCTTTTTCGCACCTCTCTCTCTTTTTCATATTCACCAGTCTGGATGATTTTGACTCCATATGTCACATGCTAAGGGTTGAGTTGGACGACAAAGGTCGACTCAACACTCAGACAACGGAGGAGCCACACAAGACTCCACTTTGGCCCCGCAGTGGGCGGAGTCTGTTGGATGGGGACCCAAACACCTGCTCATCAAGCTGTCAGTGGTCGGCTTCACATCTTCTATCTCTGATGTGAGGACATACTGCATTTGAGCTTGACTGGTTATTTGTGAATAGAGGCAGTGAAGCTGTGAAGGCAGAACACTTATTAAAAGCTGGCTAGAGTGACTGACCAACACTCAAGAGTTACAGAAAAACTTTGGCTATGCACAAAAAACACAGAACAGCGAAGAGGAAAATAATCAGTGTACTTAACTTAAAGGTGCTTTTTTTTCAGTTTTACAGCATGTATAAATTTGGGTCTTTTTCACATACAGTTATATTACAACTTCATAACGTGATTTACAGCACACAGGTCATACAGACAAGCTTTACGGTGCTCGTGTAATTTATGTTCCTTCTTTGGACTTTCTTTTGGACCTTCTTTTGGCAGTCACCATCCACCATTTATTTTTACTGTAAAAACTTTACTGTTTTTTTTGTGAATTATCCCTATGAATCAACATGAAAAGCAACAGAATTTCATGCCTATGTAACAGGAACTGTGGGGGAAGACTAATGACCCATAAACCCCTGCACTCAGTGACCTCAGTGGCCCAACACACTTGACATGATCACCTGATATGGCTGAGCTGTTTTGAGAGTGTAGTGTCAGATCTGGCCATGTCCTACACTGCGGATTTCATCTCATCAGAAGAATCTCGGAATGGCATGTTACTGAAGCACATTTACCTTCAAGAATACAATAATAACCAAACATCTGTGTGTTAACCTATCAAAACCCCCACAACTGTGATTTCATAACCTTAAAACCACAGCGAGAGGTTCTGTTTGGAAGGACAGAAGGTAGCTTTGTTTCCTGAAAGTGCAAGCACAGCTGTAATTACTGAATGACAGAATGATGGAGAGAAAGCGGATGGTGAGTTAGTACAAGCAGAAGAATTGAGTAATGTCAGCAAAGACAGCAGAGCCTGTTCTGGTCTTCTCATTCTACTTCTGCTCTCCTTATATTCTGCATGTGTGCTGTCTCTCGTCTCATGCAGAATGCAAACCCAAAGATCTTTGAGGAACAAGCTAGAGATTGAATCAGAGCTACACGTATGATTTCCTGATTTCCACACTGGACCTGAAGTAGCAGTGAAGATCTGAGAGGCAACACAAATCCCAATCTGAAGAAACAAGACAAATAAAAGTAACGCACAGACAGGAACAAATATTTCGTTCCACAGAGCTAAGTTTAGGCGGCTCTGAAGAAGTTTACTGACACAGAAGACAACTCATATTTTCAAGCTCAGTCATATATGGGTCCATCACAACACATGGTACATTTTATTCACTGTACCATGAACTGGGCTGCTCAATAAATCTAATGGACAGTATGACAGAGAAAACTGATCTCCAGATACAGGTTCAAATTCTAGACCTGCTGAAGATGGATTCTTCAGAATGTTTTCTGTATGTGTCCAGAAGGCACAATATCCGGGATGATGTTTCTGAAGTACTCATCAAACATCGAAACAGCTCTGCTCTCAAGAGCTCTGCTAGCAAAGATGCTCCTCAACAACAGAGATGTTTCCCATTACCCATAATCCTCAGCAACAGAGAGATGATGACAGAACAGGACTTACAGAAGACCAAACAGAGAGAGATACAGATAGAGAGACATAGTTATAGACATTAACTATGATACACTATCCTTTGACAACTAAGAAGTGTTTCAATACCTTTGTCTATATTTTGAACAGTATATCTGTCATTCAGTTCAAACCTAACAAACCTGACATGTTTTGCCTTAAATGTGAGACAAAGCACAAAACATAAAACACTGTGTCTCAGACTACTGAGAGCTTTTAAACACATGCAGGCTGTGTCCAAAACCACCACAATTGTATGTGTCAGCCATTTCATAGTGGTGCCTGAAACCATAGTGCAGAACAGTGTGCACTCAATTCCATAATGCATATAGAATATATATGTTGTCCACTGCATAGGGAACAGTAATATAGTTAACAGGACAGAATTCAAACACACATACAAACAAACAAACAAACCTGTTTCGTCCCCACATCACACTGTGATTGTGAGGCACACACCATATTCAAGACCCTGAGGAAACTTCACACACTCATACACTCACAGACACACACACACACAGACACACACACACTGCCCTACAGGCCCGTGACACCTGCCAAACACAATCAGGCCAGCATTTGTAACCCCATACACACACAACACTTGCATCAGTTCACACACACATTTGCATGCACACACAGTCAGGGCAAGAGTCCAAGCGCAGGAAAGCGATCATTTATAAGTAATCCAAACATCAGGGTCATGAAGTTCAACATATGTACAAACACATGAAAACAACAGATGTACAAAAATAATAACCACACACACACATGCATGTGACCTTAATCAACAACTATACAGCATTAGCATACAATCATTTCATTCATTATCATAAATACATATACACTTGGATTAACTTGTATTAACGCTTAACCTACATTGTCCTTATGGTACTGTTACAGTCTCTAAACTTTCAATACAATTGCCATAGGACTGAAAGAAGATGAATTTTCAAGAATTCTGCATCATTATTTTAAAACAGAATGATGCCACTTGATGTCAACAGAATGATGTCACCACGCAGGTGTGTGTTTAACATGATGACGTCATGTTTCTATGACTGACAGACATTTATGAATATAAAATATGCCTGTATTAATATGTTAACAGCATCAGTATTGCTTTGATCAGATTATTATTGACAGTCTATTTTATTAACAGTTTTTTTCCCTGTTTAAACAGTAAATGCTTTTATATGACAGAAAACAATCTGGTTGATACTGTATACAGTTTTGTGTCAACTACTATCAGCATTCAGCTGTAATACTGAGAAAATAGATGTTTAAAAAATGACTTAAGAATAAAGATTGTGCTGCATTAAATAAAACCAACTTTCCTTATAAGAGTTCTTACAGTATGAATATGCATTGTGCAATTCGAATAAGTAAATAAAAACAATATATGGGGCATCCATAATAAATCATTAATATCATTTTATCAGGTTTCTATCAAGAAGGTCAGAAAGATTCACAGTTTGTGAGTTCAGAAACTCTTCTGTATTTAAACAGTTTAGTCCTAACATGTCATATTGTTCTTTCTGTAAGTAAAATCTGATTTAGACTCGATCAGAACTCATTACAATTTGTAAAAATGAAAGCCTCTCTCACACACATGCGCTCACACATACACACAGAGTCAGGAGAAAGGACACGCTCGGAATGATGTGGCCGCTCTGAGCAGCAGGAAAATCACTTACCATGGTATAGCCCTTCCATTAAAGACAAGAAGTCCAGCACGAGTGTTTTCCAGTATACGTAAAATACACCTCTGTACATACACGCATACACACGCTAGTTAATATTTACTCATAGTACAGCAAGGGAAACTAAATCCTGCATGCACAGAAGTGTTCCTGCTCTCCGATGAGTGCACGAGTGTGTGTGCACAGAACGGACGGCCTCCAAAGAGGGGGTGGGGGGGGTCTTTGTCTCTCGCTCAGAGCTCAAGGGAGAAAAGATGAGAAGAGAGAGGGAGAGGGGGAGGGAGAGAAAGCCAGAAAGAGAGAGAGAGAAAAAAGAGGAACACACACTTACGTCACCAACAAAAGCATCAGAGTCGCCATTACTCGCTCAATGTGTGTGTGTGGCGACTGTGGTAACCGTCAGCAATGGTGAGATCAGCACATCTTCGCCCCCTCGGCACTCAAAGACAGTAGACTGAAGCTACACAAGAGACAGTTACACACAAACACACCATCATTAACTTCTATCTGATCCATTAGGCAAATGCATGAACTGAACAGATGGACATGTATGTATCCATATAAATCAGAAACTGTTTTAATAAACATGTCATCAACAGCGGCCGGACACTTTTGTCCTACTTCAAATGAACAAAAGATCCCAAGACAGCTATGGGGAACAGACCATTTCCTGAATATAATCTTTCTCATCTCATCAATATAACGCTGCAGATCTCAGATTTCATTATTCATTCACGGGACTCTCAGTGGACAACACACTTTAACAACAAATTACATTAGAGAGACACAATTAAAACGCCACGTTCACAACATTCACACCGATAACTGACCACTTCAGAAGATTAATGGTCATCGTCAAAAGATCTTATAATGGCTGTTTACAAACACAACTAAACATTATGACACAGTTAAAATCACCTCCAGTTAGAGGTGGGCAATACAGCTAAAAATAAACTACATCTATATGATAAATATTAAAATATCAAATAAGTATGTAATGTTTAAAGCAAAACACAATGCATGGTGAATAATATGTATATTTACATTTATGCATTTGGCAGACGCTTTTACTCAAAGCGACTTACAGTGCATTCAATATGAATCTATCATCAATAGATTCATTTAATATGAATCCATCATCTATACGTCTGATTGGCGTGTGTGTTCCCTGGGAATCGAACCCACAGTGTGCTAACGCTGCTATAGGGACACGTATATTTCGTGTTATAACATTATTTTTCCCTGTGGTCTTTTATTTATAAGCATTTATATAATAACACATACTAATAAACTGAAATATATATGTACATACATTTTGCTAAACCATTTCTAAGCTTGTAAAATGAAATATTCTGTCTGCATTTCTGCTACAGAGGTTTCAGACAATCACTCATTTAGTCACGCTTCTGTCCTTATGTTCCTGAGAGTGATTCTCTCACTGACTCCTAAACACATACACACATTCATCTGCCTGTTTGGCCCTGGTCTTATGAGAAAGATAACACTGATTCCCATACTCAGGGTCGTATGGGTGGCACGTCAAAACAGCTTAGAATTCCATTCACCAAACCTGCGATGAGCTGCAAATTCCTGCCATAAAGCTGCTTAACTTGCGCACACACTCACACACATAAGATTACAAATCCTTTCATTCTCTTAGCCTCCCTGACACACACTTTCAAACCACTGTCAACTTCCTCCTTTAAGACAGACGACTGGAGATGCATTCAAGAGAAAGAGAGAGTGTGTGTGAGAGAGTAAGAGAGAGAGCTCTCTCAGCATAATGCTTTGCTAGTGAGATATAAACTTCTGCGATGTGCCATTTGCCAGCAGGTCTTTAGTGCCCACTAGTGGCAGGGGTATTAATAATTTAACCCTTTACATGACACACACAGGAGTGAGGGAGCAGCCAAACACATGCAGGCAGATCAAGCAAGTTCAGTGTACCATCCTGCCAGAATCTAACTTGAATCCGGCAGATCTGGTGCGAATTCAAGTGTGAATGCAAGTAAAACTCAATTACAAGAAACACTGGGTACCATTATCAGTAGGACGACAACAAATGTAGAATACAGACCACTAAAAGAGAGCCAGATAAAAGGACATGTTTTCATATATACGTGCTATAAAACACCCTTGCCGACTGCTTTATAAGGGGCTATAATTACACTATCTGTGCAGTATTTACAGAAGCTGTGACTCACAGGATTTGAACATGTTCCTATAGCTCAATTGGTAGAGGGTCCCTGTAGCTCAACTGGCAGAGCATTGCATTAGCAGTGCATAGGTTGTGGGTTCGATTGCCAAGGAAAACACATATTGATCCGATGTATAGCTTAAATGCACTGTAAGTTGCTTTGGATAAATGAATAAAAGTAACATGTTATTAACCTAAATTATCCTTCAGCTCTACACTGAAGCTTTATCACCACAGGACAGTCACATTTCTTCTGACATTGTTCGCTGCTGTCTGTCTCCAGCATTCATTTGAATGTCTTATCCATTTCTCTGTCTGTGACTCACATTTGACAATCATGTAACCTAATTACCAGCCATTACACCCCCACCCCCTCAACCTCAGGGTAGAATATGAGCTGGAGTGGGCTGCATGTGAGGTCAGGGTTCAAAAGTTTGACCCTGGAAGCAATTTCAGCCCAGATAGATGGAGGAGAGGGTTATTACAGGGCAGACAGAAGTTGATGGATGGTGTGTCTATAAACTCATAAACCAGACATACAGAAATGTGCTGCTGTTGAGCTTAGGCACTTTACTGTAGATTTCTGACATCACCGAAGACTCTTCCTGTGACCCTTACACAAATGACTAAATTTTACCTGAACATTTCTTATGCATCAGTCTGCTGTATGAAACGCTTTAATAACAGGCTCTGTACACTTGAGCTTTGATGCTGTATGCAAATAAGTATTTACAAAAGGTCCATTTGCTAATTATTTAAATACATGTAAGTTTGAACACAACATTTATAAAAGTGAGTTACAGGTCTGGACCAATGGCATGCCTTAATTAAGGTCAAAGTTATAGTTAGTGTGTTTGTGTCCAAAGTTCTGCAGTCTGGTTGAAGCCAGTAATAAACTATGAGGTAATTTCCTTTCATTGTGAAAAGAAACCATCAGCCAGAAGCAGCAGCAGAAGGAGTTTTACCACCACAGCTAGTGAAACACTAGGGCATGTTAACCAAACACCCTCACCACCAACGCTTGAGACTGATCTGATCGGATGAGAGTGTACTTCTAAATCCCACTTTCTGCTCCAAGCAGAAGAATCTCTAAATGTATATAACACGGGGTTGACAGAATATAAAATCATTAATGCCTAATTTTACAGATGTGCAAAACTTAACACTTCAAATACATAACCTGCAGAATTCAACCCATATTTGATCAGACTTTCTGACAATATATGAAACACAAAGACAATCTGAATCTCTATAACCTGTACCCTGATGTGCTATACATCCACAAAATAAGCATATAACACCAGAGCAGGATACATTTGTAACACAACATATATGTGTGTTTACAAGGTAGCTGTAAAAATGGTGTAGATCAGCTTAACATCAGACACGATCGAATATTATTTTCAAACACAAATATCAGACAAACAGAAATAAATCCAAACAGAAGTCAAATAAATGATGATGAGAAAGGGAGACCCTAGCAGATTTCAGGAGGTCAAAATAAAGAAATCCTTCATATCACCCAGAACACCTGCTGAAGTTTCACAGATGCTGCTGAAGAGATTTCTCCACCTGGACATGAGACTTCTGCAATAGTGACACACACACACACATCCTCTAGCAGACTAAAAACCTGTCATACACCCAAACCAAAAACAGACACAACCGGCTTGATGTGACCCCAGAAGAGTTTGTTTTCTTCTGCTCTACAAATCAGGGAAGGAAATATATTTTATGTTTGTTTCAGACAAATTGAAAGATGGATCAATGTGCCATTGCACAACATTGCACTGTTTCAAAGCAGTTTTTACATATAAAGAAAAGAAAATTCTGAAATATGTAGAACACATTTAGAGTACATGGTATTAGAATAAACCATAACTCTTATTATCACATAAATGCAGAATTTGGTTATACAAAAAAAGAGGTGAGATTCAAAGGATCTTTGCTGAATAAACTGAAACAGGCCAGTCACTGAATTCCTGCATGAGGTCTGAACACCACTAACATGTGTTTTACTCTGAAGTTAAAAAGAATATGATTGTTTGGCAGTGAAACAGCAGAGCTTCTGGGCATATTTAAGCGAGTCCCAACAGGCAGAAGCTCTTACTCTGCTCTGATGTGTCTGTGACAGGAAACCAGAGCCACCCACCCCTCTCAAATCCCTGCACTGCTGACTGTCACATAAAGCTCTTAAGAGCTACAGACTGGAGACACATCAGGAATAAAAAAGCCTTCTCACACCGAGTCTGACGTCAGTTCTAGCCAAGTAATAAAGGATGTGTTTTAAAGTGGCAATACATAACTTTCTTCATTAAAAATGAACAAAAATCATTTACGGATTGGCAGCATTAACTGCACCAGGCAAGTAACAGTTTTTTGAGATAAATAAAGCACATTTTAAAGTAAATTTTATTTAAAACACACAAATTTGCCCTAAAATAATATAAATGACTTGAAAAAAGGCGCAGAGCTATTTCAGTGTTTCAGCACCAGGTTAAAAGGACAGTGGGAGGTTAGTGAACTACACGTAGGTCTTTGCATTGAAACACTGCTTGCAAAAGTGGCACAGATTTCCTCCCGATTGTTTGTTTGTCACTTCCTGTCCCGCAGTACATCTCTGTTGCACGCTAATGACAGATCCCTGAGCGTCGGGTAAACCTGCAGCCGCAGCATGTGAGATCAAGCCCTAAGGGCACAGAAACTGGAAGCAACTCAAACCCAATTTCCTGTGGAGAGGTTTTTACATCCAACAAGCCCACCAGCACTACCTGAGCACACAGTACGGCCTTTAAAACACTGCTGTCCTTCACTCTGAGGGGCTCCAGTTTGACAGGAAACTCAGGCCCCTGCACAAAGACCCCAGTTATATGAGCATTTCAAAAGCAGGCTGAGATCCAGGTGGTTTATTTGCCCTGATCTAACTCAGTATTACCAGGATCAACGTATATAAATTAAAGGAACCCTTTCAGCATTGACCCACAGCTTAGTCACAGAAACGCTATTCTGCTGGAAAAAACAAACACACTGGGAACTGGAGCACCAAACACTCAAGAAAAGTCTAGAGGACTTTTCTAAAAGCAACGTTTGTGTAAGATGTTTGTTTTAAATTTTGAGTGGCATCACCTCTGTAGGGTCAGTCTGATGGTTGGTGAATGGGCCATTGAGATACGAGATGAGTGGACACTGTATGTACAGTGGCACCATCTCACACTCTGAAAGGATCCTGTGTTAAGTCACTGCATGAGCTGTTTACAGCAGTAAACACTGACACAAAAACACAGGTTCAGACTGAAACCATCAGCTAGATCTGTAGTCTAGTGCTGCTTTAACACAGAAATAACCAATATATATAAAATCAATACTAGTCTATAGAACGTTTTTCCATCTACAACAAACCTTTTGTGAAACAGTAAGGTTCTATGAATGTTAACGTTTCTTTATGGAACCGTATGAAAGTAAATAGGGTCAATTATGTTGGCTACTTTAATCTGACGATAATTCAAACATATAGAGTTAAAACTACTTACAAAGACACAACCTTAAGCTAATTTAACACATTACACAAGTATTGTTCTCCTAAACACACATACACATTGTCTGGGTATGTTCCTGCCCAAAGGAACAAGGCGTTTTCCTCCTAAAGCCCCGAGGGACGCTACAAGGTAGCTACATCCTGCAAAACCAATCTCAGTTAGACACTGATCACACACAACATGCAGCAGTGCACACACATACATACACACACATTTACTTATCTATCTAAATGGGGAAATTCCTATTTAAAAAAACTTTTTTTATGTTAAAAGGACGTGCCGAAAAGGAGGTTTTGCTCAGATTTGTCAAGTTTTGGTGAAAAATTTGTCTCCAATATATAGTTAAGCACACACACACACAGCTTCCTGTCACAGCTGCTGAAATCACTGGCTCTCTTCCTGTGCAGCTAAAACAACAGGATTGCACACATTCAGAAGGCATTCTCCATCTCTATAAAGACAAACCATATGGCTTTACATTACAGAATAATGAATGATCCAGAAGTTGTGCAGCCAAGATATCAGGTCCACCATCTATCTGCTTTACTTTAATTCTGTGCAATTGATTTATGTTCTAGGCCAGAACGTAGATAATAGAACAAAAGAAAATGTAAGTACACATTTAAGTACAGTCCCTTGATGCAAGCCGGAGAACTTCAAAGTGTAACGCGATTCACGTGGGTAAATGTCCCTTGATCGCAATCCAGTGGTCAGAAATGAAAGATAATAACGGGCCATAATTCACACTAAAGTTGTGATCTCACAGCCTGGAGATTAAACAGGGATTTTTTGACTTGAGGCGGGTATCTGCTGCCTGTACACCAGCCCTAAAAATACTCCAAGCCTGCATACTGTCATTTCCATCACCCCGGGGCACAAACTACAGTATCTGCCCTGCACACACAGCACGGCCCTGCCACAACACATCAGTGAATCACTGAGATCCCCCACACACACACACACACACACACACAATGCATCATACACAAGCAACTTCTAGACTGATCTAAAGGCATCAGGTCTTTTAATCACAAGTCGTTGTTCTTATTAAATGGTACTGTGGTGGTACCATGGCACAGAGTTGGTAATATTATGGGACTTTCATACATAACATAACACTGCATGTTTACCATACTCATTTGCAATGCCTTTAAAGAACACCATGGGAATACATGGCGTATGTTCAGAAATAACATGGTATTATCTTGATTTGGTATATAAATCTTATAAATCACCATAACAAAACACCATAGGACCATAAATCTGGTATTATTAATGTCTAGCAACCTGTTTAAAAACATTGAATGATCTTACTAAATCATTTCCACTCCACATTATCACTTACACCGAGTATGAATGTTTTCATTTGGACTACAGGCAACCCAAACATGCCACTTTATTCTTCTGCACTAAAACCCTTATTGGTGTGCGACTTGAAATGAAAAAAAAAACCCATCACAATGCACTTTCTGTGTAACTTACTGTACACGATAAAACAGCTGAAGTGAAGTGAAGACGAATGTTTGCTTAAGGTTTGATGCACTGTGTGAAGGGTGTGAACGCGCAACGCGATCTCGCGCACGAACCCGCACCAATGCGCAAATATTCCGCACAAACCCGTGCGATCCGACACGGCTTTCTTCACCAAAGCATGGCAGGTCTCATCCAGCACACGAACCGTCATGTTTCCAGCTCATCCTGACAGCTATTCCCGTCCTGATAAACGCCTGAAAGTCTCGACGTGCGCTACTTACTCGGTCGCCGTCCGATCCGCCGCTCGCGCTTTAGGATCGATCTTATATTCCAGAGGTGATCGGTTCCGATTCTTCCGTTTCCTCCGGGAGTTTCTCTCTCATTCCAGCTTTTCCTTCCCTCTCATTCCAACATGGCTGACGGGCACTTCCCAGCACACACTCCTCCCAGTCCCGAGTGAATGAATGCCGCTGGAATTGCGATCCGGACTGTGGCCACTGGCGACAAGAGTAGACGATTCATTTCCGAGAGTCGATTCACCGACTCGGTTAAAACAATTCGCGGATTCTTTCGCCGCTCGTCCCGGCTTCTGTTTCCCTTCTGTGGCATTTTGTTTGGGATGTTGAAGGGTTGCTTTGGCCCGTGTGTATAGGTTGTGTAAATGCGGAAAAGGATAAACGCAGGTCGGCTTCGACTGAATCATGAACAGAGAGTCGGTTCACATGAACGATTCATTACACATTCCAGTACACTGTGGAAACACTCCTGGTTATAATAGAGAGACTATGAATGACTGTCAGTGTAACAATAGAGGACTGTGTGTGTGTGTGTGTGTGTGTTCTCTATAGTGTCCATCTAAGTGAACACATTGCTTGTGAAGTGATTACTATGCATTTCAATAGAGCAGATCCCAACCTGAGATTCCTACTTGCTTCCCATTCACGTATAATATAATAAAATTAGGCCAAATTGTTATTTCGAGACGCAAAACTCACACGCAAAACTTTATTCTTCATTCCTTAAATGCCTCATTTCGTGGTGATGAGTAGTATGAGTTAACGCTGATCTGGGACCAGCTGTTCCTGGCCGGGCTAATCTTGTACGCAGAATAAAGGCTTTGCGCACACACCTACATGAGTCATGTCTGCTGGAGCAAAACCTCTGAAAATCCCTAAAATTACTGGATGAGATGATCGTCTGATCACTAAAGGGGAGAGTCTGATTCAGTGCGTTTTTCCAGGTTAACTGCACATGCTGATGCACAAAAATCCGATTCCCTGGTAAAATTCCCGTTTTTATCCCTCAGTTCTGCTTAGCATGGAAAACGAAATTTACGAAATTTGTTCTCATCTGTCCATGTTAGCAATATTAGTATGATCTCTTATATACAATGTAAAGAGCACATCTGGCCATGATTCCTGGACACACTTCCATGAATCCTGGACACACTTCCATGATTCCTCGACAGCAGGGAAAGGTTACATCTCCGCATCTCTGGAGATTAGGATTAGAAACGTTATTCATCTCATCTCCAGATGGACTTCACAGCCTTCAGAGGTGCCTAATGAAGCACATCGTGTCATTTGTCTCCTGAGATCTTCAGATGGTGAAGTAACAGTATTAAACGACACAGAAATAACCGGAATCGGCCATCACAAATTACATTTTGTCTCGTTTTATTCTGGAGATTATTTCAGCATGCCTGAAATGAACCTTTGATGCTTAAACGAGATATTTATGAGTCTAAAACACTAAGGTATGCAATTTTGGATGTATGCAGGCGGTGGAAAGCGCAAAGTTTGTTTATTTTCATATGGAAAACTCAAATCTAATGACCTACTGCCATAGCCATAATGGGCCGCAATACAACAGGGCGGACTGAGACATACTGTGTCCCCACAATGCAATGCACTTGACAGGACATTTCATCCCCAGTGTGACTAATGAATCCGAGGACCTGATGTGATTTTTAACTCCGTTTTATAGATTTAAATGGCATTGAGTACTTCTATGTGATCAATGAAAGGACACTGCTGCCCCCTAGCGGTTTAAACCTGTGGGCCATAGAAATAAAGGGAGGCTTTCTGTATAGTTGGAAAAACATTTGTCAGAACCATTTAACTCGATCAAAAGCAATAAAAGCAAGCAAGTTCAACCTAATTTTATAAAAATAGTTGGGTTTATAAACTCAAGGGGAGTTATTTATGAAATAAAGAAGCCTTATTTAGTTCCTTGCAATATTGTATTATAATCCCCAGCACTCATATTCAAAATGACATCTGAACAAATAAAAAAGTACACTGCTTCAATACACAAACTGAATGTCAATTAAAAAATGATTTAGCATTATTTTATGTTAAATATAGAAACATAAAGCTGATAAACACAAACTGAAAGTATTGAAATTTTGTGTATATATGTAGAAAAAAAGCTCCGTCATTAGGTTCAATATCAGTGCTATAATGTTGACAATGTTGATTATTCTTCCTTCTTAACACATAAATGATCATAAAGATCTACATCATAAATGACTGCTAAATATCTCTAAATGATAAGAGATTAAAGTGCAGTTTTACTATTGTAAAATGACACCATGTGCTTATTGTTTAAAGAGGCTGAAGCTATTACAATATAAATGCCTTCATAAATCCGCTAATATATAAACCACTTCATAACTTTATAAATGACTACAGTAATGTACAGTTCAGTCTGGTGTTGTACTGGCCATTAAAGTCAACTCTGCTAACCGGCTTAAATTCCTCTAAAACGTCTTAAAAAACAAAACTTCTTTTATCTGCTTAAGTAAATATCTCCATTAAACCTACACTTGCTTCTTTGGATTTCAGTTGGTTATATACCTTTAACGTATCAAAAATCATATGCAGTGATTGAGGTATGTAAATACTGATATAACACTAAGGAATTTATGATAACAGTCAGTTTTTTCCTTTAATATTGACAACTTCTTCAACATTTTTAATAAACAAATTAATACTCAGATCTTCATATGATTTTCAGTATCTTTTGCTTGCTTTGGTCCCTTTCATCATGTTTGCATTGTGTTTGTTATATACAGACTGTTATATACATACTACACTGTACTGTACTCAATGTACTTTTTAAATGGCTCTTGTTCTCACTTCAAAATGTTTCATAACATTTTTCCAGCACCGTTCCTCTCATTTTATGAAATATGAGAAATTAGACTCAGCATACTGGTCCACTTGTTAGAAATCGGGTTTTCGTGGAATGTTCTTTGCTGTAATATCCTGTTTTTAAAGTGGAACATAAACAGGTTTTTATTCAACTTTCCATATGCCAATCTTCCCATCTTTCTGTGCAGCTCCACTGAGCACGTAACGATCTTCAGCTGAGCATAGTGTCTGAACACAGTCAGTGTGTGCCACCAGCTCCTTCTCCACTTTGTAATTCTCTGTATTTAGAACATAGATCTTCCCGCGGGATTTTTCTCCGGTACTGCGTCCACGGCAACCAACCCATATCTGAGAACAGGGAAGGAGTAGCATTACTTACAATACAATACCTGCAATTTAATGCTTCAAACAGAGATGGCGACAGAGAGGCAAAAGCAGGGGATTTCTTGCAGCTTTAGGCTGCAAGAAATTTTACAAGACAGACAGACACATGGCATGGCTCACCCATTTTTTTACTTTGATCAGGCAGACGACACCTGTGCAGTCTTTGAGCTGAATTCGGTTTATAGGTCTGCTCAGGTCTCTGGAGCGCCACACGCAGATCTCACCTGCATCTGCGAATCCGGCCCAGATCTGCTCCGACTGCAATGCAGACACATTTTAGCTGAATATCTCTTACACGCAGTACACAAACTCACTGTCTTCTGTTTATGACAATCAACATCTTGCTTCTCTTCAAATTCAGAGACATTTATTTCTTCATTATTTCTACTTCATTAAAACATGTTAAATTTGTTCACATTTATGTTAAAGTTATGGCTCCTGACTTAAATACCAGAGACACTGGCCAGTACAAATCATTTTGGACACCAGAGTCTCTGTTCTCGGAAATCATCTACTGTAGCATGACACATCACAGCTCATTAAAGGGCCAGAAACCAGTTAAAACAGCCAGTAAATAACCTCGCTGGTGCTTTTTTAACACTGTTAAACCAGGCTGTGGTCTCCTGGTTTCCAGTCTGGAATAATGAGTAATGAGGACCAGCTGGGTTCAGAGGACCGGATGGTGTAATGGCCTCATTTGGACTTTTAAATACAGCCAAGAGGAAACATCAGACTGGAGATCTTTACCTCATTAGAGAGCAGGAAACTACTGAAACCCCCAGGTGAACTCAACAGGTGATCGGGAAGTGACATCTTACGATGTACCGTGCCGTTCCTGCGAACTTCTATTACACAATCACGTGCACCTTAAATAAACCAAATAAAAAGAACACAGGTTGTAGGGCTGCTTGATTTTGACAAAAATCATAATCTTGATTATTTTGACCAATATTAAGATCATGATTATTAACATGATTACTTGTTAACTTTGAAAACAACATGTATTTATTGGAAAAAAAAAGAATAAATAACAAAACTTGTCTTTTGACCGTGGATACTACTAAACAACAAATAAAAATGTAAAAAAAACACGAGGAGAAATGAGAGAATCCCTGTGAAATGGAATGTGGCACAATAATTGTTTTACCTCGAATTATGTTGTTTTCGTAATCGTTGGAAGCCATAATCAAAACTGAAAAACTTATGATTAATTATGATTATTATTGATTATGATTAATTGCTCAGCCCTAATAGGTTGTGTGTGTTATCGCGATATTGATGTTAATTTTTTAAACATGTTTGTTAGTAATGCAGGTCTTTACTCACCACACCACAGCATGCCGTTGTGCATCTGAATGGACTGCAGCCTGTCACATGAGATTTTGAACTGCCGTTTGACCTGCAGCATGGATACGTCCCAAATGATCACACTGCCCTCCGCACTGCACGAGTACGCCACCATCTGGCTGTAATGCATAACAAACTCAACATCAGCATCTTCAGAGACTTTGAGCATCAGTGTCTGTTACTGATAACCATATTTAATCCTCCTGAGAATTTTAGATCACCTGTATTTGTCGGCTCTCTCCTCCAGAGCGAATCCAGTGACCTCCATGCGATGCTCTGTCAGTTGTTTATTGCAGGACATGCTGCGAGGATTTATGATGTAAATGAAGGAATCCTGCGAGCCGATCCATAGCTGCTGCTGATTCACAGCCAACATACAATTCTGACCACAGCACATACAAAAGTGTGTTAATATGACAATCACTAGGGGGCAGCACTAACAACAGATATATGTTTTAAAGCATTAAGCCCCAAGAAGCCATGGTTTATAAAGAATTTAGAACGGCTAGGAGTGTTAGCCCTATGAATTTTATAACCGTTATAAAACGGTCATTCCATATACCTGGCATGGTTTTATAAACAAACACACCGCAGCAAAAATGTAGCAATATTAATACAAAATATTCTCCTGCCATCAATGTAGTTCTTTAGAAACAGCAACACAGACACAGTGATACTGAAGTGATGAGGTCACAGGTGTGTGTGTGTATATAGAGTCATTTCTAAAGGCTTATAATGTGGCTCAACCAATCAGAATCAAGGATCTGGACTTCATAATATGCTGTATTCTATTACCCTGGGGTATATGCTCCCTTTGTACACTATATGATATATGATACTTACAGTATTTATATTCTATATATGCTACTATTTCACTGTAGTATACATTGTGTGCTGTGGAAATTCTGCCATAAAAAGAAGACAATTACAGTGGCCTGTTTGATTTAAAACGATCTAATTCTGTCTGTTTTTCCTCACATGACTGAAGTGGATGATAATGTGGTGGATGTTAAATAACATCCTTCAAGAGGAAGCTCCTCACCAGACGAGATGTTCCCACTTGGATAGAGCTGTGCTGTATGGACCAGCTGGCTGCATCAAACACCAGAACCTTTCCATCACTCATAGCACACCACAGCTTTGGGGTTCCACCCCCTTCCAGGTCCGACACGCCCAGCTGACCTAAAATAAGATGACCACACCCACACTTCAGGGCACTGGAAACACAGTATAAAGCCTCTTTCGTAACGTTTGGTTTCCTTTTGAATGATGGTGAAAACCTCTTTTGGTGTTTACTGTGCCCTGTAATGCTTTACTGTCTTTATCAACCTCAAAACCAACAGAAAAATGTAAGGAATATCTGTCATATCTTTGGCTTTGAACATTTCAAAGATGATAAACTCATTTTACTCTATTAAAGAAAAAACTATTACAAAATTCTTTTAAATCCGAAATCATTATAAATTAAACGGCAATATCACAATGTATAAATAATCAACTACTATCTTAATGGTCTGAAAAATACTCAAAATGTAATGTCATATTTCGGTCTTATGACTTGGGTGAAAAATGTTGTTGACAAGTTCCCTGACATTTACTGATAATGTGTCTCGTCTCAGAACCGGAAAGAAACTATGTGACTTCAGTCAATCAGATATACAGCACCGGAGAGTTTGTATTGAAGTGTTCTGATTGTTATCAGATCTTCAGGGGGAATGAATCAACTGAAGAATGTTTCTTCAACTACTGAAGCCTGTCTGATTTCAATTGCTAAAAGTTTCTACATTCTTAAGACATAAATACAGTTTAAGCAGATCTCTAAGGTTTAGATTGCAGTGTGCAAAAAAACGGCATTAGACGACCTCAAACTAGGATTTAAAAAAATACTTCGACCGACACTTAGAAATCTAGCCTCTGAAACTGACCTCAGGTGACCCCTGTGACTGGGAGTCATGTTTTTACATTACACCTTTAACTAAGTAAGAGATTAATGCAGAGATAATTAAGATGCTTGTATGAGTCACTTGTGAGACACTTTTGAGCAAACATGGCAGAACAAAGGACCCTTAGAGGTCAGTCTGAGGAAACTGAAGTGACGGAAGATTAGATGTGTAAAAAACATATCTGAATGAATCATCCTTCCAGATATAATGAGTGACACACATATAACAGTGAAGGAAGGGGTGACTAAGAAGAAAAGCCTTGGAAGAACAGAGGTGAAGCGTTTGAGGAAATAAGTGATCACACATTCCTGCAGAAATGAGATTCAAGTGCCCTGGGTGGTGGAAACCCGTTTTGTGTTAATGGCTGTGTGTTTGCAGGAATGCACAGGATCATGTGCCCAGGTTACTGGAACAATACAGGCTGTCTGTCAACACTGTATCTGCACATGAGTGGAAAATCTGTGACAGGTGAAACTGGTTATGATTGTTAAAATTGTTGCTGCTACCAGTTTTACATTCATTGTGTTGCACTATTTCAGATTTCATATACATTCGTTTCAATTCTTAATCATATTTCATGTGCGTATACATATTCAGATTTTATAAACATTTTTATGTACACATTCTATCATGTTTATTGTATTATTTTGTAATCTTTACTTTACTTAATGTTAACTTTTCAAGTTTTCTTCTTACTTTCTGTAAAAGTAATTTTTTATTGCAAACTGAGGAGACAATTGTATAAAGCACTGCCAGACATTAAGCAGACATTAGCTTTTGAGCTAGTGAGAGAGAGAGAGAGAGATCTACCAGGAGTGTAGCACAGAACGTCCACAGCCTGAGGTGAGGTCAGGTCCAGCGAGGGGTTAATCTTGTGCTTCAGGGTCTCAGAAGTGGTTTTAGGAACCATCATGGGTACTGCAACAAACCCAAAACATTTACACTATAAAACTGTGTCCAGCATGAGGAGTTTCAGCCTTAAACACGTTTATAATTATGAATGTTTGATTTTCACTACAATATTAATCCATAAGCTGTTGTGAATTTTTTAAAATGCCACATTTACTAAGAGATACACACCCTCAGATTTCATCCTGTCAAAGTAGGCCAGTTTTGAAGCAGCATAGACGGCTTTCTGAGTCTGCAGACTGCCGACCACAGCATCCATCAGCAGAGCGTTCGTCAGGGCCTGTTCCATAAACTGAGGGTCCTGAACGAAACAATCACAACACCTATATGTTCAGAATGTTTTAATCACTTCCCCAAATCTGATTTGAGTTCCCCAGGTGACAACTGTCTTCTTAATTTATGTCTCTAGATTTAAATCTGTTAAATCCTCTCATATTTTGTATAATTTATTGTTGTCAACACGTTCAGTATACTGAACACTAAACATGTGTTCAGTATTTGCAAGATGGAAAATTAAACAAATATTTGTTTACTTAATGAAGATACGTCCATTGCGCAATTTCTGACCAAGAAACCTATTAAAAACCTTTGAAAAACCTTCACCTGATACAATGTTAAAAAATATGATCCTGAAGCAAGTGTGTAAAGTTCAATGATGGAGAACATGATCTCTGACCCTCAGGCCAGGAGCCATTCCTGTCACACAGCTCTCACGAAATATCTGAAGAACAGGAATCTGAGAATGTGAGAACAACCCCACCCTAACCAACACAATACCACCACACCAAGCTGTGATACCTCACATCGAAACTTCCTGTATTCATTCGAGTGTCTGTTCAAAACCACCAAACAATCATGAAACTTGAGATCAGTTTGTATGCGAGTTTGTCTGAAATGGCTGAAATGAATGAAGATTGAAGATGAACCAATCAAACCTTGTGGTCATCTGCCATTTTCCTCCCCGCCCACATCTCCTTGATCATCAGGTGCCAGAGGTCACATTCTGATTTTAGGTTGACCTCAAATGACTCTTTTCTGAGGGATGTCTTGATCTTCAGGGTTGGGATTCTCAGGAGGAGGAAAGGAGCAGAAGATATCTTCACTTCCTGCATGAAAACAGAAGATGGGAAGGATAGATTGATGAAAGTGAAACTAAATCACGATGAACAAAGTATTTATATGAAAGGAACAGGTCAAACAGTGCAGTGAAGAAAAAAAAAATCAACAATAACATACAAAGAAACCAAAGTTTGTTTGTTGGGCGGCTGGACATCTGTTGTTCTCACCTCAATATCTCGGAACTTTGTGATCTCGACATACCCAGGCCGCCCCTCTGTCAGCAGGAACAGCCTGCGCTGGGTCATGGCAATCTTCCCCACACCATGACTGGTCTTCACTGAAGATGAGAGCTTGTACACGCATTCATTGTTCTCCAGGTGTTCCAGCACCACGGCTGGTAGATCCACGTCCTGAGCTGCAGCTTCAGTTTCTTTCCAGAAGTTGTAGAAGAACCGGAAAATCTCTGGATCCACCTGTTTCTGCTGACCTGCAGAGAAGACATTTCAAACACATCTGGGTCATTTTAATCTAGGAAATAATCAATATCTTATAAGGGATCAGTCTGATGTTTAAAACAAGGGTTCTGTATTCTGTGGTTGTGAGACAAACTTTAATGTACATTTAAAAAGCACATAAAGCATTGAAATCTCTAGAACAACATTAAAGAAGAGATCCCAAGTGAACCTGAATGTAGATCTGTAGTCTGTGTTCATCAAATATTTTCAGACATACAAAAGAAGGATGTCACTGCATCATGCCACAAACTATTATGAAACTCAACTGGCAGATGTGTTTTACTGATACTGTCCGGGAACTGTGTTGCACCATATAAATGTAAATGCAGGGTGACTTCTAGCAGACAGGAAATGATTAACCAGCCTTATGGCACTCAAGTGTGAACAGTTAAAGCTGAAACAATGTTAAAGATCACAGCTCTATTTGTCTGAACGGGGTTTGGCTGAGAAAATACATAAGAAAATGTCATTTGAACAAACGTCCATGCACATGCACACAGGAAGTCACGTGTGCGCGCGCGCCATGCTTTGAATGTATTAGTAGAGATGGCACAATGCACATGCAGGCTACTCTTACCCTCCACCTCAAGGTAAAAAACAGATTGAGAAGTGTCCTTCATACCTGGCAAATCAAAGCCATTTTTACCAATCCATTCTCAGATGTGTTAGATACAATTCGTCAATGACAGACACTAGAGATAAAGGATATTTCTGTACTATTCTCTGATATTTCTGTATTAATGCTTTACTTATTTCTAAGAGATTATTGTCTTTTTCTATGACAGGTGCCTTTATAAACCTGGCAAAACAGGTTTGTAATATTGACCATCACACTGGTAGCTGTTATTAGTATCAGATATCAGGGGAAAGTTTCACATCACTGCATTCCTAAAAACAGCCCCAGTTTATATACGCTAATATACAAAAGACAGCAAACCAATCATTACCAGACTATGTAAGGTTATATAACTCTAGATGTTAATTCATTCCTGCAGAGAAAAATTCAGCCACAGACTTGTAAAGATGTTCTGTTAAGCGATGCAGAACAGTCCTTAATATACCTAGATTGCTAGAGTAGCAAAGCTTGTCTAATTATACTTTATTGACAACATTTTTCTCATCAGTTATTGTGCGTTTCAGTTTGGCCCAGTCATGCGAGAGCTCTATGCTGATTGGTTCCTTGTGCTGTGTACCCACCCACAGTGAGCGCATCAAACAGTCTCTGGATGGTGCCCGGGTCCTTGACGATGCCCGACTCCTGCACACGCCGAACAAAATCATCCTGGTGCAGGTGTTTCTTTGGCAACTCGAATCTTTTTACAGTACCACCATCTAGCATCACTTGCTCACGCTCATTTTCCCTCTTTACACGGCTGATCAGACGCTTTAACTCGGTGCGGCGCTCGGCCATCCTCCTCTCTTCCACAGGTAAAGAATTAACTAATGTGTTGACCAGCTCTGTTGGAAAGATGTCCACGTCCGTCTTATACAAGCTCTGAAAGTCTCCAAGGGCATCCACACGTCTCCCTGCAACAGAATTCACCAGCCCCCGCAGGTAATAGTAACGTGCCAGGAGGGCGGAATCATCTGGGGTTGCAATGGTGATGGCTTTGCTCAGCTGGTTGATGAGCTCAGAGTAGTAATTCTGAACGTACTGGTAGGCCAGTGGAGGCGGGAATTCTGGGAGTTTAAAGGTTTTGATTGGTCTGGAGGGACTCCAGGAACCTGCGAATAACAACATTATGATGTGAGACGTTTCTGAGACATTGATGAGCTGATCTGAATGATCTGCTCTTGAACAAGAAAATCGCTTTCCTACCGGACTGTGGTAGCATCGTCCTTATTGACGCATGTCGAACAGGTACGGTTAGTAGCCTGTCATCTGCCAGGTTAGGCATACTCATTCCCAGCCTTTTGTTCAGACCATTCTCTGGTCTGGAGAACCTACGGATCTCCTCCATAGTGGGTCTGCGTGGAGATTCCGTCATGGCCCTCAACCTAGAGAACAGAGACATTTCCATCAAGAGATCAAGTGATTCTTCCTTTTTAATTCAACTCATTCATGTGAGGAGTTTAAATCAAGTTGATCCTGTAACTTAAATGGTTGCACATGATGCTAGCAATGCCATGTTTTTTTTAACCTTAAAATATCAACTCTATCATTTTTAAAATGCACAACAATCACATTAAACCAACACACACATCAAATATATATAATGATGTTCGGCTGCAGGGCTTCATGATGAGTATTTACTGAAAATATACTTCCCTGTCGTAAATGACAGCATGCCACACATATATCACATACTGAACATAAAGAACGAATTACCAAGAAAATTCTTTTAAATTACAAGCTTTAAAACCTCCAGCCTGCTTATTTACAGTAAATGTACCTCGCTTCAATCATAAACACACACACACAGGGATGGTACTGTTGATGTTTATTTACCTACGAGTCTCTGAGCGGTTGTTCTGCTCCATACGAGTGAAGGCGTCATTCCTTCTGTTCAAACGATCCCGCAGAAATGAGTGGAATATATGAGTGTCCAAAACCTACACACACACACACACACACACACACACACCCCGTTTCATGCTAGTGGCTGTCAAGATTTTATTGTAATAAAATTTTATATTTTATATAAATATTAATTTTATATCTAATATTTTTCAGTATCATTGTTGATTAAACAGTTTCATATATTTATTATATGAAAACTAAGATATTATAAGATAAGATATTCTTCAGGAAATAAAAATCCACTGACCTTCTTGTAGAAGGAGTGATCCGTCAACTCTCTGGACCTGAGGAACTCTTCACTGTTGAAAACACGATGCTCATAGTTTAGGAATTCCCCAACATCACTAGAGAAAGAAGAAAAATTCAAGCATTTAATATTTCATATCAGTCACAGAGCTTATGTCCACTTACAGAAAATAAAACCATAAATAAATATTACCATATAATTTATAAGTACCAAATATGTCTAGAATTATTTTTATGACAATTAGACACAATCTCTGTAATGAGTTCTGACATGTTCTTTAAATGTCATTTGAATTCAGTCATTTTCTACTGTATTACAAACCTCATTTTTAAAACAGAAACAGAAAAAACACACAAGTGTTATTAAAATAAAGAAACGCTTTACAGTTTACTATTAAAACAATACAGACCAAAGCTTAACTGTCATAAACATTCCATTCATAATTCAGTTTTTATGGTGTATCGTAACTTGAACTTCTATAATGTGACAATGATGTGGCAAACATATTCTTTGCTGATGTTGATGAGATTTAAACAAGCAGGTGTAACAAGTTTTAGCCAAGACTGAAAGTGAAAGTGCTGTGTGATGTAATCACAATCACAGCCAGAGAACGCATGTGATGTTTAGTACACAGCTGCATATGTATAACCTGAAGATGTTGACGATCAGCTCCATGGCAACATTCAGGATGACAGTGTTGAGTCTCTGCTGCCACTGTCTCCTGTGAGCGCGCAGCTCATTGAGGTCAGTGTGTGTGCCGGTGTTACAAAGCTCTAGATCATAGTGCAACGGCAATTGCTTAGATCTGAAAAACACACACACTTGATCTTCAGACAGACTTAACAGTTCTTCGTTAATTTAAAGATATAAGAAAAACATCCGCAGCTCTGCAATTTTAGGTTGCAAGAACATTATCGTAATGTTTCCATTAAGATACAAAAGTGTTATAAACAAGCTATATTGAAAGTTCTGTGTTATTCCTTGGTTATAAGAACGTTATTCAAATATTTTTAATTCTGTAACTTTTTAAAAATTCTGCTAAAAACCTAAAAATTGCATTTTTGATGATATATAATGGTAAGAAAGTTCCACCAATGTTAATGCAAGAATGTTTTGATAACTTTGAGAGAGTGTTTTCAGAATGTTAGCCAACGTTCTGAGAACATTTCCTGTTAGCTGGGCCAGCCAGCTTGGAAAACTGATTGAGGTGTTTATTGTAAAACAGGATTGTTGTTTCTCTTACCGGAATATAAAACAATCACTTGCTGTCTGTGGCATGTTTGGAAGCTGCGGAGAGTCTGAACCGGAAGACAAAACTGTTCCCTGATCAATGTCGATAACAACCAGATCCTCAATTTCCTGGAAGAAGAAAAAGAAAAAACAATTAAACAAACAATTAAACAAACAAACCAAACATCAAGAGAAGATAGACTCATCTGTTATTAATGTCCAACTACACCTGCAGTATATACAGACCACACATCTGAGTTTGGTTTAGGGAAAAATGTGGTATGCGATATTCAATAAGACAATACTTTCAGTTCAATTCAAATCAATTTAAATTATATTAAAATATACTGAAAAGCTAAAATTGTTCATACAACATGTTTCACATTCTTTTTGGGAAAAGAAATGCATATTTCAACTAAGGTTTGCATTTTGCACATAAATTTTTGGCTATATATAACTTAATGAAGCATTTAAATCATTTAGTTATCGCAAATCATTGTGATATGCATATCGCAATATAATATTTACATTTTGTGGATGCAAACGTCCCATTGGTCTGGGCCAAAAAAATTAAACCATGTGTGAAAATGCCTCACAGCTTTAGCATAAGACGCCTCATACCTCAGCCACGTCTTCAAAGTGGAGCGTGTGGCAGCCCATCAGATAGGCTGTGGGGGCCATGATGAAGTCCAGCATCTGGCGAGACAAGACGGGTACGAACGGATGCTGCCAGCGCAGAGGGTGAATGAAGATCATGAAACACTCGGCCACTAGTGTGAGCTTGGACCAATCTGTGGACAGAAACACCAGCCTCTGCTCCATTAGGATACCGCTGATGATCTGTAAGGATCAAAGAGATTCCAGATATTAGAAAATCAGCATATCTTAAACATCATACAAACCGGCAAAACTCAGCATAATAAAGTTAGCATGCTGGGTTTTTTATTTTATTTTAATTTTTACATTTTTATGCACTTGATAGATGCTTTTATCCAAAGTGATGTACAGTATCAGTACAATGTGTTTCCTGGGAATCAAACGCTGCTAATGTATTGCCAACTGAGTTACAGGAATGATGATTCCTCTACTACTGACAGATACGGAAATGCTTTTAAAATGACTTGCAGTTCCTATAGGTTTAGATATACAGTGCTGCTTGAAAGTTTGTGAACCCTCCAGACATGATCAGGTTTTGTGAAAAAAAAAAAAAAGTAGAATAACCTAATCAAATTACATCCAAAACCCAATTTGTGAAGCAGACTTCCAAATGATGGACACAAACAAAAAAAGGATATATTGTCATTATCTATTGAACAAAAGGGGTTAATCTCACAAAAACTGGAAATTTGACGTGTAGAAGTATGTGAAGCCTTTTATTTAGTAGCTTGTGGCACAAGCTTTAACCAAACTTCTTCTGTAACCACTGACCAGTCTCTTACATCTGTCTTTGGAGATTTCTGCCCACTCCTCCTTGCAGAACTCAGACAGCTGAGAGAGTTTGGAAGGACATCTGGCATGTACCACCCACTTCAGGTCTAGCCACAACATTTCAATTGGATTGAGATCTGGACTTTGTCTAGGCCAATCAACAGTGTGAACCTTCTTTCCTTTAAGCCATTCCTTGGTGGATTTGCTTGAATGCTTGAAGGTCGTTGTCTTGTTGCATCACCCATTTTCGGCTTAGCTTTAGCTCTCTGACTGATGGCTCTTCAGGAATTTGTTGATAGGTTGATAGCTTGAGAATTCAAGTTTCCCTGAATAATATTGAGCCGCCCTGGCCCGGAGGCAGAACAGCAGCCCCAGTCCTTCCCCACCTTCACATTTCCACCACCATGCTTCAATGTTGGGAGGAGGTTCTTTTCCTGGAATTCAGTTTGGCATTTCTCCAAACATGGTGGCTTTGATTATGACCAAATAAATCTATTTTGGACTCATCTGTCCAAAGAATGGACTTCCAAAAGACCTCTGGTTTGTCCAAATGCTCTCTGGCAAAGTTGAAACGGGGAGCTTCTTTCTAGCAACCCTCCCATAAATATCACGTATGTTCAATTTTCGTCTGATTGTAGATGCATGTACATTTACCCCAGATGCTGCCAGAGAGGTCTGCAACTCTCTAGAGGTGATGTGTGGGTTGGCCTTTACCTCATTTATTATTTTTCTGGTGCTTCTTGATGATAGTTTTGATGGGTTTCCACTTCTAGGCAGAGTTGTGGAGTTGGAATCTCTTAGAGATGGTCTTATAGCCTTCCCTAGACTGATGGGCTGTCACCACCTTCTTCCTGATGTCCTCAGATATCTCCTTTCCTCTTGGCATGGTTTGACTCCTTGGCACTACAGTGGTTTGGTTGGTTTCCTCTCTCTTTTAATCAGTGTTGCCCAACCACTTTCCTAAGGATGTTTTATTTGTTTGGTCTGCTTAACTGATTCATTAAGCACCCAAATCTGTTTCATCTGAATCTGTGACCCGCTTGACTTTACCAACGCAGCTGGGGCCTCACTTACTTTTGCACATACAATAATTTCCATTTTTCGGCTACTCAAAAAATTCCCTCTGAACAAACATATGCAATTGATCAACATACGTCTGACATTTAATTTATAAAAAGCAGTTGATGATAAAATAAGAAAATCATGGTAAAACAAGAGAAAACTCTGAACAGCTCAAGGGGGTCACAAACTTTCAAGCAGCACTGTATATTGTAATAAGAACAGAGGTGCCGTGAGGCTCAGACTGACCTGCAGGATTTGTTTGGGTTTAAAACACAAGAAGGGCAGGTGAAGATCCAGGTCCACAATGGGCCGATCTGCATCCAATCTTGAAAGAAGTTCGATCTGAAGCGGTCTGAGGTTAAACACCTACAGAAACAGTAAATATCCACAAGGGCAAAAGAATAATGTGGTACATAATGGACAAGTTGCAGTCAAGACTTTTTCTAAGAAGCCATTCGGCAAATGCTGTTATCCAAAGTAACTCAGGCCAGAAATCCAGCTTAAGCTAGTATGAAAACAAAGACTACAGCAACTGGAGATGTTAACTGCCAGGGAATGTTCTCATAACGTTCTCTAAAAGTTCCCTCATAGTCATCAAAAACATATCAAAAATGTTATTCTTAAGTTGTCAGTGGAATGTTTCAAAACATTACAGAATTAAAAAAGTTTGAATAATGTTCTTAGAACCAAGCAATAATGTTAATACAATGTCTAAAAAACTGGACGTCTTGAACGTTCCCAGAACATTCAAAATAACACTTAATATTTTTGTTACTTTATGGAAACGTAAGGGAAGTGTTGTTACAACCTAAAATTGTTAGCTGGGTGGAGAAGAGACACTTACCACATGCAGCGGTCCAGGGGGCGGGATGGGCACCAGAGCCAATTTAGCAGAGAATTCCTTCACCTGCTCCTCAAACTCTGACATGCGGGCGGTTTTCAGTTGAAGCAAGAAACTACGACAGTGGTCAAAACAATACTTCATTTCACATCCCAGCTAAATATAAATGAACAGAAAAATCTGCGGCATTCCAAAACATAGTTAGCTGCCTACATTTGCGGGGCACTACTTATATACTGTAATCTTTCCACCCATGTAGCACATTCCAAATCAGTCACTTATGAGGTACAATTTGAGTTATAATGGTAACTTAGAAGGTGGCAGGCAGAAGGCAGCTCACTAGCTTTTTTGGGTGTCTCTGTTCTGTTCTTAGCAGTCTCACCTGGACAGACAGTCTCTGAGAGCATTATAATACGGGTATTTGGAAATGACACATATGCTGTATGTTGTGTACAAGCGCTGTTTTAAGGAACGCTGGCCATTTTGAAACATATCTTGGTAGAACTGCAAGACAAAAAGGGATATAACTGGAAATTGCATTGAGAAATTAATTTGCTTAACAATTATTGGTAAAGCTACAATCCATAACATTTTGGTTAAAAATAAACAAAAACCAGCAATTGTGCAAGTACCTGACAGATCAGTGCTCAAAATGATCTCCTTTTACCTGATTTGCAATGGTAAGTTTGTAATAAGGATTTAGAATTTGAGCTATCAGGACCAATTTTCAGAGAAATGTCTGTGTTTCTTCATTTGACTTCAACATGCGTAAGGCAAATGTATGTAAAGTAACCTGCAATTTTATATTTCAGACAGAGAAGGCGACAGAGAGTCAAACGTTACGGATTGCAGGCCCACACAGAATTCTGCACGGACAGGATTTTGCAGAAAGTTCCGCAGTTTTTGGCCTGTTTATATATTACACAGCCCATAGATGTTTCCTCCAAAATCAGTGCAGAAGTCTTCATACTATGTCTGGCCCTGATGCAGCCATACAGCTCAAAGTAAAGCAAGATATCCCACCTGAACAGGTTTGCAGTACTGAGCCACCACACCATGTGTTTGGTTCCCAAACACATCAGTGAAGACCAGGAAGTGATAGGAGTCCTCTCTGCTCTCATTGGTTATTCTCAAACCATCTGGCCGAAGACAAACCAGACATTGTTATCATTCCCAGCACACGGATACAGAATGCTGACCTCGGGTGTTTGCGAATGTTCTGTGGCCATTACCTGGGAAACAGAGCTGTGGAAGAGCTATGAGGTCAATGTTTTGAGGTACGCTGAGGTCCTCTGAGGTGGCGACTGCTGATTCGCTGGTCTTCGTGGAATCACTACTAACTGATACTGGACGGTCTCTCTTCTTCTTAAAAGAGCGTCTCCTCTGAGCTCTGCTGAAGGCCGGAGCGTGTTCCTGTTCCAGACCGTTACACGAACTCTCCTTCTGAATGAACGGAGGCGCGTGAACCTGCAACACCTCAGCCTCCACTAGAAACTCCTTCTCTTTGCTCTGTAGCTATGTCAGAACGATAGGAACAAATTTAGCATTTTGTGGTACCTAATCATGCCATAAATGGATAATGAAATGGACTGTCGGAGATCTCACACCTGACATAGTTCTTTCAGATGTTCATTTGGTAGACCAACAACAACACATGCCTCCAACAGACCAGATGGCACATTGTCCGCCATCAGAACCAACCCAACCAGGAGCTCTTACAGGATCGTATAGAATTCAGTCTTCAGTCTTCTGCTTCATTGCTCCGGAATTACGGTGGGTATCATCAACTTCCTGTTGGCCTGTTCAAGTGGATAGAAAGACTTCTGTTGACTTTTACTATTGTTTGTATTAAAATGAAATAATACATCATCATTACGAACATTCACGTTAACACAAATAATGCGGCTTACTGGAGAAGTGTTCTGACACTTTTCTTAGACTGATTGATCACGAGTGAAAACATAAATGGAAAACAGTTCCAAAGTTCTCAAAGATCTTCAGGAAATGAACATCCTATCAAGATAAACATGTCTCCGAAACAATGCTCAAACAGTTCCTCTGACTGCAATAACATGCACGGATTAGCTGACCAGGAACCTGCAGAAAGTAAATTAAATCAGCGTGGATCTTGTACAAAAAACCTTTCTATTTTTGGCCACGACAGCACCACACCTAGAAGAGAAGACCATTCTGACTTAAAAAACGCTTCTGAAGTCAGTGTAGCATCTTAAAACCACCTTACAGAAAGTTTCAAAACTAAAAGGTCAGCATACTGTTTCATACGGCTTGTTTTATAGAGTCTGTTAGTTTGGTTCTTTCTGAAAGGCTGCCTGTCCTACCATCTGAATGACTCTGTGTGATAGATTGCACAAGTTCTAGCATCTGGTTTTGATCTGAACCTGGACCGGGTCCAAACTAAGACTCAGACCAAAGCATCTACTGTAAGTGTTTTCACTTTACACACAATAGATGTGTGACCCGTTCAGACAGAGAGAGAATTCATACTGCTGTAGTGACGTTTCACTGACGTCAGAGCAGTCGGGAAAAGCCAAGAAGAGTTTCTCATTGCTAAACACAAAGTAATTTATCCTGTTTGCAATTTACGACAGTTTATAAAGAACTTGGAAATTGATTCGTGGGGACATGGTATTTCCCACTATACTTTTTTTTTTTTTTTTTTACATTTTTTTAATGACCACGTCGTTTCCATGAGCTGCCATTTGTTGAGGCTACACTTCAATATATACTTTCATAAATTCAATAGTCACACCACCGCAGTTAAAAGTTATTAAAAAACATACGAATGTGAGCAGTTGCCGGCACTGAAACCTATCCGCATATATGCTGTACGTAAACTTATAACATTTATTCTCACCTTGTATAGCATGTGCTGTCAACCATATGTGTTTTCATAAAATGTAAAACCATATGTGTTTTCATAAAATGTAAAACCGTATGTGTTTTCATAAAATGTAAAACCGTATGTGTTTTCATAAACAAAACCCAAGCAGAGATCGCATGACACAAGCGTATAAAACCGCATCAATCCTTACAGTATTACACAGTAATACTGTAATAGTTACTGTTATTATACAGTACTGTTATTATACAGTACTGTTATTATACAGTACTGTTATTATACAGTACTGTTATATACAGTACGTGCAACAATGTAACAGCCAAGATCAAGATCAAAGAACAAACCTTATGAATCCGCTGCGAGTCAAAGCGATACAATGTATCACCGAGGAGTTTACAATCCGATCACGAGAAGAACAATAAGATCTCAATGTGGGTCGGATCCAGTAAACCAAACTCCTTAAGAAAACGAAGGCGGGAAGAAACAAACAAGCGTTAAGAAATCAGAGCCGTGAAACTCTTTCTTCTGATTCTACTATTGGAAAGGCTTAACTCATGAATATGCATTAGGTATCGCTGACATTGCTTGGAAACCTTAATGTGCGGCCAGTCAGGTGACCTTATTAATATTCATAAGCCACGCCTTCATTACGAAGGACTTGAATAATTGGTCAGCAGGTTGGTTATAGGAAAAAAGTCACGTTACCTTATTAATATTCATAATTCAAACCTTTGTCATACTACGAGTAATAAAATAAGATACAAACAAATCTTCTGAAACAAACTTTAAAACCAGACTTTCTCCAGACTGAGAAGATTTCTAATACATCTGGACTAACGATGGTTCATTATAAGTAGTTAATCGATATTCAATAATGATGTCTATCTATAACGGCATAGCACAGAAAAGGAACTAAAGCGCCATCTGGTGTCCATCACAAAAAACATGACCTAAAGACCTACATTTTAAAACTATTTTTATAATCTGTTCAATGCATATCCAATCATGTTTCTTCTTTGAACACCATTCTATATCAAAAATATGTTTTCGACAGGTATCAAGTAATACTACAGTATTCTCTGTAGTACAATGCAAATAGCATGATACAGTAACCATTTAGTACCGTGGTATGAAAGTACATCTGATAAAACGCTAATGTTATAAATTAATCATCCACTCATTGGAGAATAGTGTGACAAAGTTTTATTATTGTACTCAATAATCAGTTAATCAATGTTGAAGTCTTAACTCAGCTTGCTTGTTTCTTTTTTAATTTGTGAAAAAAAATCACGAACTGATTTATTCACTTTGAGAAAAAGATTGCAGCCTGTTTCTGGTAGCCCTGCAACATCAAGATAATAAAATAAGCATTATTTAAAAACAGTGACAACTTTGTTTACACATAATATAAACACATAGGAACACAAATCTTTAAAACGCAATAAAACACAAAGGAATATGATCCCGAGATGGATCATCAGCCCTTCCGACAGCCGTCCAGCCAATAAGATGAGAAAGCTTATGGGAGCAAATGACAACCTTTCAGGTCAATTTGTAATACAACAAGTCTCTTGGCAAAACAACAAGTCAGTGGCTTTGTGTACATTTAGGACACAAAGCTGTTCTGTCCCAATAATAAAGCACTGTGTCTTTACACCTCAGTGGGCGCCATGGTAACGCTACATTCAGCCATCCGCAGAGGAGGACGGTAAAGATGTGGAATTCATGTCCTCTTCGTTCGCGCCACACGTGTCCACCAAACAGATCAGACAGCTGGTGACAGGAAATGCACGGACTTTACTGGACACCACCCATTTGTCTGTCTCTGTGTAATATTCCATGATGTGACCCAAACGGCCCACACCCTGAAACCCGGCCAGCACGTAGAGCACAGAGCCCACGGCCGCACACTTCACTGTCACGCCTCTCCAGGGCATCGGTGAAGCCATCTTCCATTCGTTACTGCCGATCTCGTAATATTCCACTGAGTCTAGCCCGCCTGCAGAGAAAATACAATTCCAGATCACAATCACAGACTCTTAGTAGTAATGATTCTCCTATGAAAGCAAACTTACCCAGTGTGTTCTGCCCACCAACAGCATATATTCTTGAGTTCACAACCACCAGACCGTGATTCTTACGTGCCTCTCTCATTCCACACAGAACTCGCCACCTAAGATCCCACATAAATCATTAGTTACTGTGTTCCCTGGGAATCGAAACCCACAAACTTTGTGTGGCTAACACCATGATACTGTGCTACAGGAACACCAAAATACACACAGACATGTATTGTAAAAATAACTTTTTTTTTTAAAGCAGACGCACTCTTCTGTGCTGGGGTCGTAGACCTCACAGTCGTTCAGCACTCGGCCAGACACGTTGTTTCCCAGACTTCCTCCGCAGACGTAGATGAGACCGTTGGCTTCCACTGAACCGTGACTGCAGCGAGGCATCAACATGTTGGGCTTTGTCTGCCACGTCTCTGTGCGTGTGTCATAACATTCGAACAGATTGAGAGCAGAGCTTCCTGTCAACACACACACACAAAATCTTGTTTAATGATCATGATTTTTCGGATAATGTGAACCATCAAGTTTCTCTTCTTCCACTGGAACATATGTTTTCCGCACACACTCACCCACTTCTGATCCTCCAGAGGTGTAGATCTTTCCTTTAGACGCACAGGCAGCCAGACTGTCCCGCGGATTTGGGGGTCCGAGTTTAGAATACCAGCTGTCCTTCACTACATTGTAGCAGTCCATGCGTTTAATGGGGAAGAGCTGAGAGCCACCCAGGATGTACACAACATTATCCCAGAACACAGACGCGGCGTCCCGTCGTTTCTCAAAGGGACAGCGAATGTCTGTCCAGCTGTAGTCCTGAAACAGAGTAAAACTCCACATTAATCCCCAACTGTTTGTGGAAAAGTTTTGACTGATAAAGATGAATTTTTAGCCAATTAAAATTGACCCGACAGCTCAAATTATAAATCATTACAATTGTGAATCAGGGTACGGTAAAGAGACTGTTTTGAACGCTGATCTGTAATGCTCAATAATTCATTTTTGTTTGTTACTGAACCAAAAAAAGTTACAGATCACAGCTTGTGATTTGCAGTTTTATTTGTAATTTTATTTACCTTTGGGTTAAAGTAGCGACAGGACTGCGGTTGCGAGCCCCCGAACAAAGCGATGCGGTAGTCGTGTTTCTTGCGGCGCGGTCGACTGCTCTCGCCGAGCTCTTCGCGGTCCTCTGGAGACAACAGATGATACCGCATCCCACCTATCACAAACATATTAGAATCAAGAGACACTCCACATACTGTCTGACCAGAAAACTGTAAAACATAATTAGTGTGTTAAAACTATTAAAGCATTTTTCAAACATTTTTTAAGTTACAGGTTACTTTACAATCTTTTCATTACATATGCCGATTTCAATGGAAGCCAAATGGATTTCTTGGGAATCGGACCTCACAGCTCAAATTATAAATGTTTATTATAATCTAACCATTGTGAATCAGGGTAAATTAAGGAGATTGTGTTAAAAATTGATCTGTTATGTAGTTGCTCAATAACGGATATATATATATATATATTAGTTTTAATGCAATTTTAAGTCCTTAATGTCTTAGCTCCATTACAGTATACAATGTACACAATACAATACAGTCACAAATAAAATTTTACATGTTGATACATAAAATCAATCAAAACTATAAAGTGATTAACAGACTTGTGTTCAGGTACATATAACTCACTGATGACCATTTTCAAGCACTCTGGATTGTCTTGAATCAGCGGCTCGGCTTGGACGGTCTTACTGAGAAAGTTTTTGGATACAAGGGGAAATCGAACTTTTCCCAAAATGTCCACAATGTATTGCTGTCGATTCAACACATCATATTTCAGCCACCGGACTGCTGCATCATATATCTGCACACAAACACACAGACCAATGTTATCTCCCTTAAAAAACAATTCCTGCTTTATGTACCAGGTAAAATCATTGTATTCTTTAAGGTACCTTGGTAAATACCAGGGTATAAGGATATGTAAATCAGTCAATGCCAGGACACAAATGAAAGCACGGTGTGTCTCATCTGTGAACTAAGCTGTGGTGATGTCCCGTGCGCTCTCACCTGGTCTTCAGCCCGGACGGTCAGCGTGTCCTGCTGCAGCAGGTGTGTCACCTGTTTAACATCTAGCTGTAGAAACTCGTCCATCTTATAGACATCTGTGAAGTGCTGGTGAATGAAATCATCTGCAGAAACCTTTAGCTCGGGACAGTTCAAACACTCCGCCAGAGCGCTGATGCCTTACGAGAAAACAGCCAATCACAACACTCCTCTACACAGCACAGATCTGCTGTGTAACAATGCACAACTGCTGACCATGTATGCACAACTGCTGAATGTATAGTTGTAGTTAACAAAGAAAAAAATAAAGAAACAAGCACAACACGACAGACGTTCTTGCAGTTGCAGAAAATAAGTGACGAGGCTAGTGTCTCACCCAAGCAGTTGGTGGCATCTACCTGCTCCTTCAGGAAGTCTACACACATCTTCTTAACCGGCTCGATCTGGTACTGGTTAGCAGCATTCAGCAGAGACTGGACATTATTACTGTTCACTGAAATCCTACAAGAACATTACAAATCCATCAACAAATGCATGTTTTAGAGATCCTATAAAAACACAGGAACTCTAAATAAATATAATAAGTAATGATTAAAATGTTTGTAAATAATTAAAGGTAAATAATTGTGCATAGATCTCTGTAGACTGGACTGACTACAATCTACCAGTGAATAATCTTAGATTAGGAAATATCTATATATAATGAACCATAATAGTCTTATAACGGTTTTTTATTTTATTTTGGCAGTACAGTCTGTCTGTCTTTAATGTCTTACCGGGCTGTGTAGACAAACTCCACCAGTAATTCAATGATCTCTGGTTCTGCTCCACCGAGCTCCACCTCATGATTCGTGGCTTCCATCATGCTTGCTGCAGTACCAATAAAAACATCAATATTTGTCTTACATGAGACTCTATCTTCCGTAATGTTTTCCCGTGGCAACAAAAACATTTAAAAATGTCATTTTGAAAGTTCTAGCAATGTTCAAAATATGTGTGATGGTATAACTGTGATTATGTCATGTCATATGTGTGATGGTATAACTGTGATTATGTCATGTCATATGTGTGATGGTATAACTGTGATTATGTCATGTCATATGTGTGATGGTATAACTGTGATGTCATGTCATATGTGTGATGGTATAACTGTGATGTCATGTCATATGTGTGATGGTATAACTGTGATTATGTCATGTCATATGTGTGATGGTATAACTGTGATTATGTCATGTCATATGTGTGATGGTATAACTGTGATTATGTCATGTCATATGTGTGATGGTATGACTGTGATGTCATGTCATATGGGTGATGGTATAACTGTGATGTCATGTCATATGTGTGATGGTATAACTGTGATGTCATGTCATATGTGTGATGGTATAACTGTGATGTCATGTCATATGTGTGATGGTATAACTGTGATTATGTCATGTCATATGTGTGATGGTATAACTGTGATTATGTCATGTCATATGTGTGATGGTATAACTGTGATTAAGTCATGTCATATGTGTGATGGTATAACTGTGATGTCATGTCATATGTGTGATGGTATAACTGTGATGTCATGTCATGTGTGATGGTATAACTGTGATTATGTCATGTCATATGTGTGATGGTATAACTGTGATGTCATGTCATATGTGTGATGGTATAACTGTGATGTCATGTCATATGTGTGATGGTATAACTGTGATGTCATGTAATATGTCATATGTTGTACAGTAAATCTCACATGTGAACATGAGGTTGAAGAAGTGGCTGGCTGCCGCCAGCACCACTCTGTGTGCCAGGATGTGTTTCCCCTGCACCACCAGGATGACGTCACACAGGATTCCCTGCAAACAGGTCAAAGGTCACACAATGATGACGCGTGTTTCTCCGACAAGCTCCATCACTGCTTATTAAAATGACGACAAAAGCTTAAGCTTACGTAGGCAGAGCTTTCCTTTTTCTCAGCTGATAACATTAATTTTAGGTTTTAAAGACTGACATGTAGTGGTCTATATATATATATATATATAACGTTTCTGATCATTGTTTAAGAAACAATAAATCTTACATACGCCTTCATCTAGATTACGCACAATTTCAATAGATGAATAATGTTTATAGCAGAAATCTCAGAATATATGATACAGCACGTCAGATATCTCAGATTATAAAATACATACATATCATACGAATATCTCCGATAATATGAAGACAGATATCTGTCAGATCAGATTATGTAATGCACACGTCACACATCTCAGTCTGTGATGTAAACAGCATGTCAGAAAGACAATTTACCTGTTTTCTTAAGTTATTCATCACTCCCATGATATTAGACAATAATCTGTATTCCTCTTTGGACGCAATCTTCTTCTCGCCTTTCTTCTTCGGTCCTAATGTCTTCTCGCATGATGTGGAGGCCATGCTCATCATCACGTCAATGAACAGAAAGCGTATTTAATAAAGACGGAGATCTGTGTTGTGTTGTGTTGTGTTGTGTTGTGTTGTGTTGTGTTGTGTGGATGTAAATGACGTGAAGTGCGCCACAGTAACACACGCGTCCCTATTTCCGCCTTTTGCATGAATGTTAAAATAAAAGTCTCACTCGACATGAGACATTTCACCCTTTCCGTCTGCTCGACGAGTGTCAGAATAAAAGTCCGAAACAAACAGATACATTTTCCTAAATGAATTATGGACAATTTCCAGACCTTTTAATAGGGTTTATTAAAATAAGAATCGGAAAACTGTATTTAAAAAGTAGGTAAAATCAAGGTTTAACTAAAATGACAATGTGATCTGTATTATACTAACATGTTATATACACTAGATGTCAGTATTTAAATGGTTCATTATAATGAAAGCCAGAAAGCTGTGCAGTCTATAGGATTGTTAAAACATTAGGGAAGGTGGGCAATTTTAGAGAGGCCAGATATAGCAACCTAGCTTTAAACACATAAGATCCCACCCTCCATTCAGAGTGACGTCCAAAGCCACGCCCTCTTCAGGACATTTACAGCACTGCATCTTCTACAAAAAATATATAAATACATAAATGTTTTTAAATGCTTTACTTAGTGATTGCTATTGGATGTGATGAGAATTTCAACCAGCATAACAAAAATGTTTCCGAAAAAGATTGCCTACCTTGCCTATAACTGAATGTCTTGCGTATTAACTTCATTTAAAGACTCTTGTTTGGATGACAAAAGGCAAGATGTTACTGGGCAGTAGGCCTTGACAAACCTTTGACAAATAGCCTAATTTTCAAGTGAAACAAAATCTTTTCATTTTTAGTTGAAGTATATTTCCTTTTCCAAAATTTCCTTTGTTTTCCTTTTGTTTCATGGCCTGTGAGCAAGTGTGTAGCTATTTCATCATTAAATGTAAAAGTGTTATGACTGGACAGGCCAATTACTGGAGCGAAAGTTTAGTATTCCAGAAGGCTACAGTGTTTGCATTTATCCTTTGACTTTATATGGAGTTTTACAGCAGAAAACACATGTCAGGCACTTTTCTGTGTTTAATGAGCTAGAGGAACCAGTTCTCAGGTCTTAACAACAAGACCTCTCTGAGGTCTGCTTATTACAGCAGCCAAAAACCAGAACCCTTCTCCCCTGCTTCATTTCAGAAAGCTTTAATTTAAACAAGCTGCTGTCAGATGTCTAAGAGGCAATTACATCGCTCTCCTTATCCACCTGTACAGTAAACTGTCTGGATGTTATTCTTACTGTCTGGTCATAAAAGAAACAGCAATAAGCACTGGCTTGTGTGTGTGTATTTTATATATTTAATATATGTATATATATTAACATTGTATATAATGACATTTAAATGTGGATTAAGTGTACAAATGCAACTGTTAAATAGACAAAGCTTTAATATTATTTCTCAGCTCTGTGTACCTGTCCTTTATATCAGATCAATGCATGACCACGAGTCTGTTTGTTCACGGAAGGAAAATAACATGAAGACAGAACACGAATCATTTCACTCATGAAACCTTCATCAGGCACTTGAAGACGGAAGGAAAACATGAACAACAAAAAAATGAATCATATGGAAGACTGGAACTGCAGATTGTACAACCACATGCACTTGCTTCTCTTCTGCAGTTTTTTGGCCCCTTTAAACTATGTAAATATATTCAGATTAAATCCAATCCACACAACATTCACACCTTTTGGCAGCCAAACACTGTGTGTTGATATTCAAAGCCTCATGTGGTCTCTCAAAAAAGGCATAGGAACAAAAAGAGAGAAAGAGAAGATAAAGAGATTCAAACTCTTACTGATTTTTTTTAAATGAAGAAGAAATCATAACACACATTATTATACACCCATGACACCGGGGCTGTTTGTGTGAGAATCTCTGTCACAGCAGTAATTCAGCTTTGATCTCTGTGAGCAGGGTGAGAAAACCGCCCTGTTGTCCTATTGATTCCCATCTGCAGGTTTTTTGTTGTCGCCTGCAGTATAAAGGTGTTTTCTCCCTTACTGTCTTCATAAAGTCGATTTCCATCAGGCAGCGATTTTGATTCCCATCCTCAAAACCTGCAATTTACTTTCCTTTAGAAAAGATGCCACAGACCAGATAAGAATTGGAGATCTGGTCCAGGAGATGTAAACAGACAGACAGATGGAAGACAGACAGATGGATTTTCATATGTGGAGGAGATATCATGTCTTATTCTGTTGAAGAGAATATGTTTGCATTGTGAAAATTATGTGATCAGTAAGTCATGACAGTATATGGTTTTACCTTAACTCATCAAACAAAGTTGTAATGTTAGTAGAACGTTTTTAATGTTATATATCATATATCAAAAACGATATTCTTAAATAGTTAATGGAACATTTAAAAACATTACAGAATTAAAAAAATGATTGAATAACTTTCTAATAACCAAGCAATAGCATTAATACGTCTAAAAAATGGATAATTTAAACATTCCTAGAACTTTCAAAATCATTTTTTAACGTTTTCGTTTCTTAACGGAAACGTTCTTACAACCTAAAATTGTGAGGTGGGTGGGCATTGTTACCATATAAAACTCATTTGATAACGCAGTAGCAGGCGAACAGCCGTTTTCTCAAATGATGGCACTGTGCCCTCACACAACATAATTAAGCAAATATAAACACAAGGCCAAATCCACCCTCAATGAGGCGTACAGGCCTGCGCCTGCAGAAATTAATTACCCAAAAACTTCTTCAATTGTTGGAAAGCAAAGGAGCGCATTACTGTGCGTGTTTTGGGAGTTGCTGTGAGCTGTTCTCCACGCACCACCTCTCCAGCGCGCCACCATCACTGCGTGCCGTGCCAACAGCCAGAAAACTGTGAAAGCTGTGCTCTAACGAGCTGCCTGGATCACACATGAAAGAAAACAGAAGGATTTCTCCACCAACTACGACCACTCAATTTACATATCTCTGTTTCCTAAAGAGACCCCAAAGTCAAATTACTGGCTCATGATGAAAGGAAGCTATAAAAATATAATATTATAAAAACAGATATAATGAAGTGGCAAAATGATGCAACTGTGTGTTGCTCCAGCCACTGTCACAATAAATGTGAGACTTTGGTTGTGCATGTATGACTGCAGTGGACTTTCTGAAGTTAATGGGACTCGGGTAAACAGCTCTCATTGCACTCTTGGGAAAAAAACGAATAAAAATAAAGGTTTAAAAAATAAAACAATTTAAAGGTAGGCAATCTTTTCCAGAAACATTTTTTGGTGTGCTGCTTGAAAATATTTTCACATCCTGATAGCAATCACTAAGTGGTCTAAATATATTTTAGTAAATATTTGTCCAATCACAGCATTCGGTCCGAACACACAAACGCAACACACACACAAAACATTTTGAACAATTACATAGATCTGCCCAGAATTGCAGTTATAAAATGTCACATCTATATCTTTTCTGCATTTTACTGTATGACATTCATCACCCGATACTTCACAGTCTTTGCTGAAATGATGCCAGATCAGATGAAAACACACTTAGAGAATGTGGAGAAACAGAGAGAGTTTGTCACTTAAACATTCACAACTCAACTTCTGTACTAGCCAAAGAAACCGAGGAAGTGAGTGAGAGATCTGAGGGAGAGAAACTAAAAGCAGGCAGAAACAAGCAGACAGCAGGCAGAAAGTGCCAAATGGCATGTTTGCTTGCTATAAACAGACATATTCAGGCGTGCTGGGTTTGAGTAAACACCAAGAGCTTTTCCATCACAAACACCCTCCCATTGAGAGCACAGCAGAAGCACACACTAGCACTGAACTGCTTACTGAGGTCAAATACAATTAATCTGATTAACAGTAAGACCATAAAGAGAAACTGAATCAAATATTCTCAAACCTCACTGATAACTCTGGGTTTGGAATACATGCATACTGCTTCCTGCATACTGCACAGCATATAGTGTACACTAAAGAGACCAACTAAACAACATGTGAACCAAGCAACCATTCTGTTCATTTTGTTTTGTGCTGGTCAGGTTATTCAGACATAATGACAGAGCCGTGTGTCACTCTCTGTATAGCACAGAAAGATAAAAAACAAATAAAAATAAAAAACAATACAACATACAATACAAAAACATATACAAATAAAAAACACTGCAAAATGTGTATAGATATCCCAGCTAACAGGGAACGTTCTCAGAACATTGGCTAACATTCTCTCAAAGTTCTCTCAAAGTTACCAAAAATGTTCTTGCAGTATCGTTAGTAGAATGTTTTTAAAGTTATATATCATATATATCAAGCGTTATACTTACGTTGTTAGTGGAATGTTTTAAAAAAGGTTACAGAATTAATAAAATGTTTGAATAACGTTCTTATAACCAAGCATTAATGTTAATACAGCGTCAAAGAAAGGATGTTTGAAAAACTTTTTGGTTACTTAATGTAAACGTTACGGAAATGTTCTCACAACCGGAAATTGTTACCTGGGACTGTGGTCTGATTTTCTAAAGGTAGAGGTAAAAAGACAACAATTATTTCATAGACAAAGGAAAGTGCAATACAGATATATAGTTTAAATCTATATGTTTATATAGTTCAAATACATAAAGCACTGTTAGAATGTGGTCCAATTTTTCAAAGCACTCGCTTAGCAAATAGAAAGATCATTAGTGTCATGTTGTGCACTTGGGGAGAAGCTCTTTGCTTTAAATAGACAAAGACTCTAGATTTAGCTGTCATCGCCTAAAATATGCTCTTCATTGTGTGTGTGTGTGAGAGCAAGAGAGAAAGAGTGAGTTTAAACACTCCAGTGGCTCCATCAAAATGCTTCAAACGTTCTCTTAAATTTTACAGCCTGTCAAGCTACTCAAACAATCTAATTGCAGGGATCGCTTAAAATTTGCGAGACAGCGCAATTTAGCATGCAGAGAGCAAAGAGATTCTCAAGTCCTATAAACCACATGAGATTCACAGATTCTCCTGGTGTTAAAACACACAGAGCTTCATAACACGAGTGTGTTGCCATGGACGACTTACACAACCTCTGTGTTTCATATTTAGCTGTTCCAGTGTTAAAAATACATTACAATAACACACTCACAAACAGTGTGTCTGCATTCTCTACAGTTATCAAGTGCCTAAATTTCTCCTGCTACAATTTTTAAAACAAGAAAGATAACTGATCATCTCGGTACAGAAAAGATGGACATTTTAATTTAATAGTCTGGTATTAAATAGCTTTAGTAAGGTATTGACTTCAAATCAGATGTTTCTCCCAAATCCTTTGAAAGAAAATGAGACATAAAAGAGAGAATTACTGACACACTTTATACAGCTACAACATTATACTATAGCTATAACATTAATGTGGATAGCTTATATTTTCTTAGGAGAAACACAGGAGAAACAGGAACAATGTGTTCTCTATTTTATCTCTTTGCTGTCTAGGAGAATATTAAAGTGACGGTGTGATTTGTCATTAGTCTGATTGTCAGGCATTCTGATGTAATGGATGGTGGAGATACAGCAACTGACAGCTGATAATAAGGTTTCTTGTTATGTGCCGTATACAACAATGCTTATGCTAGCTCTTTGAAAAAAATTGGGGGCGTGGCTCATTTTTTGATTGGATCTTGAAAAGTAGACTTTCAAAGCTCACAGCAGACTACCGTTAAAGGGGAGTGGTTAACGGCTCTGGCTCCGCCCAAGCCGTCAGACTGACATCATCAGAGAATGTCTGCCATTCCAGAGTACATTTTTAGACTTTGATTAAACATTACGAGGGTTAAATCAATTATAAAGAACACTGTAATATTTCATAAAATAAGACAAAGTATATTTTGATTTCATGGTGACCTTAACTGGGCAATTCTGGATGGAGGCGGAAGGTGGATGTATGTTTGTAAAACTATTCCGGGGTGTGAATTTAAACTTACACCCACTGAAAGGTGAGTCTTGCGTAACGCAGTAGGAAGGACAAAACTGCCAGATTCATTTTGTGTAACTTCAGCACCAGAACATCCAGCATTAAAATGAAACGGGTGAAAAATAATAACAGATTATTAATGCAACAATAGGAAGAACACACAATCCCCATATGTTCTATTAAAAGATCGCAGAAACCTTTTGAGTTTTTTCACATCTCATCATGGCCTTACATACTTTAATTGGAAAGAGTTTCCTCGTTAGTGGAACATTCCGGATGCTATGAATGGAAATGAGGAGTTTGGTTTACACAAACACAGTCATTAGAACACACAGGCTTCATTTCACAAATGAAACAATCATTGCCGGAGTGAGATGCTGTGCTTTCTCTGTCATTACATTAATTGTTTAATAAGAGGGTAAATCTTTGCCTCTCTGTGTGATGATCAATATGAGCTTTTTAAATTGGATTCTATTGTTAGGGTGCGTCACGAGTCACAGAAGCTCCAGCATTAATCCTTCTGTTTTATTCAAACTCTATTCGTGAGATGAAACCTCACACTTCAAACTCAGGGAATCATGGGAAAATGTAATGGGAGCTTTTGCTGCATGTGATCGTAGGTCAAGTGAATCTTATTTCACCCCATATCAAAGCAAAAAGCATTCTTGCAGTAACATTAGTGGAACTGTTTTATTTATAAAACTTTTATCATATATCACTAATGTTAGCTGCTGGCTGGGTTGTCTAGGAGAACAACACATGATCATCTCTACAATCACTCATCTGCCGTCTCTCTGGATATTGTAATATTTATAGAACAGGCAAACGTAATTTTAGAAACCACAGGGACTTCGCCATCAAAGACACATCTGTGATTTTAGACTGCACATAAAAATAATGAAATGAGAACATGCCTGAACCTGTTCATAATACAAACACTGCATGATCCTGCAGCACAGTCAAAGTAGATTTTCATCTTCTGCACCCCAGACATCAGGAGGATATTACAATCTATCATAATAGATGCCCTGAATATATTAGGGGAAGTTATTCAGGGGAAGCCACTACTGAAAAGCATGAAATTAAGAAGAAAAATCTAGATTGCCCACTGATTGCCTCCAACATAGCACAAGATGTCCTCAGGTGAGAGAATCCAGCTTCCCATAAGAAACAAAAACACTGATTAGATCTCTTTAACATCTCAGTTATTTCTCCTAGATAGCAATGAGAATAAATGGAGAGCAAATGGAACCTTTTCCTCAAGTGTCCTGTACCTCAGATATTTCTTATAAAAAATACCCAGAAATCTCACAAATGTCTCCATTAGAGTTTCAAAATGAGATGAGTTTTCAGATGAGTTTTCATCTCAACAATGTCTCGAACTGAGCTCAGATTTGCAAAGTCTGCATATTCAAAGTCAATATTATTGAGGATTTAAATATTAACTCATTTCTCATCAAACGTACATAATCCAGATTATTTTAGCTACAATCTACATTCATTTTACAGCTCCATACTCTTTAATGTAAACAATCTAAGCAGTTTTAGGAGAAACACCTGAAACGAAGTTGATACTTAAATGAAACACAACTGAGATCTCCGTTAAATATCCTGAGCTTTGAGAGAGAAACCTCTGAGTATGAAATTTTCCTCTGGGTTAGTCAAAACTGCAACTTGGCACTAGTTTATTTGTGTGGAACTGTTTGTAATAACTGAAATGCCGGAAGATGTTTCTGTCACTGCAGGCACACGTGATGGAGCTCCTCTCAAGGTTTCACAGCTATTTTAAACACAGAGTCACTCTGAAGTTTCTGAGTGCCTTTGTTTCTGGCTGTGTGAAATTTGCTCCTGGCAGTTATTCACATCTTGAGTTTAGATTAAATTAGATGCTGTTTGATTTGAAGAACGCACACAAAGCCAAAAGCTCCACACAGATCTGTTCAGTACAAGAAGAGCTTTTGAATAATTATACTCATAATCTTCAAATATTTACACCTTTCAAAATGACAAGACAATTTGAGGCAGTAAATATGCAAACTCATCAAGTGATTTATATAAATGAAATATTATTATGCATGCATGAAGTTCTCCTATACACTTTCCCAATTTTTTTCCATGGAATCCAGTAATTATGAAGATACTGTGTGACCTGGGTTTTTTCCTTCTGCATCTAAACATAACAGGTGAGTACACTGACCCCATAAAGTATTTGAGCATACAAAGCACACTTAAAAATGTACGTTATTGCATTATATGTAACAAAATATCAAAAATATAAAAGTAGCATTTGACTGTAAGAAAGACAGCACAAGTATGATTTTCAGTATGGCCAAGTGAATTTGCTGTGAGACAAGCTACAGTGTTGTTTGTTTGTTATCCAATGCATTACATTGCATTTAAGCATTTGGCAGATGCTTTCATCCAAAGCGACTTACAGTGCATTTAAGCTATACATTTTTTATCAGCATGTGAGTTCCCTGAGAACTGAACCCACAAACCTTTGTGCTGCTAAAGCTCCAGGAACACTCCAATGATGTTTAGAATTTTTTTCAGAAGTGTCGACATTTTTTGGGGGTCACTGTTTGATTTTATCCAAATTTTTTGGACCGGTAGCAGATAAAATAATTAAATTAAATAAAAATATTCCTCTATATCTCCCCTGGCAGATATAATTGTGTCTCACCTGCATCTCAGATCCTAAATATAGCAGCTGACCATGAGGCTCAACATGTCACGGCGTAAAACGTCTTAAAAATAGATCCAATTTGTGAAGCTATTTCACACAGTAAATTGATAATGCGTGTCCACACTTCAGATGAAAAGAACAACAGCTGTCGGTGTCAGAGATTCGATGGTGCTTTTGCTGAACTCTCGACAAGCAGCATCTCACCTCCCTTCAGATGCTTTTGTTTTCGTTGCATCTCCTCAGTTTTGGCCTCTCGTCAGAATTCTGGACGTGTTTTATTCATGATCCGCTAGTTATTATCTCAGTGCCAAAGAATTGCCAATGGATGCAAATGTGGCACTACAAAGGTTTGTTCTCTGTAAAATAAATAAAATTGGACGTGTATGTGTTTGATGATATTGTTGGTTCTGATTATACTTTAATATAATGTTTAAATAATTGATCCTAAATACCTCAATGTGACAAAAACATGCAACATCCAACATTTAAATAACATTTACAGAGGCATTTCCGAAACCCAGTAAGCTTGCTGCCTACATAGGGATCTTAACTGACAGCATAAGTGACCAATCTGGAATGCTCATTAGACAAATACTATGAAGGATAGATGCAGTGCTGTTATCAAAAATGTTCTGTCAGAAACGTTACTAGAATGCTTTTTAACATTACATATCATATATAAAATATCATTCTTAAGTTGTTAATGGAGCGTATTAAAAACATTACAGAATAAAAAAAATGTTTGCAAGCAAAGACATTAATACGACGTCTAAAAAGACTGGACATTTTGAACGTTTCTAGAACATTCAAAATAACATTTTTATTGTTTTTGAAATGTTAGGAAAACATTCTTACCACCTAAAATTGTTAGCAGTAAACATTCTGTCTACCTATTGGACCAGTATTTATGTTAATACTGTGCCCAGAAATGCTGCCTAAGTAGGCTGCTCACTAGGTTTTGGAAGAGAGCTGAAAAGCAGGAGTCCATTTATACCAGAAACAGTGTGAATGAATCTTTTATTTCATTTTCTCTACATCATGCGTTTACAGTGCGATGTACCATTGGTCGTCCTCCAGTTTTCAAGGTAAGTAACTTTTCGAGCAGAAGACAGTTTTGTGTGTACCAATCTATAAAACAAACGAACAAAAATAATATGGGAAGCGACTTATGCTGCAGCTGTCCTCTATACAGTCCTTTCCTGTCACATGATCACAGTCAATACATCAAACTCTATAGAGAGACGTCCAGTTACAATATAAAATGACCTTTAAAGGTCAACCCGTTATAACTTTGACCCCACTTGCAGCAGCCAATGATGACCAGACATCTGCCTGACAAATCATTACGAGATCCAGGCTGATCATGTGATTATCTAGATGACATCTGATTGTACGACACACTGCTGTAATGTATCACAGCAACAGACGTGACATTCATCAAACCTCCTGTTCAAATCTCAAAATATGACACACTCACATGAATCATGTGACAGGAATTAAAAAAACAAAACGTCTATCTCTTTAAACCCACAGCAGACTTTTTTCAATAACTAGCTTCATTTATTTCCCTTTATCTCTGTGCAGTGAAGACAAAGCCCATTTTTAGAGCAGGTAGACTTGAGTTCGGCAAGACTGAACGTAATGTTCAAAACAAAGTTATCAGGAGCTGGAAGTATGAGAGTTATAGATGAGTATTTCAGGCACTTAGAAAATCTCTCCCCCATGTCCTTGGCTACAGCATGCTTCAGTGTGGAGTCTTTCAGTCTCAGCACAATACAGTGTGTAGAACAAGAGCTGTTAAACAAGGCAACAAACTACATCAGTACATTCAAACATGAATCTTTAAAGGGATTTCAGGTACATGTCCTATGCAAATGACAAGCTCTTTATCTACACTTAATCGTTTTCTAAAAGGCTGAACCAATGTTATGACTGTGATTATACTGTATGTTATTATTTCTGCACCAAACGTGAAATTTAAAACCAAACAAACAAAAGCTTTCACTGAACACAAAGGACAATATTACCAAAAAATAAACATTGCTCATCCACTTACAGAAAGTACTGTAATTTTAGCAATTGTTTAACATGGTATGATGATATTTTGCATATGTACCATCAGGATTGTAACCCCCTATATTCTAATGGACAGTATGGGCCTTCTTAATATTTTTTTAACTTTTTCATTTTTTTCTTAAAGGCAGGGTAGGCGATTTCTTCCAGAAACATTTTTTGTTAAAGTGGTTGAAAGTCTCTTCACATCCTGACAGCAATCACTAAGTAGTCTAAATATATTTATATAAATATATATCTTCTGTGGAAGGCATAGGACCATAAAATGTTTGTCCAATCATTGTGTTCGGTCTGAATGCAAAGATAGGATGTTCTAACTTGTCTGTCAAACTATAAATGTATTGTGTGTTTTGGAGGAGGTGTGGCTTTGGAGAACACCCAGAAGGGATGGTGGGATGTTATGCTTTTAAAGCTAGGTTGCTATTGCTAGCCTCTACAAAATTGCCTACCCCACCCTTAATCCTAAATATATGGTTATATCCATCATAATACCAAGTGTCTTACATGACATGTACTATGGTAAAACTATGTTTTCATGGATACGTTCCATGTAACAAATACCATGGTATTTTGGACATTTCCAAAAACATATGTTAGTATCTTGGTAAAATGGCAATAACATGTTTTAGTACCATAGTACAAAATGTGGTATTTTTTTTGAAGTACCCTGGGGTACCGTGTAAATAACATAATATAGGAAAATCATTACCATTCAGTACCACAAGGTTACTATCTGACACCATTACCATACCATAAACTACACCATGACATTTCCACAGATTTTTTTTAAGTGCCCTGATTTCCTCCCCATACACAACCTGCTTCTATTGTTCTGTTTTTAATTTCCTCTGGTTCTCCTGGGCTTCACTGCGCTGGACTCCACAGCCAGTCATAAGAATGAGGGCACTAACAAAATGACAGCTGTAATTTTCTGCTCATAGACAGCCTGGCACATTACTGTACACACACATTCATTTTACAGAGTGCTGGTAGCCCTGTCACATGCGCCGGGGGGAAGCCACAGTCCCTCAACTAATATAATTACATTTATTTTACCTCCTGATCAAAGAGGCAACGTGTATGTCTGAGGCCGACCGTGAGTTTGGATTTAGGGTGGAAGTTTATGCAGTGTTATTTTCTTTAACTAAAACACATCGGCCATCCAAGCCGCCACAATATCTGACTAACACAGGGCTCAGAAGCCTCTTCACGCACGGCAAGTTACAACAATGACAAAGAGTCTCACGACTACCGACAAAAGACTCAAGTGGATGTTTTGACTACGTTCCTCGACTACTGTTCCAAACGTCACGTTACACACCTGCACAGCTGTGCTCTACGATCACAATTTAACAAAGATGTGCACGAGTCCAAAGTGCAAATGAAGTCATATAAAAATTCACAGGGTCACAATAATAGTTTAACAATGTCGGAAGAAACGTCTCGTCGAGTCTGTGGCGATTTATCGACCACCATATCACTACTAAAGGGAACGTTACTATTGTTTTAAAGGTTGGAAGATGATCGGTTGGTGGAGCTAATGTGCATTTTTGACCTGCCTGGATTATCGTTTGTCTTACAAAACGTTAGCATCAAAACATTTGTCGGGTTTTTACAAATCATTGGAGTCTATCAACATTTACACCTGAGATTTAATTTCTCGAAAAACCTGTACTGGTCATTAGCGCAGCTAGCGCTTTTAATGATGTGTCTTGCTGACTGACTATCTGTTCCAACTTACTAGTTCAAATAGAAAATTAGTGATGTCAACACGCCTGAAGAGAAGTTCTCAAAGGAACTGTGGGTATTTAGCACTTTTAAAGGACAACTTTGCGATTATGTTAATGCCACCTAGACGTCATGTTTGAAAGGCTCTCTCATAAGGACACAGGGTTGGAGGTGTATCACAAACTGTTCTACGTACATACTCAGAAACAGGAAAGCACATTGGAAAAAGAGAAGACAGATTTACAACGGCAGACGACATTAACGGCTTGCGTCTCTGCAGACAGTCTCTGCGATTGCGTGGTCTTGCCTCAATCGACGATCGAGTTTGATGATCCTCTTACTTCGCCGTCACACGACCGTGCTCATATCTTCTGGTTCGTCAGGTTTCTTGGGTTTGCTCGGAAGGGATTTCAGGTACTCAAGGTGTCGCCGGGCATCCTCCTGGTTCTGCCGCACGTAGTACACAACGTACGAGATGACCATAGCAAACCAGCCGAACATGGTCACCAGCATGGCGTAGTCGGTGGTCCGCTTCGCCAGGTTGCACAAGTCTGCATCCACTGCCAAGAACGGCTGCCCCTCTTGGTCCCTAAGCTCGGAACTGCGGCACAGCACGCGCGTAGCCGCCTCGTGATTGTGCGCCATGCCGCCCAGTGCCTGCTGCAAAGCGCAATCGCAGTGCCAAGGGTTGTTGTCCACCAGCACTCGCGCCTTCAGCCGAGCGAAAGCGTCCTTGTGCACACTTGTGATGCGATTGTGGGACAGGTCCAGCACTTCCAGAGAGCCCTCCAAACCAATGAAGGCCCCCTCCCCGAGTGTCTCCACAGCATTATGGGATAGATTAAGCCTCCGAAGCATCCTCAGGCCGTGAAATATACGGTCGGGCACCAGGGAAATGTGATTTCTGTCCAGCTGCAGCAGTTGGGTGTCTGGGGGGACATCAGGTGGGATCTCCTTCAGGCGGGACAGACTACAGGTGACGTTGAGGCCATGCGGGGGGCTTTCTGAACGCTGGCAGGTGCAACCTTTGGGACAAGTGCTGGCGGATGGAAAGCAGAGAACCATTAGAACCAGACTCTGCAGCAGAAGACACATGGGGATGGAACGAGAAAGCCACAGGTCCAACGGTGTCATGCTGACAGCCCGTCAACATACTCCTGCCAGCAGCGAGCCGACACCCAGGCAGTTCACAGGAGCCCCATAGCAGGAACGCGTCATCACCAAGGGCTTTGGGTTTCTGAAGAAAAACATCCGTCAACATTCATTGTGTGCATGGACCTGAAGGAGAAGATGACACAGTGATTGTACACAGTAACAAACTGAGTGAAGTTCTGATAGTACCGCAGTGTTGAAACTCTACAGGAAAATCAACACACCAGTGAGCTAAACAGTAACTTAATATTAAAGTAGAAAATCAGAAAGTATTTTAAACCTCTAATCTGTAATCCGTTTTGTTGGTTAAAAATAAACAAAAATAAGTTATTGAGCATGTACATAACATCCTTAACGATTATTATAATTATATGTTTATAATGATGATTTATAATCTGAGCTGTCTGGTCGGATTTTGCAGGAAATGTCAGTTTGGCTTCATTTGACTTCAACATACATGTTGTGTAAAGTGTGTAAAGTAACCTGCAATTTTATGTTTTAAACAGAGATGGCAATAGAGAGGCAAAAGTTACAGATTGCAGCTTCAACATAAAATTAACTACACACTGCAGTGTTAAATTAATGTACTTGAAGAAATTTAAAGTACAATATATTAAAATACATATATATTAAAATGCATTGGCCCTGATTTTCATGCAAAGCATGATCTCGGTTTTTAAGACAGGCCTACTCTAAGAAAAATAAAAAGACCATCAAGCTTTTCTTGTAACACTAAAAGACAAGAGTCTATATAAAGACATTTAAAGTGTTGTATCGTGTTACATTAAACACGTATTTTGTGTTTACAAGTGACTAATATATTAGTCACACCAATTAACCAGCCAGTATTTGGTCATTTCGGATTTCATTTGCATCAATAATTTGCTGATGTACATATTAGCATTACTGGATTAGTAACAGATTGACGCTGTACGAACACAAGTTCAGTGAGCTGTTAATGAGACACAGTTAAGGTCACATACATAAGGTCATATACATGACCGTGTTTGGAGGGGAGGTGTATAATGAACACACATTAACACGGAAGCACATGCTTCTCGCATACTGTACATGATACCAATTATGAATTTATGTAAATTGAGAAATGTGAAAGATAAAAACTCTTGGAATTCTCTTCCAGCTCGCTCCGTATAGCACACAGAGTCATTATGGAAACACCACTCATCTGATTTAGCTGAACAAAACATGTTGATTTATAGACACATGCACATGGTGTACAAAGTGGTTTTCTAATTCTAGAGCTGAAAGTCACATGCAAAATAAATCAATACAGTGATGTAAAAACTAGTCTCAGTGACACGTGAAGCCCTGAGTACAGTTCAACAACCCTGCTGAGTGTGTGTGTGTGTGTGCACTTGTACATCCATCTTGTGAGGACCAGTGTGACCATCAGAGTAAGGCCAGAGAGTAAACTGAGTACATTCTGGCCAGTCCTCGCTTTCTGACACCCCTTTAAAGGACTGTTTGAGGATTAAGACTTGGTTTTAATTAGGTTAGTTAAGGTTAATTAGTTAAGGTTAGAATTAGGTTAAGGGGCTAAAGATTATATTGTGTGTCAAGATGTACAAGCTGTACAAATGTGTGGGTGGGTGTGGCCTCAGGCTCCTGAGGTCCAACGTGATCTCCAGACTCATATTGAGGCTGATGTAATGTTAGTTCATATGCCTCATGGGATACGCTGAATGATGACAGCTCATGCAGATCTCAGGCTTCTGTGACTAACCGCTTTCTGCTGCAGACTACTGTATGACTGACGGACCAGCAGGAAAAATATGTAGGTCAAGGAAGAGATGTGCGTGGAAATACTTTTCTGAAATACAAAAGACAATTGTGGATGATCCTGTTAAAGGCAGGGTAGGCGATTTTTTCCAGAAACATTTTTTGTTATGCTGATTGAAAGTCTCTTCACATCCTGATAGCAATCATCAAGTAAAGGGGTCTATATGTTTTTATATATATCTTCTGTGGAAGGCATAGGACCATACAATGTTTGCCCAATCGGTCCAAAGGCAATGATATGATGTCCTACTTGTCTGTCAAACAATGCATCGTTCATGTCTTGGAGGAGGTGTGGCTTTGGAGAGCACTCCGAAAAGAGGGCGGGATCTTATTCTTTCAAAGCTAGGTTATTATTGCTAGCCTCTCCAAAATTGCTTACCGTACCTTTATAGTAAAAATCTGTAATTCGCTTATATTCCTAAAAGCAGTGGGAAAACTGTTAATTGTAGACATAGTATTTAGGATACATTCTCCTAATCCTAATACAGGGACAATGTTTCAGGAATTATGGGAAATCAGTTGGGTGAATTACATTTAAAGGGACAGTTAAAAAAAATTCTATCACCATTAACTCATGTCTTCTGTACAACACAAAAGGCAGGATGTGAGGGACTAATTGCCCTCCGAACTAACAGGGAACATTCTCAGAATGCTTGTTAACGTTCTCTAAAAGTTATCTCAAAAACGTTTTTAAAAACGTTCGTGCAGTAATTTTTACTAGACCTTTTTTAACGGGATATATATCATATATATCAAAAGCGCTATCCATAAGTTGTTGGTGGAGCTTTTTAAAAACATTACAAATTTGAAAAATGTTTGAATAACATTTAAATAACATTTCAATAATGCTCTTATGACCAAGCAATAATGTTAATGCAACGTCATTATGTTCTGATGTTAAAATGCACTGATCCAGATGATCAGGCAAAGCTTACAGTTCTAGGTCACTCAAAAAACTCAAAACTAATAGACCATAAAGCTTTTATCATCATTAGACTCATTATAATACATTAAGGTTTATCATCTGAAGATTATGCAGCTGGGGAACAAAATCATGACGATTTTTTGTGCTGATTTATTCATTCATTTAAAATAGCTCTGAGTCTGTGAAAGTTACACTGGACTGTTGTGGCTAAACAAAAATGAACTATTTCAGGGTTTCATAAACAAAAACCGACTGAAGGGGAAATTGTATAGATCTGTCATTCATTAGCAGATACCCAGTAAACAGGGAATGTTAGAACAACGTTCTCTAAAAGTTCTTGTAGAAACATTAGTAGAACGTTACATATCATATATATCCAAAACGTTACTCTTAAGTAGTCAGTGTAACATTTTAAAAACGTTACAGAATTAAAAGAAAATGCTTGAATAACCAAGAAATAACGTCAATAAAAGGTCCTACAACTAAATAATGTAAAAATAACGTTTTGACATTTTGGTTACTTACTGGAAACATCACGGAAACATTCTTACAACATACAACTGATAGCCGGGTTTGTTCAGAAAAATGCTTTGAAATATTGTATTTCTTTTCTAGATGTTGTCATATAAACAGTAAAGTGTCAAACGCTGGATTAAACAAAAATATGACAGCATACAACCAGCAGATGTGTGACGTAGAAGGATTCACATCAAACAATATTAATCCAATCATATATATGAGCATCATCAAAGCTTTGATCCAATGGATTATCCCTGATTTATTCCTAGTAGCTCTGAGTTTAATTCTGACTCTTACAGCTCGATCAAAAACAACATCATTTTCCAACAAATGCAAACCCTGAAAGCCAGCTCCTGAGGCGTGCAAATAAGTAGATAAATAACTTTTTCTACTTGCAAAACAAAGGACGCGTTTTTCACAGTACAGCCGAGGTTTCCACACCCTAGTCGAGGCAACCAGAGCTTGCATTCAATAAAGATGAGTATTAATGTTTCATTACGTGAGATGAATCAATAACTACTACTAAGTTACACACGCCAGACCGCTTTCACATAAATCAGACGTGCAACATGCGCACCAGGACAAAAACCATCAACGATGTCAAATCATATCCCGAAGGCACTTGTCATACGAAATGGATGCAATAATTCAACTCGCCTGTGAAATGATTTTATTTTGAATGCATGCATGCATGCATGCATGCATGCATGAAAAGCACATTCAGCATTGCAGTTCCCTGCACAAAAAACGACGCAACTGCATGCACATCCTAATCGTCCCCATCATGTGTGTGCAACAGGCGACATGCGTCTCTCCTACCTGCGACAGAAACGCTCCTAATCGCCGCATCCGTCACCCTGACATCCTCCGGAAAGCATCTCCACTTACACCGCGATGCGATCAGTCGTCGTTTCGGGAAAGCGCTCGCATATTTGGGGATCGTCGGCCGGGGTTCGTGGCCGGAGCCGCGGGAGTGACTGGGAGGGGTTCGATCGCGCCGTGGTAGTGAAATATGATTCGCGAACCGAGTCGTTCTTACTGAACCGATTCGTTTGGATGATTCAGCCAACAAGTTGTACGTTCAACAGATGAATTTGGGAGTTGATGAGAATGATAGCCGTACAAAAATAATAAACTATAGCTATATATTGACTATATTAAACCATCTTATTGTGAATTTCATTGTCAATACTGTTACTGCACAGTAATTGTATTTTGTGATAACAGCACCTTTGACTCTCAAGCTACATAGATTACATAGATTACGCAAAAAACATAATGATAACGTGATTTCACTACAGACATTAAACGATAAACTCCGCGCTTAACAAACTCACAACTTAACAAAAATAGATGAATTGAGTATGTGAACCGATTCACTGACATGAACGGTCCGAACGAACCGATTCGCCAAATGAATGAATCTTCTCTCTGCACGTGTGTGTGTGTGTGTGTGTGTGTGTGTGTGTGTGTGTGTGTGTGTTACCGGGGTAACTCCATCCCTCTAAAAATGACTTCCACGTCCCATCACAATAGAAAATGCGGGGACCTCCACCCTGAAACCTTTTGTGGGGACGTTTTCAGGTGCTGAAATCAAAATCATGACATGAATGATGTCATGTCATCAAATACCACACATGAAATATTAAAGATACATAAACAGGGCTATTAAACAACCCCATGATATTTATTCCAGTACCACATAAAGGGTAAAAAATCTAAAATTGCTGTCCCAGGATCAGGTCGTTTCTGTGTCAGATGAATAACCCATTAGTGATTTAAAACAACTCATGATTCTTAACAATTATTTTACCTTCTCGGCTTACTGTTTTGATAGCATAAAAAACAACAAGCAGCAGATTTAATACATGACAAGCCGTCTCGGTAATCTTTCAATGTCAGGCGACTGGAGAAAAGCAGCAATTAGCTGTGCCGTCACTGACAAACATTGTCCGCCTCTAATAAAGGCAGTTCATCTGTTAGCAACAGAGCAGAGAATTGCCCAAATATATCGCTTACTCTAGACAATTACTCGGGGTACAGCTGATCAAACATCCATCACAAGGCGAGGAACATCCATCACAAAGCTAACCAACTAAAGTTAATGGGGTTAGAAGGCCATTTAACCAGCCAAACGAGCAAACGCCAAAGAAAACACTATATATCAAAACATTTTGCTCAAGCACAAAAGCTGCTGATGTAATGGACTGTTTCATGAACCCTGAAGCAGTTTTTACTGTACCTCTGTGTCAGAGCAACAGCATTTATATCTCAGTGGGTTCTCTAGCTCTCAGTAAATGAGTTTGTGTCTGACACACGTAAACTGCAGCTGTTGTATTATAGACTGATATGATTTTCAGGAATCAAACGGGCAGGTCGCCCGAGTAGCATGTCATTTCGATTTTTCTCTCCATTCTGTGTGGAATTGATGCATTGCACTTGATTGACAAACGAACAAACGCAACAAAATAAGCCCAAACAAACACACACTGCTCTATTCATTTGCAAAGGGACTGATTTGGAACAAGACATTTACTGTCTTGCTTTTTGAAAGGTCACGCTTTGTAACGCTCATTTGCATACTAAGTGGCTAATTATCTTGCAGCCAATGAGCAGGCACGTTGTGTGAGGGAGCGGCCGAGCGCTCGCACACAAACCTCGGCCGAATCTAGACCACACACATCATCACAGTGTGTGACACTAATTTGCCTTTCAATGAGAGTAAATTAGTCCAATTAAATGTAATAAAATACACACCATTGTGCATCTCTCATAGACCATCACACAAATGCACGGCACGTAACTTCTCACAATCTTATGCCGTTATGTTTGGAAATGGCACTCCGTACTGGTTATAATATTCCTGCAGTATGTATCCTGTACACAGTTATGTGTGTGCATAGAATATCTGAATGAACTTTGTAGTGAGGTGAGCAAACAAGTTGAATGAAGTATCCCACAATGCAATGCACGCAAAATGTAGACAATTTACATATTACGCATTTGGCAGAGGCTTCTATCCAAAGCAACTTACGTTACATTCAAGTTATACCTTTGATTCATATGTGTGTTCCCTGGAATCAAAGCCACAATCTTTGAGTGGCTCTACCAGTTGAGCTACTTAAAACATTTGTTTCTAGACAATTATTTCATATTTCTCAAAAAACATGAAATGTTTTTTAAAATCAATTTCTCTACATTGTCTAGAAAGATTCAATGTTCTGCAGTAGAACACAGAAACAAATCAGTGACATTTTCACATAAAAACAGACATAAGAGAGAGCCAGAGTGACTGCCTTGATATAAATGTTGTTATCATTTTCTTTGCACACCTGTAGGCTTGTTCACGACGTGTTGTAGATGTGTTGTTTTAAATATTATATTTTTTAAAAATACTGCTGCTTTAAAAATGTAGCAGACATACAGTGCATAAATCTATTCCATTACAAGCAGATCTTTCTTTCTCTGGAGTCTGACATCCCGTTACTGTCTTAATATGATATATGGGATTATGTTGTTTGTGAGGAGCCTCATCCTGAGACATCTCAGACCTGCGTCTCTGCTCTGAGTGATCTAATGGTTTCATATCTGATCTTTTCATTCCTCTTGAGATGTGGTTCTTCTCCATCTGATGCTCTCCACTCACCTCATTCAATTGATCTGCATATACCTCCATTTCCATATAATGCTTGCAGCCTCACCAAAGGTACGTTTTTAAAGTGATGTAAATGTTTAAAACTTGACCTGCTTTTGACCCCTGAATTATTCTGATCATTTACAATAATCCTCCGCAGGTTTGATCTGACCTTTAAACTCAGCTAAAGGTCATGCTGATCAATGCAGAACATGAGCTCTGTTATAGAACGGACCTCTCGAAATATCTGCCACACTATACATCAATGAAAGAGTTCCACTGATCGAAAACTGCTGCCATTCATGAAAAATAGAAGAAGGGTCTATGTTTAGAATATAGAACTGTAGTGCACTGCTTACTGCTTACTGCACGGCCCAGTGGAAAGTTTTATTTCTCAGAGGTTGCTTGTTCATAGCTCAGGAGATCTGATAGAGGTCTCAGTTGCGTTTCATTTCATTTAAGTATCGGCTCTGTCTCAAATGTTTCTCCTAAAATTGCTTAGGAGACCTAAAAATAGAAACAAATAAGACAATTGTTATAATACATTAAAGAGTATGAAACTGTAAACCTAACATAGTTTGTCGCTAAAATAATCTAGATTTGGGTAAATTTCATGAGAGGTGTTTAGGTTTATATTAAATATCTTTAATAATATAAGTTTTCATTGCAGATTTGACAAATCTGAGCTTAGTTTGTGACATTGTTAAGACTCTGAGACATTTGTGAGATTTCTGAGGTTTTTCTCGGGAGAAATATCCGAGACACAGCAAACTTGGTGTCTAGGAGAAATAATTAAGATACTAAAGAGATCTCATCTGTGATTTTTCTTTCCTATGGGCGTACGCTGCATATGTAAGCTGCAGACTTCTAGGCAACAATGTATTTTGAACATATGCTACTTTTGTAGTAGCATTGTACGTATAGTACATTGTGTGATATACAATATTCTGCTCAGTGTTTTGTAGTTAAATACACATTCTGACAAATATTGCAGGCCATATTTCATACATACAGAATACAGTACACAGTACACATACTATATGTAAAACAATAACATGACTAATATGCCGGTTTGTGATTCCAAATGTAAAAGAATAAGATGCGTCGAATAAGGGATTTTCCTTTGAACTTCAGTGTTTCTAATAAGCTTAATCAATGAGACAATATGTGAAACATTCTCATGAATAATTTGTGTTAGATAACAATATTAAATTTGAGTTATGATTATGCTTAGATCTAAAACACTGGATCTAATGTATTGTTCTGCAGAAAGTAAATTGCTCTAAAAACTCTTCATTGGCTTCTATGGGCGATTGGGAAAAACGTTTAAGACTCACAGTGCTCACGGTGTGAGGATATATATGATATATAACAAGAAAAGCTGTACTAACATTACGGCTAGATTTTTGGAAAACTTGGGGAAAACTTTAACAGAACGTTAGGCCTCATTCTGAAAACGTTCCTGTAAGCTGGGTCTCCTCTGCCTCTGGGTAACATTCCTTCCACTCTCACCATCTGTTGCGTGGAGACCCCCAGCCACCTCCCTCTTTAGGTACATGCTCTCACAGTTAAATAAAGATGTTTAAAAAATGAAGTTGCTTCAATATAGGGCAAAAAATAGTCTTCTGCACGTGGCAATTAGACCCACAGGATAGCACAATTACCCATCTTTTTACATTATGACTTAATCTCTCTCGCCTTTTAGGCTCAGCGCCTCAGAACTACGGAACATTTAACACTACTGTCAGACAGGAAGTAACGGGGGGCTCCAGTCTCCCCGCGCTCTCATTGGCTGATTGGCCTCCTGCTGTTACTGCTCTTAAAATGGAACTGAGAGTGCAAATAATTAATGCTTTTGTTTCACCTTCACGACACGTGAGGAGATGCTCGCGACACCCATCAAAACTGAACCACCGATTCAATTAAATAAATAAGTCTGTTGTAAGTGTCTGTTTATGAGATGTTGTTTTAAGATTCTGTTTATTTGATGATATCACTCTAATTAATGACTATGTTTTGGCCAGAAAAAACAATTAAAATGATAATGAAGAACAATCGTGTGAAATGTAGCATCGTAAAACCTCACCAAAAAGCTAAACGGAGTTGACAGAGGAGTAACTCTGGGGGATAAGCAAGGGTGATGCATTATTTTCCAGCCCTGTTTTTAATCAGCGCTGTCAGGTGTGTGGTGGGTGGAGCTGAGCTGTTCTACAGAAGAATCACATGATCAAGCAGATCGTCTGGATGATGTTATAGTTATTGATTGTGAAGCTTTCCAGCATGACAGATCGATTCAGACCAAACCTGAGTGAAAACAAGCACTTCAGCACCCGCTCCTACAGCCAGGATGCTGTATTGATACAGGTGAGACTATGCTATACAGAACTGTTAAAAACAACCTCCTCATTTAAACGATCAAGTCTCAGGTTGGGTTAATGCGTGTCACAGAAATAAAATGGCCGCTCATTTCTGACAGCAGCTGTAGACGGTGTGTCCTGTCCAAACGGCCGTGTAATGAGGTTACTGGCAGAGGGAGTCTGAACTCCAGGCAGAAGCGTGTTATTCTCAGCCAGACTTTTGGCTAGGGCATGATGGGTAATTTTTTTCTTATTGATAACCCTTGGTTATGATGCAATAATAGTTTGTGTGGTGACATACTTCAGTTTCTGCTGCAGTTGCATTTGTGTCCCTGGAGTCTCTTATTGAACCTTCCGTCTTTATGAGAAGAAGCTTCAGATAGACTCTGGATTCTGTTTATGGGCCCCCAGAGCCCTGTGTGTTTAACACAGGCTGCAGGTCTCCGGGACATCTGAAAGCACAAAAACTTGTTACCCAGCTAACAATTTTAGGTTGTAAGAATGTTTCCCTAATGTTTCCATAAAGTAACAAATACATTCAAAAGTTCTAGGAGCGTTCAAAACATCCAGTTTTTTAGACGTTGCATTAACATTATTTCTTGGTTATAAGAAAGTTATTCAAACATTTTTCTGTAATTTGTTTTTAAAAAATTCTGTAATGTTTTTAAAATGTTCCACTAACAACTTAAGAATAATGCTTTAATACAAAATATGTTAAAAATGTTTAAAAAAATTATACTAATGTTATTGCAAGAATGTTTTTTATAACTTTGAGAGATCTTTTATAGAACATTAGCCAAAGTTCTGAGAACGTTCCCTGTTAGCTGGGTAGGAGTTAAACATTAAATAAAACATCAGATCTGACAAAAAAACTAAAGGAAAGGGATAATAAAGGTCTGTTCAGAACAAAACATTCCATAGCTTTATATTGAAGAATGAAGCAGAATATCAGACCTGACCACCCACAACATCTGAGCATCATGGTGGGCGAACACTCACATTTTCTGCAGATTTCCCCTGTTTTTCTTATGAGAAAGAAACATCAAACAAAACAAAGAAACAGAATTGTGACTGGAGAGGAGAAAATGGGGAAGAGGAGAGAAGAAAATGAGAAGTTGAGATGAGAGGAGGAGATAATGAGAGGAGATACAGAAAAAAGAAACTGAATAGTGTATGGAAAATTTCATATGTGCTTCATTAAAGTCTGCGAAATCCATCCCCATGGTTTTCTCATTCATGAAACATTTAAAAGAGTCATGGGGCTGGGGGATGAATATGTCTGATGACTCTCACTTTCAGATAAAATGATTTAAATGTTGTTTCACAGGACGGTGATTCCCCTGCAAATCCTACAAACAGGCTTTTCTTTGAATAGTCAATTAGTTAAACCTCAACTGCAACTAAAACATATACAATATTAATTGAATTTAAAATCAAGGTGTTAAATAGGATTAGAGAGACTTCTGGACAACATCCAGAATGAACAGGTCTTGTGCCTTATTTAATTACAGCGAGGGAAGTCTCTCTATCCTCCTGTTTAATTGTGTTTGCACTCTCTGTGCTTAACCCTTCAGTGACCACATTCATCTGAGCTGTGTAAAGAAACATGAAGGTTATACAGAATTTCAGGAGGTCTCAGTGGAGGTCTCTATTGCCTCACACTGTGCTCAGATTTGCCAAGGACTCAAAATCAGAAAAGTCAGAGATCTCCACAGTCATTTTAAACCCCTTTACATTTACTGAGTTTTTCAATTTTTCATTTCCTCAAAGTCTATTTTATTTCGCTTAAGAAACTGTATCAGAAACACATTATTTTTATATGAGACATATATAAGAACTATTATTTATCCTACTGAGCTATGAAACAGCAACCTCTGAACAATGAGTGCAACTCAGACTATACTAATATATCTGAGATTCCCAGAAGACCAATTAGGAGAAATAGTTGTTAATGATAAGTCAGAAGTCTCTGCTTCAAATACCTCTCTGGGCAGAGTGAGAATCAAACATGCAAAACTCACAGCATTACAAAAGCAGGAGTTCATGAAGAAAACAAAAAGGGGAAGAGAATCTGTGAGGTTCTAATGGACAGACACAGAGCTGATGCTTTGTAAGTCTATAAACTATCATCTCTTTAGGCTTCACTGCTTCGACAAAATTCATGTAACTATTTTAGTTCTGTAAAGCAACCTTGAACAATCATCAGTGTTATCAATAGAAAATCTTCTGACCGCACAGTTAGTATCTATAACCACAACAAATCATGAACTGAAAAGATTCTGCTGTTCTACTAATCCTGCACAACTTTTATTTGTGTTTGAATGAACAATGTGGCCATTTTCTGAAATGTGCTCACTCACCAAAAAACAACAAACCCACAGCGCAATTCTGTGGATGTTCTGCGAACACATCAAGTTAAGTGCAGCCTTGAAAATGTGAGTGTAGAGCAGTAAAGCAGAGCAGTTTAGTGTCCAGAGGAAATGGTTTCTGGTGCTCAGGCTGGCTTGAACTCGACCCGTCAACTGTGCAGAAGAACCAGACTGCTCTTATCTGCGCTGTCGTCACGTCTGCCTATTTGCTTCATAGGTACTTAAGACTGAGAATTGGTCATTAATATTATTTAGGGGGAAGAGGTCACCACAGCATAGTGTGGACTTCAGAGATCTTAAGATGGTAGAGATGATTCAGTCATGATGGATATGTTCCTGTGTCTTAGTGTCCTAGTGTTCACTGCTGGATCAGCAGAAATGGTTGATTGATTGATTTATTTGATTAATTGACATTAATCAGGAGACAGGTGCTCTCTCTTTCTCTCTCTCTTTCTCTCTCTCTGGCAGTGCTTTCAGTGATTGATTGACTGATCTTAGGAGACACTGTGTGAACCTTCTTCTCTCTCTCTCTCTCTAGGTGGACTTCATTAGTGTCATGCTCAGTTTGAGGTTCACATCTGCAATAGATTAAAATGTCGGAGTAATTGGTCCGTGTTTACAAACCTAACAGTTTACAGAGGAGCATCCCTCATTCCAGTGGTCAATAGTGTTACATTCAAAGCCTCTAAACGAGCAGACAGAACATTAAGCACTTAGCAGAGGTCAAAGACAGGAAGTGCTGGTGAACCGATCGATCTCCTGCTGATGATCTTCACACATGAAAGACCAGTGAAGGGCTTCTTACCCAAGAGAAACCCTCCTGAATGTCACATGGAGCTCTCAGTCATTCTGTTCCACTCAGTCAAACGTCCACTCATACCAACTTTAGGCATTATGAGATTAAAGGGGACATTAAATATTTTCATTAATGGGTTTAACACCACTACAAAACACCTGACACTCAAAATATAATGGAACTATATAAAGACTATAAGACTACATACATGAGATGTAGACTATATATGATAATATAATTAAAATGTCTTAAAGATTCTTCAGATAATGCTTTGGTGTTCAATGTAACTGATACCCATTGAACAGCAGGTAGGGTAGACAGTTTCAGTGTGCATTAGCACATGAACATACCTAACTTGACAGTAAAATAGGACATCCTGTCGAATGTTTTGAAGTCCTGCACCTTTCACAGAAGATATATATTTATTTAAATATATATAGACCACTTTACTTAGTGCTGTCAGGATGTGAAGAAACTTTCAAAAAGCATAACAAAAAATGTTTCTGGAACAAATCGCCTACCATGCCTTTAAATTATTTGTATCTGTTGATATTTCTGAAGTCACAAGCTCTGTTTGGCAGCAGCATCTAAGCTTTTATAGTAAATATTTTATGAGGGCGTGTGAATCACAATCATGACCTGCCTGTCACGTTTAAGACTCTAACACAGAGTTTAAGACTCTAACACAGAGTCACGGAGTGATAACCAAAGACAGGAGAAGGTTTATGTGAATGAAAGAGAGGTATGTGTAAATGAGAGAGAGAATTAGACGCACAGAAAGTGTTCATTTTAGCACACAGTGATAAACCTTGCTACCCTGTGGGACAGACTGGAATCAAAGGTAACACATACTGACTTTGTAACCATGGTGAGTAATTCAGCTTGGATGTTTCCTAAGTGAAAGCAGGAATATAAGAGAGGAAAATTAAATCTAAAAAGCTCAACACTTACAATGACTGTCAGGAATCACATATCCGAATATTCCACCGATGTAATAACTGGTCAAAACAGACAGAGAGAGATTTCTGAAAGATTCGTAAGAGGAGACAAGCTACACCAGATCAATGGGCAGAAAAACACTTAGGTAATTACAGAAAGCCCATCTAATGTACTGTAGCACTTATACCTGCAGTGAATGTATCTGTGTGTGTTAGTGTGTGTGTGTGTGTGGTCCTGGTATTCACTTTGTTATGGGGACCAGATGTCCTTACAAGTAATACTAGTAAATTTTGACCTTGTAGGATAGGGTTAGTGTTTACAATGATTTACACTGACGCAGAAGCCTGTTTTATTACTGGGCCAATTTAGGGGCCTAGCGCTAGATGTAACCAGAGTCCAAAATTCACAATCAAACAGTCTGACAGGACTGTCCTTAACCTTCCCAAAAAATTAAAAAAACGGGAAAAAAAGGTTATAGACTCATCTATCAGCTCAGTCTGACAAATTAAAATTACAGCAAAAAAAAAGATGAATAATTGATTTGTTCATTTCCAGCCTACGACATCCGCAAAAGTTAATAAAGATTCCCCGTTTCTTAAAATGGCCCTGAAAAGCAGACGATTCCTGGTAATTTATCAAACAGCTACGTCTCTCTCCCGAAAACCCCACGACATCCTTCCCAATCCATCTGTGACATCATCCATCTCTCCTGTGTGCGCTGTTAGGTGAGGCTCCGGCCCACAGACATAGCGTATGCAACTGCGTTCATGGAATCTGCAGGATTAAAAACACCTCATGCTGCGTTAGATGGTTAAAGCGTTTATAGATATACATTTACAGTCAAAGCTGAGAACAAACATTTAAATATGTCACTACCACACAGATTCAAAGTATAACAATTTAACTTCAGTATGTTAGTATTGGCAACACTGGTGATAGAATGATAAACAATGATGGAATGTCCAATCCAATCTAATCGTCTACCCTTCCTTTAAATCTAAATTCCTTTAGAGACTGTGATTGAGGAGAGTCTTCAGTAAGCCGAACAAGCTGTTTTTGTGTAGAAAGCTTGTCAGATAAATTGACTGTCTGTCTGCTAATCTTCAACATTTGTCAGGACATATTCATTTCAGACTGCGTTTGCTATAAAATATTTGTTTTGTAAGATGATTGGGTTTTGTGCTAGGAAGGGTTAATTGACAGCATCACCTTCATTTCCAGATATCCAGAAACTGACTGTTGTAAGACGCTTTTAAAACTATTTCAATGACAGCAGGCCAGTTATATGACTGGCTTGTTATCTAAGGTTTTGAAAGTTGACCATACATTTTCCAATGATACAGACACAAAGATTTCTCTCTCATCCTTCTAATAGCATCTCTGACATATCAATCCAACTTTTAGAAATTTAATCTGTACCTTGTACACCTAGAAATGTGTTTAACTTTACATCTCAAACTTTTCACCGAACAATTTATATAAGCACTTTAACAAAAATGCGAGTTTCACATTTCTGCTTTAAAACCTCCAGCTGGCTGAACTTCCGCTGTAAATTCAGCAGTGACATAATCCACAGCAGCAAAGAGATTTATTTTCAGCGCTGATTCAGGCTCTATTACCATCTGTTTCTGTCTCACCTCTCGAGACACAGCAAAACTTTAGCTAATGTAGATTCTTATACTCTGGGCATGCAGGATTTATATGTATCAGGGGTATTTTTTTGTAATGTAAGACTTTTATCATGTAACACATCTTAAATGTGAACAATAAACTATGTTACTGCCACAGGACTTTTTGTACGGACGGTTTATTAATCATATTTTCCTGAATGTACTTAGGACATAAAGTTACCCGTGTTTAATATATGTGTCAGTGTCTCAGAGCTCATTGAGTATCTGATTTCAGAAAGTTCCTTTTATCAGACTGTTTTAAGATAAAGGACCCAGGATTTCCTGTTATTCCACTGTGGAGGTCCAACGCTTCTCACCAGCATGGAGCACAAGGGGTTGCTAAAAAAATCCTTATATCATTTAGTACATATCTATTAACCTCGCATTGCAATGCCTTCACACATTTTCAGATGTTAAACAAGACAGAAATGTAGGACAATTCTTAAAGTAATGGATGGAGTGGAGGTGGGATGTTGACGTGGATTGTGGAGAACTCCTCCAGCCTGAAGCACCTGAAGAACAGAGTTAGGCTGAAGGAGGCTGTTTGCTGGAACATGAGGGCTGAAGATCAGCTTCACCTTCCAAAGCATCTCCATGTATCCCAATAGGGACAACACTTCAAATTCACATGTATCATTATTGGCTATTAGTGCCGACAGTGATGTTAGAAGACACGATTTCTTTTACTTTGGAATAAAGACTGAAACATCATAGGAACTAAGAAAACAACATTAATTTTAATGTTTATGTTGACATTCAGAGTTGTTAAAAATGTAAATCCGTAACTTTCGCATCTCCACTGCCATCTCGTGTTTGAAACAAAATTTTAAGCTACTTTACATTATATATGTGGAATGAAGAAATAATATTTCCCGGGACCCGACAGCTCAAATTATAAATCATTATTATAAACATACTATTGGGGAGATCATGTTGATCTAAACAATGATCTGTCATGTACTTGCTCAATAACTGAATTTTGTTCATTTTTACCCCCAAACAGTTACGTATTGCAGCTTTAAAATGTAGGCAGTATCACTTTTTTTGTTTTAGATATGTGTGCATGAAATTTTGCTATTATATATTATACAGTATATGATTTATGTGCTCTGTCCGGCCAGAAGATGGCGCCACAGATCATGCTATAGAAACGGGCAAGGTATATCATAATACATCACAAACAAAAACAACAGACTGAAGTATTGGATTTAATTTCTTTAAAGGTGCATTCAGTAGAGTGTAATTCTTCTATATTTGCAGGCATATGTACATAATGTATATACAGTCTTCATAGAAAATAAAACTAATAAAATAATCAGCTTTTTTTACAGGAGCAAAAGAAACTATATATATACATCTTTAAAATGACAAAGGCATATGGTACACGTTTCTCTCCCATTATACATTATGCATTAAAACACTTACGTGATTTCTGTTCAAACTGACTGTAACAATCTGAGTGCGAGATTTCTCTCGAGCAAGTTAAAAGATTACGTGCAATTTGCAGGTTTTCTTTTTTGTTGTACAGTGTGACCTTCTTCTAAAGTAAAATGTAAATTGTAAACTAAAGATGATCATAAGGGGTTAAATCTCACGAAAACAGCAGGTCATATTTCACCTAACAGAAAGTTAAAAGATGTCATGTTTTACCTAAAGTCAATGATGTGTTTCTCAATGAAGAATATAAATGAGTGTTTAATTTTTCTGTTGATTTTGTGGTGAAATTTCATGGGCATGTTTGCATGAGATTTACCTTATAAGAGTTATCTGAACACACAAAATCACACGCACTCACACGCACACTCACGCGCACACTCACGCGCACACTCACGGGCACACTCACGGCACACTCACGGGCACACTCACGGGCACACTCACGGGCACACTCACGCGCACACACAATCACGCACAGATGCACAGACATGCATATGGTGCTCATACAATCATGCAGAGATTCACATGCTTGCATAAGTGTCTCTGTCACACACAACAAACACACACCTCACTACTTCTACATTTTGCACAAGGTGTAAATATATTTTTTCTCTGTACGTATAATTAAATATTTAAGAATAAAGCGCTTAAAAAATAAATAACCACAGTTTTACATTTTTCTATTGCAAGATAGCGATTCATTTTTTTAAAACTCTGTATGTGCAAGTTCTGTGCAATGCTGAATCTTCTTATGCTGAAAAAGAAACAAACATTACATTCAACACTGGAGACACCGGGAGTCCAAAACCTGCTTTACAGTCCCAACATTCAAAGTCTTTGCTTCGAGGTCTGAAGAAGTCTTCGCATGTGCCCGAAAACATCCAAACACAACCAAGATTGCACTTCAAGTATTCAAATAAAAGAGCCGTGTGTGTTCTTGAGTACCAAACCTCAGTGAATCACCACAGTAATGCCAACACTTACTGAGGCAGGTGCTAGTATTGCGAATTTGATTTGTCATTGATAATTTTTCCCATTAAAATTGGTTCAACCTCATTAAACATTCTTGAAAAAATAATAAACAGCTTATTGTTCAGATTGTAATACTCTATAAAGATTAAAGCCAGTTCAAATGTGCCTCATCTAAACATTTTTTCACATCTAGCCTGTAAAATTGCACTCGGTACAGAGTTCTTCATTCTCAGCTTACAGTAATCTCTGGTGTGCAAGTTAAATATAGAAATAAGTCACCAGTCGTCCATCGCACACAGCAAAATGCCTGTGAAATCCACTCAAGATCAGGCGGAGTGAAATTACAACCACACGCAGTCTGGCACAATCTTTCAGGAAACTGTAGAGTGCAGCAGGGGCCCAAAAAAAGGGCCACAGAGGGGCCAAAATGGCGGAGATGAGTTCATTTAGTCAGACGAGGCGAGGGAGCACCCACGCATGGCATCAGCAAACGCGCAGCAACCAGGTGCTTTTGTAAACAGACCGCTAGTGTGAGCGCGTCGTCCATACGCAGAGAAAAACAGAATACAAACATTTAAAGTACTGCCACCATGCAGAAAGTCTGAGGCGTTAAAATGCTTCTTAAATGCGACTTACTCGCAGCCACGATCAGCATGTCTCAAATAATCATCCTCTAAATGTGCAATTACACAGCAGAATGACATTACAGTAAAAGATATTAAAACCTGGAAGTCTGTCAGTTTAAGAACAGCATCCAATGCAGTCCTCCGTTTTCTGGTTTGGTATTTGAGCAAAAACTCGAATGCAGCATGATGGGGGGGTGTTTTGGATATACACTTTCTACAGAAGAGGACCAAAGAATCATGGAAAATATGGAGAATGGTCATATGCCCCGACTTCAGCAGCACCAAACATATTAAAGCACTTCAGTATGTCAATATAAGCCAAATATCTGCTGCTTCATCTGTACTGTGTGTTCTGTCATGACTGGAAAGCCACATTCATTTGGGTCAATCTCAAGATAAACTGTTAGGAAATGTCATGTTTCACCCCAAACATGCAGAACGAGAAAAATGTATATTTTGCATAAAGCTAATGTACTGTGTTTTTGCAATTAAGCACAATCCCACCAAAATCGCATATACACTAACTTTACAAGCTTTACAAGCCTTTGTGTAAAGAAGGCTTTGATTTATGTATTATGATAACAAGAAAAACATTTTATGTTGTACACTAATTAGAGTTTGGGGTAAAATGGGCTTAACTGTCATGATGTCATGAAATCACAATGCAAAAATCTTAAAGGTCCTACTAGTGATTTTCTTTAGGCAATACATCTATATATACACACATTTTGAGGTGAAATTTGACATTTTCATGAGGTTCTCTTCTACCTGCTAAAATAAAGCCATTATAATAAAACAATAACTGTTATTATTGCACTGGGCAACTTTTGGTAATCATGATTTGGACAGCAGTTAAAAAACTGGGAAAATATAGATAACTAGTTTTTGAATAAGAACGTATGTTACATATTTTTCTATTACGATAGATTAGGTTTATTTAGGATGAGCTTAGAGTGGAAGTGTGCAGGGGACGTGCATGTTGTTAAGAGTGAGAGAGAACCAGTCTGCCCTCTCTCTCTCCTGAAGATTTAAGCCCAGAGTCGCCCCCTGGTGGCCCTGAGGGGGAAGGACACATGTCCTGTCCCTACTGCAGCCCTGAGACCCACTACGCTAGGCCAAACACGGAAAAACAAACAAACAACGATGACAACAAAAACAACTCCCTAAAACAACTGCCTTCTGCCCATCCAGGTGAGCTGGTTTAACTGATATGTGTATTCCTTTGGGAATGTTGGAGGTGGGGCCACAATTACAGTGTGGATTCACACTCAACTTTGCAGGTTGTGACGGCGGCACCCTTCCGAGTGAGTTTGAGGAAGCTGGGTTTCTCTGGAACTGTTGAATCTTTGTTGCTGTTACTGGGGGACGTCAGCGCTTTAGTCTGCTCTGCCTTCGAGCTGTCACTCTCTCCGTTAGAACCTGGGTAGATAACAAGGAAACAGGAAGCCAAGAAGCCCAGGAAGGATCCGCCTGAGGCCACCACGGGAATGACCCGCACGGAGCCGACGACGTCCACAACCGCGCCCAGTGCTGACGCCACCAGGATCTGCGAGATGTACACTTGGCAGGAAAGGATGGCACAGTCAATGCCAAAACCACGCTTGGAGTTCCCAGGACTGTGCTGGACGTACTGTAAATGGCACAAACACAAAGTCCATCAGGTTTCAACAGCAAATTATTCTTCAGATATCAGATCAAGACCTTAAACACAGCGTAAAAGTAAAGACTGGACAAACCAGATCCAGAACAAACCAGAACATCATATTACACTTCTGGGTCATTGTTTTCAAGAGTCATGAACGGTTTATGGGAATAAATTTACATGTACTTAAATAGCACTTTTTACAATTTGGCAAAACTTTTTGTATAATATAGAAAACAAGAAAATTAGGACAGTATTGCATTACTTAAACTGGTATTGCATTACTTAGTGCATGACTTTTTTCATTACAGTATTGAATCATAGTATTAAAATATAGTACTGAATTATAGTACTGCATTACTGGTTGACTTCAGATCTGTCTGGAAAATCATTATTTTGGCCAATCAAATGGAAGTGAATCTGTGAGATGAGCAACATGTTGATACAATTTTACAATCTATTACTTAATCAAACAGTAATAAACAGCGGTTTTTAACTACACATTTTAACTATGTATTTTTTCTTGAATGTAAACTGCTATAGGAGCTCTGAGTGATGATATGCTAGTTCATTAAAATAAACCGTCTAATATTCTATTCTTGGTCTACTTATACATAATGCATACTGTGAAATATGATTCTCAGAATTCTAAATATATGAATGAGATGGTATATTTTTTATAGGGTTAGAAAAGAATCTGACCTCATATAGGTAAAACCGCCCCTGAAATTCAAATCCAGGCAGCAAATACTGGAAAGTTTAATTCTAACACAGCTTGTAACATGTTTCACTCACCACTGGACATAAAGGAATGATGTTGTGCCAGACTGCCAGGATAATGATTAGGTCTAGCGACAGGATTATCGACTGTATGACGGGATTAAACTCTCAGACACGTTCATTAAGACTCTGACCTCTTTATTATCATGATACTGGCCCAGCAGAGCGTACGGACAGTAGGAGATACTCATGGAGATGATTCCCATACTGCTGATCATGACCATGGAGACATAGACGTTGGGGAAGATCGCCATGACAGCTGTACCGATTGCAAAGCCCAGAGTGCCCACAATATATATGACCTTTATACTGAGATCAAAGTTATCCAGGTACTTCTGCAGTAAAGCTAGAGTTAAAAGACAGAAACATCAGTACTCAAGAGCACCAGTATGTGTTTCAGATAAGATGGTGTTTTGGTAGTTTAGTGTATGTCAATGATACTCACCTGAACAGATGGCAGCTGTAGCTGCGTAGATCACCAGCCCCCAGCAGCCCATTTGCACCCCCTTGTGGTAGTTATGAAGAGCTGTGGAGTTCAGGGGTGCCTAGAGAAACCAGAGGGTTTAGTGTTTAGGACTAACTATAAGATTTCTAGATAATGTCATAAAATCCTGAAATAATTTCGTCTTTTTGGCTTAAAGTCGCAATGAAATCATAATGTACTATTCTGTTTTTTATGTAATATTTCAGTGTTAATTATAAATCTATTTGTGCATGTCATTGTTTGTTTACATGTATGTGCCCCTGTAATCTTTCATCCTCCCCTCCCCCACAAAATGACATCTCTTCTCTTGAGGGCGGGGCTATATTGACTGTCCAATGGCCATGCAGTTTCTATGGCATTTTTCCTCTTTTAAAATGGGGTCTTTAACACCAGAATGAAGTCTGAATGTAAGTTTGCAGGGGATTGTGGGGGATTTACTCTCCACCTGAAACATCAGCACTCACTTTTGAGGATGATTTTTTTACCAGATGTGCAGGCTGGAGTGTGAAGTTGACCCGCAGAGCCTCTCCACACATCCCAATTGTAATGTTTCTGTTTTAAATCAGCTGTTATTTGCTTCTATAGCAAAAGTAGAAATTAAAGTTTAATAACAGAAAGAGAAAGTGGCTCTCACCGTGGGGTCACCCTCGTAGATGACCTGCCCCATGAAGTCGGTGTAAAACACTGCCTCCGCGATGATGGCGAACCAGGTGACCAGGTGACACACACACAATCTGAAGAGCTCTCGGGGCATCTTCAACATGGACATCCAGAGCAGCCTCACGGTGGTCTCGGCCTCCCCCTCCTCACTCTCTGTGTCCCCACTGGAGTTGGTGTTTCCGCTCTGGTGCCTGGTTCTCTGGGAGTTCTTCTGCTTCTGTCGCTTCTCCATCTCATAGATGTCATTCATACTGCGGGACGGTTTGATGAGGAACGCTGCGTTGGCGCGACGGTAGCGATAACGATGGGAGCCAACCCGGCCATAGTACGAGAACGTGCAGGACGACTGGCGGTAGAAGGTGTGACGTCTGCGGCGTATGGATGCATTGGTGCTGGAGGGTTTCATGCATGTGCTGGGTGATGCATGACCGTTGACGTCCATTGGGTGGCCATTGGGCGGCTTGGATTCGTTGAGCTGATTGTTGAGCAGAGCTTCTTCGCCATCCCGCTCCACCTGTTGCAGAAACGCAGACAAGCGACAGAATTTGCCACGCAGGATCTCTTGGCTTCCTGCACTGCTGCTGCGGCGTGGAGGCGAGCCGTGGTAGGATGAAAGGCGGTCTTGGAAGATGGAAGGCTCGATTTCGTGTAAAAATAGCATGTCGTGATCCAGGTGGTCCAGCGTGGCATCGGGCATCGCCAAAACTGAATCACTCTTACTGCGAACAATGTCCACGTCCAGGAAGTCCATGTCCAAGTCTCGTTCTGACCGCCTGTCCGCGCAGGGGTCATAATGGTCGTAGGGGTCATAAGGTTCAGATTCGTGGATCATGTCCAGCTGGGGCTGGTGTGCTGGTGGTACCAGCGAGCTATTGATTTTAACGCTGGATTCGGTTTCCGCCTCTTCATCCAGACGATCCTGTTGTGAGCTGAACTGTTGCTCCTCAATGCTGAAAAGATGGAGACCTACAGACACAGAGAACAGAACCGCAGCGAACAGAAACAGAATTTGCTCCTGAGACTTGAAGGTCCGACCCAGAAAGGTGTGTGTCCAGTCAAGTCCTCCCAGTGCATAACCGACGGCACCTCCCAGTCCTGAAACACAGCATCAGTTTACCAAAGATTATTCAAGCACAGATGCAGCAGTGCATTTTGAATTCATTCATGTGTTTTGGAGGAGGTGTGGCTTTGGGGAGCGCTCTGAAAGGAGGGCAGGATCTTATGCTTTCAAAGCTAATATGCTATTGTTAGTCTCTCCAAAAGACTGCTACTGTTGCAGTTATTGTATTTAAAATTACACTGACGATAAATAAATATATCACAGCCTCTTGTTATATGATGTTGTACCTGCAGAAAAGGCGTGTATGTTGAGGGCCATGTCCTGCTCCTCTGTGTCTGCTACATCCAGCAAGTATGCTCGTATCGGGCCCTCTGTAGCATCAGCACAGAAATCCAGCACCACAACCCCCAAGACTGTCATTACAATCCCTATCGGCTGGTTATTTGGCACATCTCCTATAGCGAGACCTGAGAGAGAGAAAGAGAGAGAGAGAGAAAGAGAGAAAGCAAGAGAGACATAGAGAGTTTAGACAATCTGTTACCCATAGAGAAACTGTATTGTTCTCATTTTTCTACATTCAATTTAAAGGGAATCCCTTAAACACAGTTAAGAGTGAAGAGTACTGGACTGCATGATCAAATCAGCCAATTTTTTTACCTCTCTTTTGGTCCATGTCATTTACAAATAATCAATATTTAAAAACAATACTGAATGGCTTCTCCTCTTTATCGTGTTTTAAATCAATATAATATGTGTATAATTAACAACTGAACCATTTGTTGTTTAAACCAAACAGTTTTTATTTTTTACTCAATTCATAATGTGGTCCATAAATGGTTAATAAATCAACACACACACACACACACACACACACACACACACACACACACAGACACACAGACACACAGACACACAGACACACAGACACACAGACACACAGACACAGAGAGACAGACACACACACACAAACACAAACACACAGACACACACACACAGACACAGAGAGACAGACACAGAGAGACAGACACAGAGAGACAGACACAGAGAGACAGACACAGAGAGACAGACACACACACAGAGACACACACACAGAGACACACACACAGAGACACACAGAGAGACACACACAGTTCTGCATGTGGAGATTCTATGTTCTGCTTGGCTGAACACACATCAGCTCTTACTGGTCATGTGTTCTGGATCAAATTTACAGTTCATCAATATTTCATACAGACTTTCAGATCGGTCATATGCAGACACACAGTCAGTGGCCTCTGGGAATTTACCCATCCCTATTCATCCAGGCCTCTGTGAACTGACCTTGATCCCCTGCATGTAATGCAGCACACTGTTATGAACACGCAGCACGTTACATGTGTGTGTGTGTGTGTGTGTGTACACACTGACATTTGATTGTTCTGTTTCGATTTGGAGCTTTAGCATAGGCTGAGCTTATTTGACAGGGACCAACTACCTAGCAACGATCTAGTTTACACCAATGCACTAGAAACCACTCATAACACCTTAGCAACCCCATAGCAACCTTAATATGGTACTATATAATAACATTATAGACCAGGTTTAAAATACAATGCTTAGTTGTGTACGGTATGTAGTAGGATCTGCTCTGTCACCAAAGTCCCCTTGACTTAAAAAAGATTAAAACTTCAGATATAGCAAATAAAACAAAGTGAAAACAGAGAGAGAGAGAGAGAGAGAGAGAGAGCACAGGTGGAAAGTGAGTGTGGACTCAGAGCAGTGTTAGGGTGAGCAGCATGCTCTCTTCCTGACAATGGAGTCGGCGCGCAGCAAGCTAGCTGTGGAGACAGGAAGTTGTTCCAGATAGGCAATGAAAGGTAAAAGGGGCACAACAGGAAACTGTTCCCTGTGAACTGGTTCCTAATCCTTTCCCATGTCATAGAGACCCACAGAGTTCATGAGCCTTCACACACACACAGCAGACAGCTGTCTCACCCAGACTGAAACACAGCCCTCTGTGTGTGACTCAACACGCTCACACAACTTCACACTGGATCCCTCACCACACAAAAGGTAACACACTTTCTTTAATTTTCTCTCCACTTCTATGCAAACAAAATAACCTCAGAATGAACCACAAGTTATTTTTCAGCCCTCACTAATAGCGCATTACTAAACACAAAATCACAGCCATTCAGAACATGTCTGATGTTTAATATACAGATATGTGGACCAATGAGATGCTGCCGAGTTACCAGAACAACACAAATATAGAATTTATTTTATAGCAGAGTATATTCTCTACAGTTCCCTAAAATATTATCCCACACACGTATGTGAATTCTGCCAATGAGACGAATACATTTCTACATGATTAACATATTGTGACAAGATTCGGTGTGTTTCTGTTAAAAAGATAAGAACTGATAGCTTATATTAGTAACCGTTGAGGTCAAAACAAAAGACTATACATTTATACATTTTAATGTTTAATATATTCACACAGATCTGTGATCTCATAAAACTTGACTTAGTTTATAATTATACCGACTGATTACCATGTTCTAACACGATGGTATTTACTAGGCACAAGTTAGTTAGTCAAAAATCATAATTTTACTATAGTACACTACAGTACACAAAAAAACATATCACCAGCTTATTAACTCTGTTAATAACTCTGTTTTTAAGACTGTGCTTAGGCTGGGAAAATATTAAGTTCCCACAATTCAACAGTTGGAAAACACACTGTATTGAGAAGCTGGGCACTGACAGGTGTTGAGTGCAGATCAGAGATCAGCAGGCGGCCTGCAGGCATCGATTCTGCTCTCAAACACATATCTACCAGCTGTTGATGGCAGTGTGAAAGCCATGTGGAGCTCCGAGCCAAGATCATGAGCGATCCTCTGCAAATCAACTATGTATGCAAACAGCTCACTTGAAACAACATGAACTGTAATTTAACAGGAAATATATATATATATGGACTTTATTAAGAACCTTTATTAGGAAGGCTTGGTTCTGTTGTAAAGGATATAAATGTGTTCAGATTTTCCCCTGTATAAAAACTCACCTATCAGAGAACCATTGAGGAAGAGAGCCACCCCCAGGAGCACACCCACACACAGGGCCAGGATGAAGGGACGCCTGCGTCCCCAGCGCAGAGTGCAGCGGTCGCTGGCTGAGCCAATCAGAGGGGTAAAGATGAGGCCCAGGATTGGGCTAAGAAACCATGTCAGACTGTAGTATTGCTCTGGAAGACCTGACAGCACAACAGAACACAGATTAGCTTCATAACTTACACTTCATAAGAGACTTCATAGTTGAATAATGCTAATGATAATGTAACCAGACTAGGGGTGTCGCAACATACCGGTATTGACAATAACTGTGATATTAATAACCATCATTATTGATACCGTCTTTAGACTACATTTATGATAATATCGTGAATAATTCAGCACCAGTAGCTGGTTGACACTCCAACAAGTAGGTGGTGCTGTTGCACCCATTTAACATTTTGCCTCAAGAGCCACAAACTCTCTCTCTGCCTCTCCACACTCATATTTAGAACATGATGTATTGGCCAAAAAAGAGAAAACACCAAATAAACAAAATTGAAGATGAACAGATTATTAAAAATTTCAATACAAACCGTGATAATAGCGTTACCACAAATTCTTTTGGCCATGACAACTGTGTAGTGAAAATCTGATACTATAAAAGCTCTAGACCAGACACTGTTTACAGAGGAAAGGTTACTGTATCTCTATGACCTCGATTTGAGCAGGTTTTGAGGTTAAATGGTAAAATTTCAGATTTCAGGTCTGCTGTTTCAAAATGATCTTCTTATGACCAGGTTCAAACAGGATCAGCCTATAAAGCAGATTGTTTTCACGGAATAATAGATTTTCCAGTGTATCAAATAAACACCCTCACATGATTGGAATGAGAAATAGTTCTGGTTAAAAACATTACGCAGGTAATTAATCCTCTAAAAGGCTGGAAAACCTCCATCTACTAATAAAAACACACCTTCATTGTTCCCGGATCAGACAGAACCAGCGTCTGTGCAGAACACTGGCCTATTTGTGCTGATCCAGATCACTGTTCTCTCTTTGAACTTCCTGAAACTGCTTTGAACCTCAAAACCTGTAAAATCTGTCCAGGATCAGAAATGAACAGTGACTGGGTCACAAATCTGATGTAGTTAAAAGGTAAAAAGGACCCGTTTTAATTTTATGTTGAAGCTCTCTAAACATACAGCTGAAGTAATTACAGTATTTCACAGACAGAATAATCTGTTTGTTATGTTAGGAGTGTTCGAAAACAAGGCTTTATGGCATAATTACACCAAACCAAAGATCTTCTTGTCCAGGCTGGTGTGAGAGCTCAGTTTAAGAGCATTTGTCTGTGTCTGACAGACATCTACTGGAGTTTATATGTTCTGTAGAATGTCTATAATACCTCCATACTGCTCTGTCTCACACACACACACACACAAATCATCAGGTCAGAGACGCACACACACGTCACCCCATAAAGTGTGTTATAACAGAACCTCACAGACGACACCAGCTATGTTTGATGGTGAAGATCATGTAAAAGTTGCCATAGCAACAATGAGTCAGAAAGATCTATGTGTACTGACCAGAAACCCTCACAGAAACCATTGCTAACTTTAGAGGGAGAATTGGAAGTCTATGGAATGTCCTCGTGTGTGTTTGTGAAGGCAGGCCTCACCGACACATAGAAAGGCTGCTCTCATATCCAAAGCCATAATAGGATTACCTCTCTCTCACACACACACACACACATACAAATCAGCAGGTCAGAGAGGCTGCCGGGTTTGTTATGTAAGCGAGGAGATGCCAAGCTTGATGCTGACACATAAGATATCAGCAGAAAACTTCACACAGGTGTGTGTTTATGTAAGAGATGCTCAGTGACGTTTTACAAAAGTCACGATTCATCAGACTGAACGCAGACATGACGCTTCCTGTAGCACATCGTGTGAGCAAATGTACTATACATTAAAATCTGACCAAATAAACATTCTTGCCTGGGAGAACAAACCGTCCACCATCACCACCCCACCTCCTCTGCCCATGTTCAGACAAACAGGTAACCTCACCCAAACTAGCATGTGTGTTTAACTACAGTATTGTGTAAAACTTGTTTATACACATTGTGGTCTGCACTTAACATAGAGAGAGGGCTGTGTTTCTGTGGTTCTCTATAATAAAACACATTCTTACAGAGACTGTAATCAGACTGCTGAATAACAAGACAACTGCCTGAATTTACATAAGCCTTACGAGAGAGAGAGAGAGAGAGAGAGGGAGAAAGAGAGGGAGAAAGAGGGAGAAATAGCAAGAGAGTGAGAGAGAGCAAAGATACAGAGAGTTAGAGAGAAAGAGAGAGTGATAGAGTTAGAGTGAGAGAAAGAATGAAAAAGAGAATTAAAGAGAGAGAGAGAGGAAGAAAGAGAGAGAGAAAGAGGGAGAGAAAGAGGGAGAGAAAGAGGGAGACAAGTGAGAGCGATAGCAAGTGTGAGAGAGAAAGCAAGAGATACAGAGAGAGAGAGTTAGAGAGAGAGAGAGTGAGACAGAGAGAAAAAGAGTTAGAGAAAGAGAGAGTGAGAGAGGTAATGAGGGAGAGAAAGGGAGATGGAATACTAGTGTAGTATATACTACTGCATATTACTTATAAAAATAGCAGGAAGTATGCCATTCTGAACATTCAGAAAACAAAACTGCAGTTCTCACGGCTGGTGTTACAGTTCAGCTGGAGGAGAGCCATTGCACCTGCGGTTTGGTGAGAACCCTGATGTTTCTTTCCCAATTCTGGGAATGAAATGAATGTTATTTTCCCTCAGAGCTGCACGTACACTGCAGTCCTGAGAAGAGCTTTTTAAATGCTGTTATCAGAGTCAGGACAGTCTTCATCAGAGGTGGCCTGAGCTTGGGAAAGTGAGGCCCTGCTTCACCTCACCACCTCACTACCACCAACCTCTTCCTGTCACCATCACACCACATTTCCTCTCCTTTGTTAAGAGGCAAACGGCTTTTATATTATTATGTATTTATATATATAAACTTTTAATTTTTATGTACAAAATATAAATTCATATATACTCATATTTGTATATATACACACACACACACACACACACACATATATTTATATGTATATACACTCTTTGTTCACAAGCTGCAGTTAAACACATAAACATACTGAGAAAAAGTACAAACAAAAGATCTGAATCAGCTAGTAAACAAGTGATTTGTTCTTTGAAAACTATGTCAAGTAAACATCCAAACAGGAAGTGGAAATTCTGTAAATAATGACAGGAGATTTTGGTTTCCCACCAGGTCAGAAATGGCGAACAATACTGAGAGCAAAGTGAGTCAAACCGGAGGAAGTACATTCTGAAAGAGAAGAACATAAGCCATGTGTAAATCTCACATTCTGAAGCCCACTGAGGGTCAGTGCTTCTATCTTATCAGACAAGCACAGAGAAACAAACTCCTACCCCAACTCCCTGTTCGCCAGCCTTATCAGCTGACAAACAAAACAAGAAGTTCTGGGTTCATTATGGGTCTGAAAATACTTCTCAATGAAAATAATTCCTCAAACTGGATTTTAAGTGTAGACACAATACAGCAAACTTCAAATAACAAATAAAAAAGGGGGAAACTAGTAAAAGTGTGTTTGGTCATGTAAGTTCTGTGGGTGGTATGCAGGTGTGTGAACATAAGATATTGTACATGCACACCGGCAGTGTACACACACACAGATCACATACCAGCTAATAGGGAATGTTCTCAGAACGTTGGCTAATATTCTCTATATTAGGTCTCTCAAAGTTATCAAAAAATGTTTTTGCAGTAATGTTGGTTGAATGTTTTTTTAATTTTATATATCATATACATACATCAAAAACAGTTTTTTTATTTGTGTAACACACTAATTTTGTAAAAAATTATAATAAAGCAATGATGTTAATACAACTTCTTAAAACTAGACGCTTTACATGTTCTTCAAAACATTCAAAACAACATTTCTAACATTTCTGTTAGAAGACACAACAGGGAAATGTTCTTATGACCTAAAATTGTTTGCTGGGTAAGCACCTCTGGCCCAAAAACAAAATAGTATCAATATTCAGCTATCAGCTATAGTGTAACGATTACAACAACCTGTTTCTATGAAAACAACAATGTGTGCCAAGACAATATTCACTGCTGCCAGAGACAGAGAGGGAGAGAAAGAAAGAGAGCGAGAGATAAACAGAGAATACTGGAGTGAGAGAAATAAAGAGAGCGAGAGATAAACAGAGAATACTGGAGTGAGAGAAAGAAAGAAAGAGAGACAAACAGAGAATACTGGAGTGAGAGAAAGAAGGTCATAAAGGTTGAGCTGTCTAGAAATGGACAAAAAAACTGAGCAATGATAGGAAGCAGGTACTTTATGGCTCTCATGGTCTCTCATCAGGGGTACAGTGTCCTACTGTACTTCCAACACATTAACAATACACAGACACTGCACATTGGTCACATTGGTCTTTAAATTCATGTAATAAACTTTAACTCCATCTCTGCAACAGCTTTCTTTTCATTCGAAGTCAACAAGCTCTCTTATTTTTCAATACCTCTTATCTCCTGCCTCTTTTGTGATATGCAATACCCATTTTTCCCAGTCCATTCAATTATCCGCTGATCAAGTCCTGTTCTACTTTTTTCTTTGTGAATATCCAGTTGCAATTGTCAGATTATAGATTTATAAAGGTTTGTAAATGAAGTTTCATGCTAACTAAAATAAAACAGCTGTCAGTCTTTTATTGTCAATTTGTGCCAGTGATTCATGGCCAGAATAAGCTTAAACATGGACCAGACTTTCTGCTGATGGTCATATTGGCTATGTGAGACTAAAGCTGTGGTAACTGAGGACTGTAAGGGCCTGACAGAGAAATTAAATCTCTCCAAAACCTGACTGGTCAGAAATCGAGCAGATGGCTGAATGAAAAATTAACCCCACGGTTTCACATTCTCTTCCATTCCAGTGTGCGTTCGGAATAACCCTCCAACTGTTCCGACTGCACTAGAACTGCATGAATTATTCAACACAGAGAGAGACAGATGGAGATATGGGGTTCAGGTCTGGTTAAGGTGAACAATCATGACAGCTAACAGACAGTCTGATTTTCAAACTCAAGTACATCTGAGTTACTGCTCTGCGAGCCTTAACTGAGTTTTTGGGCACTTACAGTCTGTGACTGTGCATCTTATAGGTACAGGATATAAAAATAATCATTAGCCTGGTTTGAAAACAATGACGTCCTCATTATTACAGAAACAAAACTTTGTGTGTGTGCGTGTGGGTATGGGTTTATTTTACCATGTATTGGGGACAAATTTGTTAGCAAAACCTGTGGGATAGGGTTAGGTTATATAGTTTATAACTATCTATGTATATAAACAACAAGTCTATGGAATGTCCCCTTAACGTGTGTGTGTGTGTGTGTGTGTGTGAGAGAGACCTCTAATATTGGCTGTCTGTTTTTCTCTAGTCAGTGATCTCCACTCCTGAAGGACATTAAAGGTGCATACGGTTTTACAACAACACACACACACACACACACACACACACACACACACACACACACACACACACACACACACACACACACACACACACACACACACACACACTGTGCAGTCAGCTTGGTTACGTAACACTGCAGCAGCGTTGACACATACTAGAGTATAACTCAGCACAGCACTGGATGTTCAGAATATCTCTCTCTCACACACACACACACACAATATACAGGGTCAATTCCTTACCCAATGTATAGCTAATCAAACACCTATTAAACCTTCATCTAGTTTTTTTTGGAAATGTAAATGTCTTGCTGTCAGTTCCTGGACGTCTCTCAGAATTGTCTGCCTACTACTTTTGTGGACACAAATATCGAACAGGACTATTATGGTGCGTGGACCAGTATATTTAAAACAAGGTAAGGCTAAATAAGCTTACGTCGTTGTTTCCCCGAAACCACTGAAAATCTGGGCAGTCATGAGAACTTCACTCTAACCCACCAGAGATTGACCAAAAACAGTCAGAATGGATCATTGTTTTGCTATTTATAAGAGACAATAGCCTCCGATCTACAGCCCTGCAAATCACACGCCACAAACACAATTTACACCTCATGCCATTTATACACATTTACAACATCACAATGCTCCTTCTCTATCAGCCAAAATTATGCTGTAGCCCCAAATACACAGCGAGAAGGTGTGAGGAAACTGCCAGCACAGGTGTGTGAGATATGACATGACCATGGTGCACTGCAGCAAATGGAAGTAATAGCAGGTTGTGATCAGTAAGATTGCAGCTATCCAACAATTTTAGGTTGTAAAAACATAATTTGATCGTAATTTTAGAGAACATTAGCCAATGTTCTGAGAACATTCCCTGTAAGCTGAATTGTACTACAGAATACAGAATTGTACTGTACTGTACTGCTACTAGTATTTAACAAAAACTTTTAATCCGCTACCACAAATTAGAAAATCAATGTTTTTAGACCTAACTTAATCTATTGTCTACAGCTAAAAAAATGTTTTCCATCTTTTCTCATTTTTTTCGCTGTGAATTTTATGTTTCTAACCACAAGGCATAACTGTGGCTTGTGTGTTTCCAGAGTGTTTGTTTATGGCCTGTGTGTTGGGAATGAGGTTTGTTTGTTTTGTGGATGGCTGAAATCCACTGATGTGAAACAATCTTACAATCCTGCACATTCCAGCCTCTCAGAGATGACACTGACATGTTGAAAAACAACATGCCTCCCATTTGACCAAATCAGCTGAGACATGAACATGTGTGCCTCACCCTGAAACTCAGAATCTGCAAAGTCACACATTCCCTCTGCCTTTGTCCTGATCTCCTCTGTTGTCTGTCTCTGTGTATGGAAAACACGCATGCAGACACAAAAACACACATGCACACATACATGCGCACACATACACACACACACATTTACTTTGCAGATTTTTGAGTACAAATTTGTCCTCAATATCTGAAGACACACACAAGCACACACACGCACGCACACGCATGCACACACAGAAACACACAGAAACACACAGAAACACACACAGAGAAACACACACAGACCAAAACACACACAGACCAAAACACACACAGACCAAAACACACACAGACCAAAACACACACACAGCACATCATTCTCTTGTTTTTGCTTTTCTGCATTTGAATCAGGTTTCACCACAGACATGACGTACATCATATAAAGGTTGTTTTTATAACTTCCTTCTTCCTGCATATAAATTAACCATGAGCTAACACATAAACAGTACTATACAACTCACAGAATCTTCTGCCTCCTACTCAACATCCTTCTGAAATATTACTGAATTACAAATTAACGTCCATAAATCTGCTCCTATGAGACAGTTTCAGAAACAAAAAGAATAAGAATCAGACTGCAGACAACATGTTAGCAAACACAAAACACTATCACTAAAATTAGCAAGTTGTCTGATCACAACACACAAACAGCTCTGATCTGACGAGTAATCCCTTAATCCAGCGAGTTCACCATTAGTTTATATAATCACCAGCAGGGTGCAAAGGAAAGCACAGTACAAAACAATTCTACCTCAGATCTACATAGAAAAGACTATTTGACTTAGACCAGAGTAACTAATCCTCCTTCAAAGGGAGAAAAACAAATATTTCCTCAGTTATTTCCTTGATTCTGTTTTGCAGGTCTGAAACATTCAAGTGATGTACATGAAGGAAATGAAAGAACGCCTAAAGGGGTTTCCCAACTAACAATTTTAGGTTGTAAGAATGTTTCCCTAATGTTTCCATTAAGTAACAAAAATGTTATTGTGAAAGTTCTAAGAATGTTTCCACATATTAACTCCATTTCTTGGTTATAAGATCGTTATTCAAACATTTTATAAATTCTGTAACCTTTTAAATGTTCCACTAAGAACTTATGTTTTTGATATATAGGATATATAAAGTTAAAACGTTTTACTAATGTACTGCAAGAACATATTTAATAACTTTGAGAGAACTTTTACAATGCCAGAAAATGCTCTAGGAACGTTCCCTGTTAGGCGAGTTAAAACTCTCTCCTGTGAGTGTCGAGACCCCGCAGTCAGGAAAAAAGACCCTAGGAACCAACTTCCTGTCTACTTGGATGTGAAAGGAAAAAAAATACATAAATGCAAAATGGCTGGTCTTTGTTGATGTGCCAACACAAAGTTCTCTTGAGACAAAAACCTATTTTTGAAAATAATGAACATTTCCATACAGGAAAAAAACAGGCCATACCAGTTCATGGTGGATCCACCCAAAGTATTGATTGATTAATCTGAGAACTAGTCAAAATTACTAAAATACATATTAGCCAAGGTCGTCAACCAAGTGTAACCAGTCTGACCTTCCAACTAGCAGTCCACTTGATCAACAGTCTAAACCAGCTTGGACCAATCAAAAATTACACAATTATTTGTTTAATAATAAACCATTTAAAGCCATATTTTCAGAAAGGATGGAATTGCAAACACATTAGGCATATTAGGCACCTTGATTACATCAAGATGTATGTGTGTGTGTGTGTGTGTGTGAGAGAGAGAGTACTTGTGTGGAAGTGTAAGAGAGTGCAAGTGTGTGTGTGTGTGTGAGAAAGTACATGTGTGGAAGTGTAAGAGAGTACAAGTGTGTGTGAGAGAGTACATGTGTGAAGTGTAAGAGAGTGCAAGTGTGTGTGTGTGTGTGTGAGAAAGTACATGTGTGGAAGTGTAAGAGAGTACAAGTGTGTGTGAGAGAGTACATGTGTGAAGTGTAAGAGAGTCCAAGTGTGTGTGAGAGAGTACATGTGTGAAGTGTAAGAGAGTGCAAGTGTGTGTGTGTGTGTGTGAGAGAGTACATGTGTGGAAGTGTAAGAGAGTACAAGTGTGTGTGAGAGAGTACATGTGTGGAAGTGTAAGAGAGTGCAAGTGTGTGTGAGAGAGTACATGTGTGGAAGTGTAAGAGAGTACAAGTGTGTGTGAGAGAGTACATGTGTGGAAGTGTAAGAGAGTACAAGTGTGTGTGAGAGAGTACATGTGTGGAAGTGTAAGAGAGTGCAAGTGTGTGTGTGTGTGTGTGTGAGTACATGTGTGGAAGTGTAAGAGAGTGCAAGTGTGTGTGTGACAGTACGTGTGTGGATGTGGGTAATATATGACACACAGGCTCTGCACTATAATACATCATCACGATTATAAATAAAAACAGCAGCCCAGGTTATCCACACCTGCATCTGAGCTCAGATAACATCTCTTTCTGTAGGGTAGAAACAGTCAAGATCTGTGCTGCTGTTTGCATAACAACCCCTGAAGCTTTTTTATCATCTGTTTTATCATGACATGTTACACACATATACACACATCATTCACTCATCATCCAACACTGCATTTCTCTTAAAGTTTTAGAGGTCAGCGTCAGCCAATAACAGGCCTCCAGCAAATCAGGTTGTGATGTATTGGTTTATTATGGTTTAAAGGTGCAGAGGTTGCAAACCCTGTTACCTATTTGCAGCAGCACAGGGGTGACCAGTGCCGTTTCCATGGCGTAGCAGAACTCTCGCCCAAACATGACGGCGCCGTGCATGATCCACTGACGCAGCGGGATACGATCTATAGAACCCTCGCTGACTGACTCCTCCTGACTTTCCAAATCCCGTCCTCGAGCTCCGCCTCCTCCACTAGCCCCGCCTCCTCCATTAGCCCCGCCTCCACCAGAGCGTCCATTCTGGCTGTCTGCAGGAACCACCACGACAGCCTGCATCCGCACGCCATCCGCCTCGGTGTTTTGAGGGGCCATCGACGTCGCCGGCATGCACTCGAAGCAGCGGTCACGCCCGTATCCAACGCAAATCAGAACGGAATCAAACAAACACACAAAATAACACCACGAAAATAAATCAATGAAGAATCAAGCAAACAGCAGCGTGGTTTCCTGTGGACGTCCTGGTCTGAAGCTCTGATGTGGATCAGACAACTGATGAATGTAGCACAAATCCCAAACGTGCCATATGATGAAGCTGTGTCAGGAGATTTAGTTTAGGCAGTTGGGAAGGTATGACTCTCTCCTGAGGTCATTCCCTGTAATGTGTGTGTATGTGTGTATGTGAGTGTGTGTGAGTTGGTGCGGTGTGTGCACGTGTGTGTGTGTATTTACTGTCTACTGGAAACAGTAAAAATCCATATAATTTGCCATTCAGTTAATATTAGTTTCATGATTTGTATGGAGGCGGTGCTGTAGAGGGTGGAGGGCAGGCTGAGGGGTGCAGGGCAGGAGAAACCAAATGGAGCGCACCGGAGAATCCCCATGGAGTGACAAATCAATCTGAGAGAGAGAAGAGAGAGAGAGAGAGAGAGAGAGAGGAGAGAGAGAGAGAGAGAGAGAGATGGATTTATTACAAGTTATTAAAATGCAAAAGACATTTTCCACAGCAATATTATGTGCTATTGATATGTAGTTGACAGGTTGTTTTTGTTGATTTCTAGGGTATTGTTAGATATTGCAATGTTGGTTTCTGATTGGCTGTTAGCATGTTTCTCCACCCCCCAAGCCTCTATGATATTACAGTCTTTAAAGTTGCCTCTGGTCTGTGGGATTTCTCATCTCGCAGAAATATAATTGCACACTTTTCAGTAAGACACAAGGTTAGATAGCAAGGTAGAATTCAGCAAATGTGATGTAAATGTGATATTTGTGGTTTTGGTGAGATTCTGTAAAACTAATATGACAGAGTAAAGCCAGAGCAAGTGGCACTAATAATGTCCTATCACAAGAAAATAAACCTTTAAAACTAAATCCTAAGGAATCTTCAGAACATTATGTAAGATGTGTGTGTATACACTGAGGTTCTCCAATATGAACAAACAGCAGAATTAACATCTTTGCAGGGATTAAACAGAAACCTTTCAGCAATAAATATGGCACGTTTCAGAAAGCTCAAACAATCGACCAGTGACACACTAAACCTCTTTACGTGCCTGAGATATGAAATAAATCTGTGTGTGCTCTTGAGGGCTTTTGAAACCCAACACAATGGATTTTGCTGGAGGCTTAAATGAGTAAACAGGGTTCACGTTGTTTGTGCAGCCCAATGTGTCCTCGTTATTCCACACGGTTGTGTTCAGTTCAAACGTTTCTGAAACAAGGCCAAAGAAAAGCATTTCCTGAATGCTTCTGCAAAACAAACACAGAATAAAACGGGACAACAATCCATCAGACTGACCACTGATAGGTGACGCCATGGTTCCCTGGGAATCGAACCCACGACCTTTGTGACACAATGCTCTACCAGTTGAGCTACAGGAACCAATTGAGTGTTTAAATATTGCATTTGGAACAGCTTGGATTCTCATGTTACACTTCTGGGTCACAGCAGTGACGGTTTAATCTGGCAGCTGATTGGTGACTCAATCCCTCCCCAGTTCTAACCCAGAGACATGAGACGTCTACACTTTACGCCAAGTGTCGTGCCACCCATCCAATCATCTGTACACTGTGAATCCACTGGCTTGTTGATGTACTAAATATTTAATCACATACAGAAGGCTGCAGGCAGTCATTATGATATTCACTACGTCAGCATGTTCCCAGCTAACAAGTAACATTCTCAGAACGTTGGCTAACAAATGCAACCCTAAATTGTTAGTTGGGTTTTTATAAGTAATATCACTTCTGTACAAACAGTACAGATATATTGTATAACAGTACAGATATATTGATATTGTTCTTTAACCAAGATGGTAATATGGACTAACTTTTAATTTAGACTTTCTGACACAATACGGACAACTTATTATTTTTTTTCAACCAATGACAAAGTTCCAAACAAAGCTAAAGCAGAATCCAGCCCTAACATTCAGCCCTTGTTAGTGTTTACAGTGTGTCTAACACTGTAAACCCAGACAAGTCTGGTGATATAACCAATAAACAGCTGTTTAACCACCTAAACCAGCCTGGACCAGATAACCAGTCTATCTAAAACAACAGACAAAACTTCTTAACAGACTTTTGGTGGTTTGCTGGTTTTACCTGCTCTCCTTAAACTGGTCTTAGATCAGTCAGGACTAGAAGTGATGTGATGTTTGGTGAAACATGCACTGTCAGATGGGTGTTAATAGAAATGAGCTGATGATCATTATGAAAGCAGGAAGAAGCAGGGCTAATGCTATCTCTAGCAACATTAGCACAAGACTCGAGTGGCCTTTAACGTCCATTATTTACAGTCAGAGCATGGCGAGAGAGAGTGAGATTAAGTAACAATATTCGTGCCATCCAATAGCCATCATTTAAACCACAGTGTTGAGTTTCCTCCAGCTATAGGCCATTAGCAAAGCCATTAAACCACCACATTAGCCGGAGACTACAGAATCGGCTGAGATCAGAAACATCAGCATTAGAACAGCAGCACTGGTTTCGCTGGAAAGCCCAGTCGAGCATTTCTCCTCTGAGAGTTTGGCAAATGTTCCCTCTGTGCCAAACCAGCTCGGTCATGTGAGAAGGTATCTGAGGCCCAGAGCAGGTCATGCTGGATGCATTTCACTGTGGTGCTGTGGAAAATATTCTCATCAGCTTGTCTTGTTCCACACAGAGAAGAAAACTACAGGGGCAGAGCCCTTTGAAATGCTGTAGTTACCAACACACCACTGTGCAGGTTTAGATGTGGAAAGATCACAATCATAATTGAGTATAAAGACAATGATTAAACAGAGAGCATGTGTGTGCCTCCTCACCTGCACTGAGACTGTTACATAACAACATCACATGGGGCCGAACCTCCCTCAACATCTCTTGCTCTCTCTCTTTCTCACTCACACACACACAAACACACACACGTTTACTTATCTACCTAAATGAAGACAATCCATATATTTCTATTGTTTTTATACACAGCTAGTTAGAAACACTATAACCTAACCAACAGAACTTTCTACTATTTAAAAAAAAAAACTTTATATTTTGCTATATTTTTTATAGTATTTTTACAAATGAGGAGTCCTCAAAAGGAGGTTTTCCTCATATTTTTCAGGTTTTACTGACTTTTGGGCACAAATTTGTCTGTAAACCCACACACACCCACACACAAGTTACACATGCACACACACAGGTGTATGAATCAGCAAGTATCATAAGCTGTGATGTTACTGCAAAAGCCAAGCCTTGATTGTTCCTCATGTGTGTTTTACACTAAAAAATGAGGCACTACTTTTAACACAATAAAGACACACACACACACACACACACACACACACACACACACACACACACAAACACGCAAACATAAGGGAATCAGAGGTCATTAATTTACATTGTAAGCTGTCAAAGTCACCTTCACTCCTATACACTAATGCACAAACACACTTGACATCAGTGTAAAACACATTATCTCACAGTCATATGAAGAGACTCTGCATCATCCATTAGCCAGCATCCTTCTCTGACTTCACAATTATGAAACTCTCCAACTCGCTCTAGAAAAGTCTGCTGGATGAATAGCAGTGAAACATTATCAGCCCAGAATGAAGCTGGAAGCAAGTGGGTCCCTCTAAGAAGCAAGTGGGTCATTCAGAATAATCTATGCAGGCAGTAACTCTGAGAACTACACAAACGATCACAACAGTCACAGTCCTGAATGACTATCAAACAAACAATAATTCTTTAATAGGCATTTACAAATACAAACATTTACATGTATGCATTTGACTTACAGTGCATTCAACAAATTCAGCTTATCATTATGTGTGTTCCCTGGGATTCGAACCCATGACCTTTGTGCAGCTAACACAGCGTTCTGCAGCTTACCACTGTAACTACAGGAATATTTACAAATACATTGCAATAACAATTTAAATACTTTTTAGAAGAACTGACAAGTATAAATATATTCTACATTTTTATCACCTCTTCCACCATCTTGGACGGATTTCTATAGAGCTTTCAGCAATGCATTCTGGGATTGCGTTCTCTGAGAAAAATACATGCAGTGCTGCTTTTAGATTGTGACAAGGTAACTTGAAAGACAATACTGGTAAAAAAAAACTCACAAGGTTTTGGATAACGCCTGTCAAACTCTGCATGCAACAGATTTCTACAGCTGAGATCCAAACTTGTGTCATATAAGGTAAACATATATCCCTCTGCATGTGAGGGGCGTCCACATGATGCACATAAGCGAGGGAAAGCGAGAGAAAGAGAGAGAGGTGTTGAGGTGCCTCTTAATAGTTCAAGGTTAACATTATTAGCTGCAGCTGACTTATTTTCAGCCTCAGCGTCAACAGAACCAATGCTGATGAAGCCTGGAGTCACATGACCCTGTTCAATCATCTCAAATATGAGAAACATCAGCTATTAACAATCAAAATGCATCAGAAGGACATCAGCTCCCATCAACAAGACTGACATCCTGCTGTTACACAAGACAAACAGATAGAGACGGGGGTATGAAGTAGGGAGTATCAAGTATCAAGTTTAATTTGTATGTGCTGGGGTAACCCAACCCCCCATACCCTGACCTACATCCATTCACTGGTACTGAGGGAACTAAATCATCATCACAGCAGAGAGGGACTATTGGGGTCCATTTACAAGGCTCACAAGGCACTCACGGAGATCAGGTCAGCAAGATCACTGTCTGGATTCAGGTGATGCTCTGATTACAATTAATCTAGGGATGCTCTGATTCGATTTTTCCAACGAGTCATATATCCGGGACACAGCAATTCCATTGAGATGAGAACCCGTATAAGATACCAATGAGAAATAATTCAATAACTTTACATTGAGCTTTAGTGTTCTTGTAGCTCAGTTGGTGGAGCATTGCATTAGCAGTGCAAAAGGTTGTGGGTCAATTCCCAAGGAATGTATACCTTGAATGCCCTGTAAATGGCTTTGAATTAAAGCGTCTGCCAAATGCATGAATGGATGAATACATGAACACTGAGGCACTGAGGAAGTTTACACCTGCGAGCATATATTATATAACTACAATCAGACATAACACAAACACATGGTGTGTTTATGTGCCAACAGCACGTTTAACCAACTGAAGCAGTTGACTATTTGGCCTCATGAGTACCATGTACTGTACACATAAATCAAAACAGCTTTGAGAGCCCCTGAAGGAAGATAAAGAACATTGTGTTCAGATACTGAGGACAAACTGGCTTTTGGATCTGAGCCACGACTCCTGAGACAAGCAGAAGATTTACTTTAGCCAACACCAAAAACATCCACAGTGATTAATCAACTAATTAATCCAGCTACAGATAATGGATGATGCCTCAGACTTTGAGGTGCACTTTCAGGCCCTGGGCCAAACCGTCTAGCAACCACGCAGAGTCCCCTAGTAACCATATAGCATTGTGCACTCAGAACCAGTAAATCCATCATACTGAGATTCATTTTTAATACCCTCTCATGTCTGTTCTCTTATATAAGAAGTGACCTAATAATAACTGGTGTGATTGAGTCGTCAGGTCATAGCTGTGATACGCTCAAACTGAGGTGATGAAGTGTGTGTGTGTGTGTGTGTGTGTGTGTGTGTGTGTTAGTTCCCTGGAGACAAGTAACTTCCAAAACATCATTTGTCCCCATCTGCCTCTCTATGACTTAACACAGAGTGTGAAACAATCAAATTCCATGACTCAATGTTTTGCATTTATTCGCATGAAACAGAACACAGTTTTCAGATCTAAAAATGAATGAAAGCTTTTTTGGTTTGAAGCAAAATGGTACTCAAAACAAGAGTACCATTTTAGATGAAGATAAAGGACGTTTGATACACTATTAGAATATGCTTCAAAAAGTGTCCTGTCGATGATGTGATTCTCATTTCCATGGTAACCACGACTTCCATTCAGATATCCAATTTAGTTTACACTGTAAAATGTTTGGGGCCAAGAAAGTTTGAGAAACCCTGATTTAAATAAACTAAAAGAATCACAAAATAGAGGATGGAATTGAAACAAACACAGCAGCTGAAGTGTGTGTGTGTCATCCTGCAGTACTGCATGAGATTCTCAGGAATGTAAACAAGCCTGTTAGGTTTGCGAGACGCAGCGACTGCAGTGGTGCAATGCAGGAGGGGCCACGTGTGAACACAGAGTGATAGAGCGTCTCCCCCACGACTCTCTCTCTCTCTCTCTCCACCTACTGCTCAAACACACACGCACAAACTCACACACTACTGCCAGCTTCCCCAATGTCAGCAGGGTGGACAGCCAGGTCAGCTTCTGTAACCAACGCGTCTTATGACTCATCTTGCAGACTGAGCTCACACGCACAGATGCGCGCATGCAGAAAGGATTTAAAGGGCCAGTACAGTAATGCATCAGCAGTTTCTTGCACGTGCTTCTACTCAGGGCATTGCGTCAAACCTAAAGAATGCTGTTGAAATACTTCTAATCCTAAACAAATGACTAGCGATGACAATGCAATGAAAAGGATGAGGAAAAGCTCCTAATTTATTAACCGAATAAACCTCTCACTTCTATTTTTCCATTACAGCTATCATGAAGCTCTCAAATAATAATTAAATAAGAACACTCACTGCTTTAAGATGCGTCAAAAAATGAGGCCTAATGTCAATCGATGACCACAGAAAATCATGTTTTCAACAAAATCATTCTGACGTACATTGTCTCATTTAGTTCAATACAATTTACAAAGGAAAGTTTAACATACAATTTTGTTTAACACACTTTAATTAAAATGTTTAATTTCTTTGTCTTGTGGGTCTTACTGTAACCACAATTTTTGCTTCTTAAAAAAACAGTATTATTATCAGCCCTATGCCACAAATGCTGTTTATTAAAGGAATAAATCAAAATCAATCATACAATCTGAGGAATACCTATAGAAATGAAGGCTGTTTTCAAGCATGTCCGTCAGAAACTCCTCATCAGAGGCTGTAGAAAGAAGTCCTGCAAACTGTATTGCCACCGAACAGAAAACAGCTATCACAAAGTTATCAATGGTTTGAAGATGGCTGACATCTCACACATGCGACCTATCAAGACTGCTGAAAACACACCACTCCAGCCAGGTCTTCCCTAAAGATCACACAACCAGTATGAAACACATTTCATTATATCAACATAATAACAACAGCTTCAACCAGTCAGCTTTCTTTATCTTGTTTCCGCCCACTTCTGACACACACAAATTCCTGACTGGGCAAAACTAAGGGCGTTGCCCAACGCAACTCTAGAGGTGACACAGACATTGTTGTTAGTCTGTGTCAGAAGTTGTGATGACCTCACATCACATGGACCAGCAGGTGTTTGGTCCAGGCGAGGCCAGGCAGGGTTTTGATGTTGGCCCAGACCCAGTCCAGGGAGAGGTGTTGGATAACGCTGGTTGAGAAGTGTGGGTTAGTAAACACGATCCTCAACATTAACAAGCGCTGGTGTCTCTTACTTGCAACATGTCCAGGTCTGGTTCGATGAAAAGTAACTGGGCTAATTCACTTCATGCCTAAGCATGAAGAACTGCAGCACAAATTCTGCAAAATCTAAAAAAGCATGTTGCCTAGCAACAGCGATCACGTCTGGCTAAAGGGGTGTTGACAGTAGTACTTGACCAAAAAACAAACAGAAAGAAAAAATTAAAATGGCGCAGATTCTGCACTATATAACGCAGAAATAACCCAAGCATAAAAAAAAAAACAAACAGACACGGTGACGTCAGAAATGTGACACGCTCATGAGGACTCATATATCACAAACTCTTGCTGACAGTGTTGACCTTCTCTCACAACAGATGCATTCTGGGTAACGAGCCTCAGTAAAATGTATCGTATGTAAAATCTAATCACAGACTATGTTTGGAACAGAATATTAGTGTACTGCACCACATCCAGTGCCAACTATTTTTATTTTAAGTATGTAAAAAAGTACACAATGCTAAATGTTGTGCACACAATGCTCAAACAGTAATCTGCCACACTGTTGTCTTATCACCTTACTGAGCATGTTAAATTGTATGTTTCGCAAATGTTCACTTTGCATTTTAATTAAACATAGCATAAAACTTTCGATAGTATGGTAGTAAGTTGTTCTGTATTTAAGTCTACACAGAGGCAGCAGGAGAATATTACATTTGTAATGGCTGTTCAGAACAACAAGGCTAAACCTTGATCAGTCGTCCTTGGTCAACAACAACACAGCTCTCAAATTATAAACTCCCACACTAAGACTTACAAAAATACCATGAACGGCTCCACCCACAGCGGATGAACCTTCATGGAAAATTCCGATCTTGAGAAAGCTGGACCTTTGGCAGGAATGAACTTCTGGGTCATGCCTCAGATAAGGTCAAGCAAACATCTCCTTCTAGTCAGAAACCTGTCTGAGTGGACAAACATAAACCCTCTTTCACATACGCATACAGGACAAAACTGCTCTACCTGCTGGCCAGCAAAAAGGGAACGTTCTTGGAACGTTGGCTAATGTTTTGTTGCAGTGCATTCTGGGACTTTTCAAAGGTAACGTGCAATTCCGCTTCAGAATTTCTCTTAGCAGGTGGGATAATGCTGCTGCCTGCCTCTTAAATCAGCCTTCACCCAAGAAGATCCGCTTATAATGCCTAAAAATGCTGCCTACATAGGGAACAGAACTAATATTGTTTATTAACAACTCACTTTATTGTGCAGAAAAAGATCTTACTGGATATTTAAAGAACACAAAAGCATCTTTTATATACCACATTTTTTCTGCAGTTATAAGAGCTATTACAGCATTAAATATTCATCTCTGTGACTGCAGGCAAACACACACAACTTTTCTTTCACTATATTAATGAGGACATCTCATAGACTTCCATTGTTCTCATAAAAGGCTAAATGATATTTTCTAACCCCTAAGTCTACTATAACCCTTACACAAATCTGTAGACATTAAAACATGATCTGACTGATTTATAATTCAGTGAGGACTTCCTAATCTAAAACCACCTAAAATCTCTTTACAAGTTATTCTGTCCTCATATTGCACTATTTTATACAGGAAAGGACAAAGTACAGCCAGGCTTATTTAACTCTGAATTGTATTGTCTGTTGATAATTGTACTACAAAATAAATGCTAGCATCTCACTGTCTCTCTTTATACATCATCTCTGAGCATCTGATAATGATGAAGAAACATCTGTGTGGTGGAAAGTCAGTAGTAATATTCCACATCTGACCATGACTGTATGATAACTGTACATCTGCAAAACAAACACCAGCAAGAAGGAACTTGACAGTTAAGGCTCTTCCAAAAGATGTCTAGAAACATTATGCGGCCTTCTAAGATACCTTGTGTAGGCCAGCTTCTACAGCAGCATTGCATGTATCCTTCACGGCAAACACAATCCCAGAATGCATTGTGACAGGAGTGAAAATAAAACCAAGATGGCCGTCAGAGGCAAAACAAATAAAGAAAATAGAAATGAGAACAGAAAATTCCATCTTATTTAAAAAGGCATATTTTTTGTGCAACAGTCACAAAGTTTTAAAACAGAGCGAATACAGCAAGTTCATTCATAATAGCAACATTTACCTCTCCATTGAAAAAAAAAAAACAATGTTTCATCTGGGACACAGTGTACCACATTACACAAAACATCTGTTACCTGAACCAGGTAACACACAATGTTATAGCAGCGAATGCTAGCGCTGTAGTCAACAAACAGATGGACCAGTGTAAACACACAGAGGTTCAGTCTGGTCTCAGAGGCCGAGACGCCTTGTGCTAATGTTTTCCTTGAACAACTGCCAACCTTCTCCAGGATGATAACGGTAAAACTCACCTGGAGGCGCAGGAGAACAGTGGGAGGTGCTGACTCAACAGAGGAAAGCAGAAGTCTGACCATACAAAACCAGGAATTTACAAAACCAGGAATTTACAAAACCAGGAATTTAGACTGTATTTTACTGTATGTTTAGTCTCATAGTGTCTCAAAAACCTTTAGGAAACATTTCCATTTCCAACAAAAATGTTACAAAAGTGTAAAAGTTAGACATTGTCTTAATGTTATTGCTTGGTTATACGAACGCTATTCAATACCTTATTCTGTACAATTTTTTAAATGTTCCACTAACAACTTCAGAATAATGTTTTTGATATACATAATATATAACATTAGAAAAATGTTCTGCTAATGTTACTGCAAGAACTTCTTTAATAATTTTGAGAGAACTTTTGACAACGTTCTGAAAATGCTCCATTAGCTGGATGGCCCTCCTTTCAATTATTCAACATCACAGGTTACAACAGTTTGTGTAGCTCTCCGCAGTGGAATTTTTATGCCCTAATGTTCACATGAGCAAAACATTTCACTTGTGAAACCAGTTACTATGTTGACTGCTATCCTGCTCGAACTACAAAGCCACAAAAGTTAAACATGCTCCAAAGAAAAACAGAAAATGTTTGACCAGCGAGTCAGTTCGCGCGCTTTCAGAACTTCCTGTAAAAATGGCTTTAACACTGCAAGTGCATCCAAGGTCATCAGAAAACACTGTGTTGTACAGATTATCTTTGATGAACCGTATTACCTGCAAAACAATCCAGCTAACTCCAGATGCTTTCTGCGTCTCTGTGCTGTCCTGTACTGAGATTATATTTAATATGGTTAATGCTGAGCCTAAACAGAAGTGTTTTAAACGTTTCATAGAAACTAAAGCAGATTGTTCCTGCAGGCTGTCTGGAGTCCCAGTAACTGAACTTGTGATTCTCTAACAACTCTGAGCGACTCCTCTGTGAGGGAGCACCTTATGACCACACTCTCACACACTTTTATGTTACTGTTTATGTAAACATATACTCTTCTATATCTATACTAAAATATTTTAATGTTTTTTGTGTGTAAATATAGATGTTTCTATAATTTTTTCAATGTAAAGACTGTCTAACTGCTAATAAAGCTATTTGAATCTTGAGGGAGAGACAGGGAGAGAATCAGAGCAAAGAAGAGAGTAGATGACAAATGTCTTTTTGTCCATATTTAGCTGAGTTTGCTTAGGCAAGTGTTATTTTTACTTTAGCTCTGTGCCATATAACTTATCCTGCAGTGTTTGTGCTGAAGATATGAATGATCTTAAAATCATAAGCTTTGTTAAAAAGAGCTGCGCTGTTACTTTTCGAAGCAGTCAGACTGGTGAACACAACAGAGCACAATGAGTCAAGATTCTGCCAAGACCCACGTCTCACCAAACACTATTATTAGTCTGCATTATTAAGAACAGCTTTAAATATTACTGGCGCACGCAAGGATAAAGTCACAGAGCTTTAGAGTGTCGGACCTGGACGGAAAATTGCTTAGCGGCGAGAGACCTTTACTAAATAAAGATCTTATGCAACAGTTAAAGTACTAGGCTACTGCGCTTTTAACATTGAATTAACTTGCTCTATTGAATCCATTGTAATGTCAAATGTCCCCTCAATATATTAGTTTATAAACTTAAAACCAGAGAAATTCAATACTCACAAAGCCACAGTTACAATACAGATTATAAACTCTCTAGTCATGCATAAATATGCAATATAAAGCTATAATAAAAGTTATGATTACTAGAATTTAACATATACTACTATTTAAAACAACTATTTAAACTTATATTTTAAATGCCGCGGACTGAAGCTTCTGTTTTATAGTAATCATATTTGAGTCATGCTTTATTATAGTCACCCTTACGCCATTACTGTACTTATAATAAAGCACAGCCTCTCGTATGCCAGCAACTATATTGTGAGTGCAGACTGCTGTGATCTGGAGCGTTCACTAACAGATGTGGCCCAGGGCACCTTCTGATCGACCCCCACCGCAGCACATCAGCACGTACCACCCTAAATCTAACCAATTACACAGCTTCAAACACACAGATATTCAGCTCTGATCATGAGCCCATTCACAAACACACCAGAGCTGCGGCACGTCATAAGCCTTCACACAAAAAGAGACACCGTAATAGAAATTACTGAATGAGAGATCCCAGCTCACAATTTCAGGTTGTAAGAATGTTTCCCTAACGTTTCCCTTAAGTTTCCATTAAAAACATTCTAGGAACGTTCAAAACATCCAGTTTTTTAAATGTTGCATTAACGCTTTCTTAATTCTGTAAAGTTTTTAAAACGTTCCACTAACAACTTATGATTAACATTTTGGATATTTTATATATGATATATAACATTAAAAAAGTTATTTGAATGAACATTTAGACAACGTTATCCTTTTTATTCTGTTAGTAGTAATAATAGCTTTTATATCATAGCATTCTGAGAACATTCCCTGTTAGATGGGATCTTTTCCTGTCTAAGCTACAGTAAGTTACCAGTGTTGAAAAGTAGCTAAAAGCAGTGATTACTAATTTTTTCAGAAACATAACAGCAGCTGTTTTCAATATCATGCAGCTTGTCTAATTACAAGCTTCATCCAGCAGTTTTGCAATATGACAAAACTCAATGTTGATGTGTTTGTCATTGATTTGTCCCCGCGAAGCATTTTACATCTTTTTGAAGCAAAATACTTAGTTTAATACTGCTAAGATTTAATGTATGGTACATAAACAAGGGTGTTTTCCAGTTTATCATTCTAATTGAGCTGCTTATTGTGTTTGTGCCAGAAAACACAAAGCCCTGACTGCAATAATAACTGATATCATGTGTATCATCTAACTACTTCAATTATTATTAGCTTATAGTCTTATAGTAGTAGCTTAAGCAGTTCCATGAGCAGAACATATTACCTAACATGAGTCTGATGTCACTGATTAAATGGCATACCATTGTTTCAGTTGCAAATATCAGAAAAATTACTCACTAAAAATATAAACACCCACCCAGTGCTATTCCTAGATCACACGATATGTGCTTTAAGAGGTAAGAGGCAGTGACAGCACACGGTACCAAACAAATACAATGTGACTCACCAAAAGGCAAAAGCTTCATAAACATCCAATCCGACTGCATAGAACTGCAGCGCGTCTCCTCTCCAAGACCCCGCACAGACGCACAGACGGCTGAGAACCTGCGGAGAGCATCAACACAAGAGGTTAATCTGCAGCAAACCAACCGGCAGCCTGCAAAACAGTCTGTACTGGAGTGTGTACTGGAGTGTGTACTGGAGTGTGTACTGGAGTGTGTACTGGAGTGTGTACTGGAGTGTGTACTGGAGTGTGTACTGGAGTGTGTACTGGAGTCTGTACTGGAGTGTGTACTGGAGCATGCCGCATTTACGCTTTGCATAGCACAGAAGATCAATTTACATACAATTTCAATGCATTCGGAAAAGGCAGAAGTACAGACCAGACTCAGCATATGAACTTCACAGGACTCACAGCTCTCATAGAAACAATCAAACAATAAGAATCTTGTGTTTGCATATTCAAATAAACATTGAAAGACAACAACCCTTTAAAAAGGCATTACATAACACACACACACACACAGACAGACATATATATACAGTATATATTATACATACATGACTTATTACCTCTAAGAATAGCATGGCATTACTCTGGTGGAGGCAACTACAAGCTACTGCTATATCTAATACACAAACACCGGGGGCAGAGTGTGTGAAATCGTGGACTGCCACTGAACGGGACACGGAGCACCGCACTAAGTTCCCGCATCACTGCAGCGGCCTGATCTCCATCAGCAGCATCACATTCAAACATCAGAGAGAGAAGAAACTACATCCACAATCATATAAATATGAAATAACATAAAGAGTCACACACATGACATCTGTCAGAAACATGCAGCAAACGACATCACTGACACCTGCAAAATGACGCCAGCACTTCATGCCGGATGCATCCGTCATCTAAACCGCTCAACGTAGCCTTTAGCCCATCACATTAAATGTTAATCTAACATATATGTATGCAAACATCACGTCATGAACTAATTCATCCTCGTACCGCAATGACAAAGTCATCAGCAGTATTAAAATGCAACAGCAGTATTAAAACATGCCAGAGGACACACAGATGCGTTTAATGTGAAGGATGACAGCGCTGTACGTCATCCAGATCAAACACGCCGCCGTCACGCTACAATATCGCAACATTGTAACGCGTAACATACCCACCGTGACGTCAGAGCGCTGAAGGCGGGAGATGGCTCTGCGTTTGTGGAGGTTTTCTCGATGTTTGATGGGTTTTGTTGCTGCTGCATTGACTGAGCTGCTCCGCTCGGGTTCAGCGCTTCAGCCGCTGCTATAATGCGCCTTTAAAGGGAAGATCTGTCGGAAAGACGCGAGCCGCTTCCGCCGACGGATATGGTGCTTATTTGAATATGAGGGCGGGGCTTAGGATTTAAGGGCAACGACACCTGCCACTGTGCTTTATGCAGTGGATGGATGGATGGATGGATGGATGGATGGATAGATAGATAGATTTAAAAGGGTGAGGAGATATAGGCTACATTATAACCAACATTCTTTAAATTAAGACAAAAAGTTAATCATCAAATACACATTTTTTTTGACCTGACATAATATAATATTTGCCAGATAAAACTGGCACACATTAACACAGTCAGTGCGCATCTGGCCTTTCCCATCAGTGCCCTGTGCGTCAGCGTTGGAATATTTTTCTGTGAAGGGAAGCTGAGAGCAAAGTGTTGGATGTAATACATCCAAAAGAATAACAACTACTGGGAAATCTCATGAAAAACTTCCTGGCCTAGTTTAATCACGCCATCTCGGGGACTGTGTGTCTGAGAAAACCACGTCAGTGTCTCTCACAGCCCATTCTGAAGCCTGGTATGGGTGCTGGAACCCACGACCTCTGAAAATAGATAACATCTAATGAACATATGAGTCTGCAAACAAACCTCCTGGTTAGGTTCACCATTTACAGACTTTACTGGCTTTTTTTTATTGAAGTATCATCTTACACAAAAATTATAGGCTACAATAAAAGTATAGAGAAAGCAAAAGTTTGATCTCTCCGAAAAGTTATATTATGCTCCCCCAGAATTATACTGATGCTTATGGGTTTTCTTGGATATAATTTGATCTTGATGATAAACGAATGAGTTGAGATCTTGGTAAATCTGAGTACATGTGAGATGTTAAGAAATTTCTTCAGAAACACATGAGGAGCCACTTCACATCTCAGGAGACAAATGAGAAAATCCTTTCTCTCCAATTAACCTCATTGCTGACCAGAATAAACAACTAAGATATTAAAGATCTTATTTCTGAGCAATTTCTCTTCTCAATGGTAAAGCATTTAGTTTAGTCATGTTTTGTTCGTTTAATGATCAATTCTTAAATAAAAATGAATACTTCCAAGGCATTTCTATAAAAGATTCATTTAACACCACACAATTCATTTTGTTTCCCAGATGACGGGTCAAGCTATAAATCTGGGGCAGATTTTTGTCCTGAGGGTCAATCGTTGTTTTGATTGTCTGTGTGTAAAGAATAAATCAAGCTGTTATAATGAAGTCTGGCCGTCGTCACTCTTTGACCGTGTCCGCACTGATGGATGTCTGGGAGGAAGGCGGGTCATCGAGCAGCGCGACACAAACGCGCCGGTCGCTGGGATCTTGGCCCGGGCACAGACTACACACCGCCTGGACAGGAAGCCATTGTGTTGATAAACTCTGAGGGTCGACCCGCAACGATAGCAGAGAGTTTGAGTCCCGGTTGAGCTCCACGACTCTCTATTGTTTCTCCATGCGAAACGCGTGATTATCCGGAGCTCAACTTTTACATCCGGCGGAACCATTAAAGGGGCTCGACCAATCACAGCACGTCCCCGTGCGCTCCACAATGGAGACAAATCACACACCACGTTTCTCATTCATGTCTCAACTGTTTGAAATCACATGAAAGGTTTTTTCTTAACCCTTCTCAGATCTTTATCCTTAAAAACTTAAAATAGCAATCACACTTTCCTCGCATTTCTCCAGCCCACCCAACAATTAGTAATAAACTTTGGCATGTGTGGTTTGTTAATGTGAAATAGCTTTTGTAGTGATCTGAATTTTTGGCTGGCGGACAATAAACCAAGAGAAAAAATTACCTCTGGTAATCGTTGAAGAAGAGACCTGATGCTGATGCGCCGAGGTTTTAAGATGGACTCTTTAACTCAGTCCAGCGGGCAACCACCTAACAGAATACAACCTTCTCAAACATAGTTGGGTTTACCTCAGCCTTACTAACTTAGATGGTAATTGCTGTCCTGAGAATGTGTTAAGACAAGACATTCATTTATTCTGTTCACATGGTCTGCTTTAACTGGGATAAGAGCTGCTTTTGATTCCAGTCCAAGAGCAAACAAGAATGCAACATATTGTCTGCAGTGTGTTTTTATATCAGTCAGAGAAAATCTTTTAAATTATTGTAACCTTTTAAAAAAAAGTTTGCCCAGTTTGCTCTAATCACCATGGCAACCAACTCAAACCAGCGGTTCCCAAACTGTGGCACTCACTTTACTACTCACTTGGTCACATTGGAAAGTTATTAATGACAATTGCAGAAGGCCAATACAATAGTCGGATTTTTTATATGACCTTTGACCTTGTTTCATGTTTCATAAATTGTTGTCATGTTTCATAAATTGTTGTCATGTGTAGTTTTCCTGTGTAAATCATGTTAAGTCTGTAACAGGACTTCGTAATGTCAACTTCACATTGTCACAACTTTCCCCTCATAGTGTAATAACAACAGGCTGTCTTCTTTGTATTCAGGACAACACTTCTCAAATAACTGAAATGTTTCTGTTATGTGCATTTGATTTTTTATGCTTTTTTAAGGTTAAGATGTAGTTATTTCCATGTTTTGGTAAAATAGGCTGATGAGGAGAAGCCACTGATTTTGTAAGGCACATTACAAATAAAACAGCTACACTTTGTTTTGTTGCAGCAGTTCATGGTCCACAGTGTCCAGTGTGACCAGTTTTGCCTGTTTCTTCACGATGGATTTGAGGGGGCGAGGCTGATCCTGCAGCAGTCTAGCAGAGCAGGTTTATTTTAAAGGTGTCAGAATGTCTTATTTCTCTGCTAATCCCCAGGACAAACATCTAATACAGTGTGGATAGCTCTTCTCTTTAAATATCCCATCCTCTGCATGAGGTCTGTGACTGTGCTGTTGAATCAGCCCACAATCTGAAAGCTGCTGCAGACGATTTTCAACGAAACAGCAGCGGCAATCAGTGACATCTGGCCCTCCAACAACCCTATAAAAACAACCGAGATACATCTACAAAACCATTAATGCAACTTTACTTTGCAATTTCTCCTTGAATGTGTTTTTTAACGGTTACCATTGAACATTCTATTATTGTGCATTTATTAAATTAACAGTACTGGAGGTTTAGGATTCTCATTTCTTGTACAACATGATAAATGACGTATGACTTGTGTGAACATATGACCATCTGCATACTTCCTGTCAGGATATCATTTATTAATACAGCCAGCATTCACGTCAGTTGAAAAGTTCATGGGAAAAAGCAGACTATGCCGTATCAGGCCTATAGATCAGGCCTATAGGAAAGGCACATTTTGAGTTGCATGCATTTTTATATGAAGATTAAAAAAGATTGAAAGGACAAAAAAACAACATAACAAAACACAGCATTTCACTTCAAATGTGCTGCTGTGGTACCTGTTTACTTTTACCATGTAAGAAACTAGCTTAACCAGTTCTAGAGATACCAGCGGTACTATTCTTTACCTGTAAGAAGAGATATTTTTGGTCTCTTTTAAAGATTCACCCTTCACACAGTGACACAGAAAGATCTTTATCCACCTGTTGTTTATGTGATTCATCTGCGGTGAAACAATTATTACAGCTTGGAAATGTGTCTGTTCATCACATCACTTTTTAGAAAACAATCATTTTATGTATAATCATTTTTTTAAGTACCCTGTAAAGGTGTATAATGTGTCCTTCCAGTTCTCAGCCTGTTTTCCCAGCACATACATATTATTGTATTCAGCAATGAGCAGTATGTGATCATATGGGTTTAAAAAAAAACAAAGATCATGAGATCCAGATCCTGACACTTATCAGGTATTAAAAGGTCCAAGAATCAAGAACATTTGGAATATACTAAAGAAAAGTCACTTTACTATCAACATTTGCTCACACTGACAGTAATTTCCCATCAAATTGAGCGGTTCTGAGCTGCAAAATGCACTTTATGATGACAGCCAGAAGCTTCAAGCTATGTTTCTGACAGAGAATGTTGTGAGTTATGTGTCATGCTCTGTTCAGTCACATTTACTGTATGGATGTTTACTCCCGAACCTCAGATAAGTCGATGAAACAAAACAGAAATTCTGCAGATTTCCCTGTCCTAAAATTTAAACAGTCCTAAAGTGTTGACGTGTGTCATTAAAACTTAGAGATCAGAGACTCATCAGAGATGAACGGCCACCAAAACTGTGGGTAAAGATCAATGTTACATGGCAAAACTGCTTACTATCACTTAGAAAAACCTGCTTATGCAGTTTCATGTCCTCTCGTAGGTTTTCCTGACTGGGCCGAGGGAAAACGCAGTGGCTGGCAGAACAGTGCTGAACACTAAACTCCAGACTGAAGTGTGTTATCGTGTGAGTGAGGAATGTTTCGATCACCTGATGTGCCTGTCTGTGGCTCTCAGGAGTCGCTCTCAGCAAATGTGTCTGTCTGAAAGAGGACAGTGAGAACGTCATTTAACAGAAATGTCAGTTGTGTGAGGAACTGCCCCAGCTGAACCCTGGCTAATGAAAAACAAAGCAGACTGCATTACATATTTAACACGTCAGTGTGTCAAAGAGAAACTACACTGCAAAAAAACTTAAAATTTTAAGTTTAATCAGTGTGGCTGTCATTTCAACTTACTCTTAATCTTGTCCGGTCCTGAGTTGCTGTAACTTAATAGTACTTATTATTGATTAAACATAAAAATTTAAGGCAGCAAAGTTTTTTTTTACAGTGTATGTACTAAAATGTATCAAGTAAATATGTACATGTGTTGTTGTATTGATTATAAAATATCAATGTTGTGAATATTTGAGATGTTAATGTTTCTCAAACATTCTGCTGAGTAAAAGACAGTCATATTATAAAAACAAAACTGAATGTAAATAAAATGAAAAAAAAACAGAGCTGACATTAATGTTTATTAGCTAATTAATTATTATCAGTAACAGTACAGAGTTTTCCCATCAGCTCAGTAAAGACTGGTTTGCCAAATCAGTTGTGTTTACATCAGCCATAATATGTGTGCTTTATTATTAAGTTATTATTGTTATTTACAAAAGCGACGTCACACACACGACATTCTTAAACAAATAGTGCCCCCTTGTGGTGCAATTTGTCTCTGTCGAGAGGTAAAAGCGAAACAAATCTGTTAAAAATGACAAATGTGTATATCTTACATACATATATCTAATGTACACACGGCACATTTCATACACACACACTACCAGTTAACTATTCAGACACTCAAAACTACGACTTTCACCTGCTTTTATTAACTATCCTCTCCTATCGAGCCATTAAAACACTATTCATTCTCATTTTAAAATTATAAAATGAGTGCACAGATGAATGCAATGAATGCATATATATATATATATATATATATATATATGAATGCCAAGAGCAAAACACGCCCACAATGCAACGTCACAAAATCATAACCATATATATATATATAAACATATATATATATGGTTTGTGACGTTGCATTGTGGGCGTGTTTTGCTCTTGGCAACAAAGCAAGCCATTTAGTGAACTTAAAATACCTCCAGCATCTGATCCACTAAGACACGAACACAATTATCTAACACGGTTCCCGAAGTGCTTTAAACAAATCATAAAAGAAGTTTATTTTCAGTTTCAGAAAGGTTTACGTTGAGTGTGTGCTGCAGGTCCCTGTAAGTGTGTGGTGGGCTCGGTGAGGTCCTGACACATAAACACATGAGCTAAAGCCTCCATTAAATCAAGCCATTAAATAAACAGCAGGAATGAGATCTCCGTGTAGGGTAGAAGACACAGAAGTCCCACCTAACAACTTTAGGTTGTAAGAACGTTTCCCTCAACCTTATCCAATAATAAAAACCTTAAAAGTTTTATTCTGAAAGTGCAAGAAACGTCCAAAACGTTTTAGACGTTGTATTAATGTTATAAGAACGTTTTTCATTTTCTGTAACGTTTTACTAACGTTCCACTAACAACTTAAGAATAACGGGTTTGATAGATGATGTTTAACTTCTAAGAGAAAGCTCTGCTAACATTACTGCAAGACCCTTTTTTGATAACTTTGACAGAACGTTTAGAGAACATAAGACAATGTTCTGAGAACATTCCTTGGTTAAGAAAATACTGGAGACTTTCTTATGTAAAGTACAGCCACACCTGCAGTCATGTGACCTAGTCGTGTGACCTCCCTGTTTATCATGGTATGTATAAATCTTCACATAACTTCAAGCGTCACATATCTTATCGCATGATATCAAGCTGATATCAGATCAGCTTGTCACTGGAAACTTGTGACTCTGTGTCAGGTCAGCATGCAGCATGTTTAAAGGTGGGGGATGTAGAAGATCGTTTAACGCTGCAATCGATTAGTTAACAGTACAGATTCGCAGAAAATTAGTTTTCTGTATTTACTCATGATTATCATTTACCAGTGGTCCTTGATGTACTGTCAGATGGTGACCCAAGAGTTTGCAGTTTGTTCTTACAGCAGTTGTTTAGAATTTAAACTTGTCATCCATGTTAAGAAAATAACTCTGCAAGTAACTCTGCAATTTTATGTTTCGAACAGTGATGGCGGTAGAAAAGAAAAAGCTATGGATTGCAGCTTTAAAATACATTGGGAATGTTGAATGAACACTTTGTGCTCTCTCTCTCTATTTCTGTCTCTAAGAGCCGTTGTGATTTATTTGCATTTCTTTGGCTTCTTCAGGTTGGAGAGATGATATCTCATGTTTGCCCTTTGTTAAAGTGCCTGTTGGAGATTCAGTGCTCTCTGGTGTAGATGTTTCAGGCTGGGACATCTCTGGGTGGAACTATGCAGGGAGTTAAAGTTAAGGTAGCCACACTGTACCCAATGGTCACTGGTGTCCCAGAGTCTTTGGGGCTTCTGTTAGCTTTAGATACTGAGCTGGGCATCAGGTTCCCTGCCAATCTCTTTCTCTGTTCCCTACGTAGGGTGGAACGGAAGCTATCAGGCACAAAGCAGTACACTACAGGATCGAGGCAGCTATTTAAACTGCTGAGGGTGATGGTAGCATGATATGCCACCACATGCTGCTCTCTGCTCCCCCCTAACTGAAAGTACACCACAGCTTCCCGCACGTGGTACGGCATAAAACACACAGTGAACACAACAAGCACAGCCACGAGCAGCCTGACGGCCCGTGCACGGCGCCCCCAGCTCTGTGGCATCATCCTGGCATTTGCCAGCGCGCAGGCCGCACGTACGGTAAACGTTATAATAACCAGGAGTGGCAATAAAAACTCCAGCACGGTTAGGGCAAAGAGCACAGCAAGACGACAACAGGAGATGCTGTGGAACTCCAGGGCTGAGGTTTGTAGGGAATACGTAACCACCACGGCGAACAGCCACACAGACATGCTTATGCCTTTGGCTACGACAGGGTTACGGCAACGGCCCGCAGTTCCCGTCGATCGCACGACTGCCATGTAGCGGTCCACACAGATGCTGGTGAGAAACAGGATGCTGCAGTACATGTTCACAAAGTAGCTGAAGGTGTGGACGTAGAAACAGGCCATACAGTCGCCCCCGCTGTGGTACAGGGCGATGCGGGCGGGGAGCGACAGTGCCACCAGCAAGTCAGCGACAGCTAGGTTGATGGTGTAGATGGCAGGAGTCGTTCGAGAGCGACTCCTCTGGCAGAACACGTAAAGGGCGAGGCTGTTGAGGACCACACCAACCACAAACATGAGCGTGTTGACCACCATCAGCGTGATCCACAGACTGTAGAAGTTTTGGTATAAAGCTTCATCCAGATAGGACAGTTTCTTCAGGTAAGGAACCCCCAGGAGATGGTTGGTGACATTAACAGGACACTCAGTGGTGAGGTTAAGATGCCCTTTGAGAGACGTCCCCATGACTGGAACACTGAAAATTAAACATTTAAAAAATAATGTGTTAATTTAGATAGTAAAAAACAGAACTTATTAGCCACTAACAAAACACATTCAAAGTCATGGACAAACACAAAAATAACATTTGTGGTTCATCCAAAAATAAAAATTATAATTCGCTTATTCTCACCAGTGCTATAAAAAACTGTAACATAACGTTTATGCTTCAGTTTTTCCTTACAATGAAAGTAAAAATAAACAAAGCATCTATATAATACTAAAGGTTAACATTTTCTGGTAGATCTCAAATCATGTTTATCCAGTTGTGCATTCTGTCTCTGACTGCCCTGTAAGCTTTTAGTCATAAGAGAAAGAGCAGTTTCTAACACTGTCTAACATCTAATAACAACATCAGGGTGATTAAATGACAAAATTCTTTTTTGGTGAACTAGTCTTTTAAAATTCATAAATAATGCATTTCCTTATAAAAACAAAATCTAACCATAAAGCTTTCTTAAATGTAAAATCATTATTACTATATCGCCAGAAGTCTGTTCAGTGGGCACATAAAGCTTTTAATAGCTTTCTAAAAATAGAAAATTCTTTAGTTTTTATTTTGTGAGAGTTCATGCTCTGTTGAAGTCTCTCTCTCTCTCTCTCTCTCTTTGGTTTTTAAATGGTTCTGGTTTCTAAATGTCAGAACTACAGATCTTTAATTAAACTGAGTAAATACAAAAATATAAGATTCCCAGATTTAACATTAACAGATTTAACATCTGATCTTTGCTTGTCAGACATGAATGTGCCATAATAGGAGTTTGTGCAATTGTATTTTGTGTCTTGTGTATCATGAGTTTGTGTAACATCATGAGTAGCGGCTATATTCCATGATATCCCACATGGTTCCGTCAGCAGGGGAATCCCACTGTAATTTTCCATTGGAAAATATAACGTTAACATCTAAGGTTTTGTGGTTAAGGACAGTCTGACAGCTGTAAATACATACCCAAGACCACGTATACATATGTAAACATGCAGCAAGAAAAGGGTCTTACCTGCTGGGTTTGTGTTTTTGTCTCTGGTTCAGGTGGAGCTGTAGTGAAGATCTGCTTTTCTATAGTTATTAAATCAGATGAAATCTCAATGAAACTTGTGATCTCCACGGCTCATGCTGATAAAGGTTGAATGTATGATCTGATGATTTCTCATTTGTGTTATAGACTATCACCTCTAAATCATCTCTGTGCTGCTGTGTTGCCTCTCATACTTAAGTGCTCTCATTCAACAAGTTACAAGTGAAATGAAGTCACTTGGTGAAGTGAGTCTCAGTCGACAGAGACTCTCTCTCTCTCTCGATCGACATCCACATTCCATATTTAGAGAAAATCAGCTTTTCCTTCTTTCTGAGTTTTCAGTTTTCATGCATGAGTGGAGCACTGGGAATAATGTCTATTTTCAAAAATTAGCATGGCCGCCATTGCAACACAACAGTGTATCACAGAAAAACATGATATAAATAATAAATAAATAAATAAATAAAATGTGACCTACTTTGTTTCCAAGGGTTTTATGAACTAAAGTAAAAATTATTTCTCACATTAAATTAAAGGTACATACATGCATACATATTTTGACAGGCAAGCAGTTCATCCTATCATTGCATTAGGACCAAAAGCAATGATTGGAAAATGAACATTTTATGGTCCTGCTCCTTCCACAGAAGATATATATTGATAGAAATACATTTAAACCACTTTATGTAGTGATTGCTATCAGGATGTAAGGAGACTTTCAACTAGCATAACAAAAAATGAACTCTTTAACTCTTAAAACTAAGTCTTTAACTTATGTAAGAAAAACTTTTACTAACAAGCATCAAACTAAACTGTCTGAACTGTGAGGTTTCACAGTTGTAAATAATTAGATAAACTACAGGAATTATCTGTGGCTTCTTTGTTGTGAAATGACACAATCCCCTTAACAAAATCTTTCATTTGTACTGAGCCATAAAAATTACGTCGGTTTAAAAATCATATTCCTTCAGAATTTTGCACATTTTCATAAAAGTGAAACATTTCAGATTCAAGTGTAAATTGATTTTGAATAAACTCATTTAACAGTGTATCGAGAATGGACTGTTCCACATGTATCACTGGAACATTCTGTCTCAGTAAAGATGTGTTTAGGTGAAGAAATAAAGAATGATTTTAAAATGCCACGGTATTTACCTGTAACATGGTGATCGATGTAGGTTTTTGCTTTTCATGTTTGGCACTGAATCTTGTATGAAGTGAAGAAATTCTCTAATGCAGTATTTTCTTGTCTTCTGTTATCAGGTCCAGCTGTGAAGCTGAGCTGATATGTTTTGAAGGTCCATGTTTCTCCATGTTTTGTGTTTGACTGCTCTGAGGTAACACAACTGGGGTTCAACAGAGAGTTTAGCCAGGTGAACAGAGTCAGGGGTGGTCCCCTTCATGTTTTTAACAATCAATAAGATCATCATGCATGCTCATTCATCTCTCTGCTGAGAAAGCTATGGTGGTCTAAGGTAAGCTACTACTTTTGGCTGGCCATAGGTCAGGGAAGACTAGTTGGACACCAGTTAAACTAGCTTAAAGCACTAAGACCAACAAACAATCTTAGGCTGGTTTGGGTTATTTCCCTTCATCTTGTGCACGAACACACCTAGCTAACAGGGACTGTTCTCAGAACATTGGCCAATGTTGTCTAAAAGTTCTATCAAATGTATCTAAAAAAGTTCTTTTGCAGTAGCGTTAGTAGAACTTTTTTGATGTTATATATCATATCAAAAACATTTATCTTAAGTTTTAAAAGCATTACAGAATTAAAACGCTTGAATAACATTCCAACAGTAACGTTAATACAATGTCTAAAAATGGACGCTTTAGATGTTTCTAGAAATTTTAAACTTTCAAACTAACATTTGTATTCATTAATGTTAAGGTTATAGAAATGTTTTCACAACCTAAAATTGTTTGCTGGGACACTTATATATAGACAGGCAGTATGGCTTTAGTGTTATAGACATTTCCAAGAGTTTGAGGTGACAATCAGATAAAAGACAATTACATGGCAATCATCTGAGAGGAAATATTTGCATGATAATGTGTTTGTGCACTACAGGACCTGAGCCCAGTCTCTAGTTTACAGTCCTGCTCATGTGGAGCTGATTGAAAGTGTCAAACATGCTAATGTTAACTAATACTAACACAGTGATGCATGGGGTCGTAGCATGTACGTTAGCTCGTCTGTCTCAGACATCACTGTTTAAACATTTGTCACCTTGATAAAACCCAGAAATACAGCGTATCAGTGCTGTCCTTCAACAACCAATAAAACTGCTGGATTAAAGCAGGTTCTGTATATACAGAGTAGGAGATGTGTCAAAGTGCGTACATTGAACTATATAGATGTTAACTGTTAGGGTTAGGGATCCAACCTGCCTGTCTTGGTTTTAAGTTCAGTCCCGACACTTACAGAAAAGGTATTGTGGCAATACCATGGTACACTCTTAAAATAAAGGTGCTACAAAAGGTTCTTCATAGCGATGCAATAGAAGAACTATTTCTGGTTCCCAAAACCATTCAGTCAAAGGTTCTTAAAAGAACCTCGAATAACCATTTCTTACCTTGTTATAGTATAAAGAAATTCTTTTCCACTATAAACAGCCTTTTGTAAAATATAAAGGTTCTGCAGATGTTAAAGGTTCTTTATGGAACCATACAGCCAAAAATGGTTCTTCTATGACATCGTTTAGCACCTTTATTTTTAAGAGTGCACAGTGATAATTCCAAATATTAATACCATAGTACTTCTCATGTTAAAACAGGCTTTCATTGGTAAATAAAGTTTTAAGTACTAAATACTGTAGTTGGAACATTTATATGTCATAACAAATAATGACATAAATAAATATAAATAGTGTTGGTACATATATAACATTTGTATTTAAATGATTACCATAGTCATTTACTATGGTATTTACATGGTACTCCAAGGTAACTCAAAGAATACCATGTTACATTTCCAAAAAAATAAACTGGCTGAAAATATGCAGGCAATTTAGCACAAGAAGTTCTGACATTGTCCGAAAATACTAAATGATTTGGGTGATGTTTTTATGCTTTGGTACAAAATGTTTAAACAGGAAGATGAAGAAGATCGTACTACAACTCCCAATTAAGTGCTTTTATGGCTGCAAAATGAGCAACATGAGAAGCTCAAAAACAGGAAACATAATGTCTTCTGTTTCGTCTAAATGTCTAACGAATGCAAACGAAAGCATGAATCACAGTTTCTCCAATCAAATGTGATTTCAGGAAAGTGAATCTTCATTTTGCACATGATTTGCTCCTAATGCAGGAAGGATGAGTTCCTCTCTCTGTGCATAAACACAGAGCCAAAAACGAACATTCATAAAAGTGAAAAATTCTACCTCATTACAAAATGTTTATTCCTCCCACTCATCACCCTGTCCAAAGTTAAACTTGACAGAGAATTCAGACGCATAAACGTATGAAATGTTTTAAGCATAAAAGCCATTCATCTTCCTAAAACAGCTCTGCTTTCATTTGGCATGAAGCAGGTTTGTAAGAGCCACTTCCTGTGGCCTGTCAGAGAAACAGCAGGACTGGAAATGATCGTATATCGGTACAACTGAGCCCTGCAGTGCCTGCTTCATTTTACCTCAGATAGGAGGACGAGGAACATCAGAACCGCCTGTTATGTATGTTAAGTAACCGATTGTTACTTCTCCACAGCTAACAATTTTAGGTTGTAAGAACGTTTCCCTAATGTTTCCATTAAGTAACAAAAACATTAAAAGTGCTCTTTTTAAAGTTCTAGGAATGTTCAAATCATCCTGTTTTTTAGACGCTGTATTAGCGTTGTTGCTTGGTTATAAGAAACATTTTTAAATTCTGTATCTTTTTTAAAATGTTCCACTTAACATGATATACAATGTTAAAAACGTACTACTAACATTACTGCAAGAACGTTTTGATAACTTTGAGAATTTTTAGAGAATGTTAGCCAACATTCTCATAATGTTTTCTGTTAGGTGGGGCATAGAGTGTTCTTGTGTTAGCAGCGCAAAGGTTGCGGGTTCAATTCCCAGGGAACATGTACTGATCAAATGTACAGCTTAAATGCACTGTAAGTTGCCTTGCATGCAAGTTCTGCCAAAAGAAAATGCTGTCAGATTGTTTGCTGAGATCTTAGTGAGAGCTCACAACAGTCTCTGCTATACTGACCAGAGGAAACTCTGCACTGATGCTGGCAATGTTTACCTGAAGACAGGGACACATCGTACGTTTTTAAGAGCCCCAGTATTAAACTGGAAAGTTTAGGTTTATTTCTGATTTCAGGACAGTCATAGCAAACAAACAGGATTTATGTCTAATGCATCATTTCTACGAACATGGTGCTTATACGGTATATAATCATATATAGATGAAAGTAGACTTTACACGACAAAAAGCATAAGAAAGTTCAAAGGAAAAATAAAGATATTTATCCAAGTCATTAACACTGATACTTTGTGACACTAGCAATAAAACAGTAAAAAAATTAAAACAGTAAAAATATTAATACTGTAACACAGACTTTAGGCAGTGCATGAGCGCTGCATGAACAGAACTCCGCTTAAAGTTAAACTTTCAACCTCAAGTAAAATCAAGTTTCATCTAGATGTAGATCTCGTGCAAACATCCAGCGATTGTACGATTTATAAGAAATGAAAAAAAATCACTCAAAAAGTCATTACATGATAAAAGAAAGTTCAGCAAACGTTTGCAGGTGTGTAAAACATGGTAAATCACACCTGCACAATGAATGCAAGTATAACAAACGCATGCATAGCATAGTTTATCCAATGCAACTGGGCTGCTGCAGTAGCGATACAATTCTTTATATGTGAGTAGGATTAATCCAACATTCGTGTTTAATCAGGACGGCGCTTCAGAACACACACTAAACTCTAATCATGAGCTCCAGCGGGCAGTAAGCTTAATAAAAAGGCTGTTCGTATGCTAAAGCTAATGCTGCTTTATGAAACAGGAAGTAGATTGAGGATCCGGTGCTGGACACTCATGTTCATAGGCAGTGCAAATGATCTCTCATGGTGAAGAGACTGAACTTTCGTCTGGAAGTGAACGATCCCGCTGTCTGCGCTGGGCTAAAAACTGCTGGACTATCAGCGGCCATTCAGCCACGTTCTCCACACGCAGCTGTCCTCCAGGCCTGCAGGTCATGACCTGGCTGCCTGCACAGTAACAATGGAAGATGGATAAAGTGACACCATTTTGAGAAACAGTCTGAGAAAATGAGTTTCTTTCTTTCAAAAACTTCTGAGAAATAGGATTGTTTCATCAAATTATTAGGTATATATCCAGCTAACAATTTTAGGTTGTAAGAACATTTCCATAATGTTTCAATTACAACAACGTTACATTTTTTTATACATTGTATTAACATAATTGCTTGGTTATAAGAACGTTGTTTAAACATTTTTTAATTATGTAATGTTTGGAAAATGTTTCACTAACAACTTAATAATGTTTTTGATATAAATGATATATAATGTTGCAAAAAGTTCTACAAATGTTACTGTAAGAACATTTTGAGAGAACTTTAGCCAATTTTCTAAGAACATTCCCTGTTAGATGTGCAGTACATTTTAATAAGAATAGAACAACCCCACTGCTGTAAACTCATTAGCGAGTTTTGCTATAACAACATTTGTACAGTATTTTCTTCAGGTAAAATAGAAATAGGAAACCAAAATTGTAAAATTATGATCATTTTCATCTGAAATCACAATTTATCCACACAATATTTGTGGAATGTGTTTAGTTTAACATAGACTTTGTAGAGATTGTGTGTGTATGTGTCTATGTGTATACTTGCCATCAGGGAGGATCTGTGACCTCTTGTTTCCTCTGACCCAGCTGACTGATGTTTGAGGCAGATGATCTAGGGACCGGGAGTTTGACAGACCTTCAGCATCGTCATTATCATTCATCACGTCATGCTCTTCAGCAGAGCAGATTTTTCCTGTACAAAACCCAGATTACAAACCCTCAACACCATTTAAACACTGAACCTCATTCACACAGACATTCACTCTGCTCCTCATTCATGAACCAGGTTTGTGTCACACAGTCTGACATCAATGACAAATGAGATCCCACAGTGTGACATGGCTTATGGCTGTGATCATGGTTGTACAGTCTGACAAGCAACAATCTTTAAGAAATACTAATGCTAAACACCATGAAGTATGTTGAAGAACATGATGAAGAAACCTCTAGCATTGGGACGTAACCATGAATATGAAAGATCAACCATACCTCCACGTTTACAGAAGACCTTCATATAGTAGAACAGGTTGGTGAAGAGGTTGAAGGGGGATGGAATTCCAGACTTGTGGCTCATATCTCGGATCAGAACGGCACGACCGAACTTCCACTCAATGTCGGACTGTGCCTGGATGCGCTGGTAGGTGTCGCTCATCATGGCAATGAGGAGGTTGATCAACACAATGAAGGTCAGCACTAGATACACACCAAAAACCATTTTAGCCAAAATGGCCGTTGCAGGGGGCGAACGCTCCACATCTGGAATTTTGTCTGGCTCGGTCAGGCCAAACAAAGCAAAGAAGAGCAGCACAGACATATTTAAAGGGCCTGGCCCTAACACTTCGGTGGCATTGAGGGTGCTGTTGTCCTGGAGACCTGTTTGAGGATACAGAGGCTGGCATAAGGCTGTCAGACTCAGTGTGAAGGCAGTGTGGAACAGCACAAGAATAACAGCAAAGCGGCAGAGGTCCTTTATCAAATCTCTGATGATTATGGCCCACGGACCGAACAAATGGTGGAATGTCAGGAACTCCAGGAGCTGAATAAAGCCCAGTGTCATGGCAACGGCTAGGAGAACATTACGGGCAAACAGGCAGTGCAGATGAGCAGGAGGCCACCACTGGGTGAAGACAGCCAGGACGTGGCAGAGCAGAGCAGCAGCAGAAAAGCCCAGCAGGAGAAGTCGAATCCATGCTAAACCCGCTCGCTCACCAGGGAATGTCAGCTCAGATACCAGCAGTCCACACAGCCAGATGAGCAGAAGACATTCAGCCCAGCTGGGCACCAGTTGGGCCTGCGAGAGAGGGTTCAGGGGAGGGTAAACGATAGTCAGGATGAACAGGGCCAACAGGAAGATGTGTGACACCAGGTGGCTCATGAACTTCACAATGGGGATGGTGTTGAAGCTGTGTGGAGATTGGAAAACAATTACAGTACACAAATTCATCATTCATCTCACATAGTGTATACCATCAGTCAAAAGTCTGCACACAACTGACTGGCTATTTTTCTAATGATCTTAAGAACTTTATGATCCAAGACTTCACTGTCTGAAATGATTTATAAAGGCAAACGTAAATTGTGTCTACATACCATAAGAACTACGCTTCAAAAATAACAGTTTAATTTATCAAAATTAATGTAATAAAGTTAAAGCAAACAGTGAAGGAAAAGTAGTCAAGCAGACATGAGAACTTCAATACTGTTGAAAAACATCTGCCTCATGAAGTCTAGTTAAAATATAACATTTATTTAGTTGTGATATTACATTTTATGTTCACTACATAGTTCCCATACCTTTCCATACTTCTTATTTCATAATATTAATATTATTCTAAAACAAAAAATAGTAATAATGAAAAATGTATGTATCTCAGTGTATCTGAGCTTGTGTTTGGCACTTATACATTTATGTTAACTTATTGTTAACATTTCATTACAAACTCCTTTTAAAGTAAATGTGTGAAAAGTAAATACCTGTGTCTGAGGGGCAATGAGAGGGCCAGCCACAGTGGAGGACAGAACAACAAGCAGAAGAACAACAGCAGGATCTTCCAGGTGTCCCACTGCAGGCTTCCATACCACACGTCCGTCAAGTACTTCTGCACCGCTGGATGCGAAACCACACCCTTCTGTCTGCCCTCGATCAGGCAGTCCAACACACTGGCGCCCCGGTGGTCCACGGCCCTGATGATAGGACCGGCACCCTGACCCCCGGCTGATGCAGCCAAGGTCAGGAGGTCAGAGGCCATGACCTCGCAGTGCTGAGCGGCTGCATGCAGGTCAACGGACCGCTCCTTTTCCCTCAGTGCGGCCAGAGTCAGAGCTCGGGACAGACGCACGGCTGTATCCAGAGGTGCGGCAGAGTGCAGGACCAACTCCTCCAGCGCAAGATTATCATTCATCCGCCCGCACACCATCAGATTGAACACAAACTACAGACAAAACATCACTGGATTAATACATCAATCATACATCTATCAACCTAACATACATTACATACATACATTTTTGAATAAAAATGATGATGATGAATAACCTTCTTGTCTTCTAGAAGTCGGAGGATGTTCTTCTCCCTGCGGAGCAGAAAGATCACCGTGTCCTCATGGTTCTCCTGGGCAGCATACTGCAGTGGAGTCCGTCCGGCATGACACTCTGCACGCGGTGACGCTCCGCTCTCCACCAGGAAAGACACCACCTCCAGACAGCCAGCTTTAGCTGCATAGTGCAGTGGAGTCCAGCCATTCTAAAAACAGTGGAAAGTCCCACTTAATCACCTTCATCAAGTGTTTGAGTTCATATTAAAATACCGGACGTCTGTTTTACACTACAGTATATCGGCAAATCTAAGTACAGTCTGAGATGCTTTTGAGATCTCCTCCTATAGAAAAGACACATGTAAGACTATCTGAAAAGCAGGATACATTAGTAAAAATCTCCAGGTAATCTCATTGCTGTCTTTGGGAACTAACTGAGATATCTCATTCGTGGTTGTTTTACATGTGAGGCACAGTTTGGCAGGTTTTGTGTAGTTGTCATCTCACTTTGTCTGTATGATTGATTTCAGCTCCTTGGCCAAGTAAGACTCTCATCATGGCCACATGGCCATCGGCGGCGGCCAGGTGCAGACAGGTACATCCCTGTCTGTCGGTCAAGTGCAGCAGAGATCCAGACCTGCTGAGCAGCAGACCGACCACAGCTGTGTGTCCATTCTGAGCTGCCAGGTGTAGAGGAGTGGAGCCCTGAAACATGAGACGGACGGTCAGTACCACAGTTAAACTCTGGAGTTCAAACTGCTTTAGTGCTTCAGGAGTCTTGCCTGTATATCTGTCTCAACATCAGCCTGGACACCAGGAGAATTTAACAACAATCGAACCAGGTTCTCATGACCGGACTGAGCCGCCAGATGTAGAGGGGTGTAACCTGACTGAAGACACACACAAACACACTGAAATGCACAATAAACAAAAAATATCCACACACTGCATAGAAAGACAAATATCATGATAAGTAGTGTAGAATTAATATAATTTAAAATGTTTAATTTGACATTTTGCTTATTGGTTTTGTACATTACTGAATAATTTCACTCAAATATAATAATAATTAGAATTTAGCGTAATAGTATAAAATGAAAGATTATCACCTCGGCTGATGGCTGCAGTCTCTTCATGTCATCTCGGGCGCTGCTGTTGCCGGTATTGACAGGGAATTCACTGCGAATTGTGGCTGGAACTTTGGACAGCATCTCTCTCACAAAGTCCAGCTGTCCAAAACAGGCTGCCACATGCAGAGCTGTTAACCCTGTCTACACACACATGCACAGTACATGCACATGCATACAAACACACACAGAAACACACAAATATAAGCACACACACAGGCACACCCACAGGTGCACACACATATACAAATACAGGCATAAAAAGACACAGTTAAATAAGATGAAAATAGAGTTCTTTAAATGAACAGTTCATACTGAGATCTCAGACTTTTGTTTTACACTACAGTATATTGGCAAATCTAAGGACAGTCTGAGATGCTTTTGAGATCTCCTCTAAAACTCTATAGAGAAGACACATGTAAGACTATCTAAAAAGCAGGAGACATTAGTAAAAATCTCCAGGTAATCTCACTGCTGTCTTTTGAACTGAGATATCTCATTCGTGATTGTTTTACATGTGAGACACAGTTTGGCAGGTTTTGAAAAGTTCATTTGTTTATATGGAAGTACCTTGGAGCTTTGGATCTTCAGTGACACACTGGACTTCAGCACCTCCAGAATATGCGTGTGTCCTTTCTTGGCAGCCAAGTGTATTGGCGTCATCCCCTCCTGAAAACAACAGGGTCAAAGTTTAATCAACCACCGGATTAATCAATCACACTCTTTATCTCATTTGACATTAAACTTCACATATGGCTCTGAGTTGGTGCTATATGTTTATCAGTGTGCGTTTGTGTGTTGAGTGTTTAAGATAAAACCTCTCATCTCACCATGTCTTCCTCTGTCACTGATGCTCCTGCATCCAGAAGAACTTTCACGACCTCTGTGTGACCTCCAGCTGCAGCTAAATGTAGCGCACACAAACCATTAGCCTGCAAAGTTAGAGAGAGCATAAAGACATTAAAACAAAACTCCCAACGATGTATTCAGTGCTGATGTAATTTCCTGTCTGGCGGCGGACTTTCGCACTTGACCGTCTGACCTTGTTGTTCAGAGTGACCAGTCCTCCTTGATTAAACATGAGCAGTTCTTTGATGACAGCCACGCTGCCCTGCGCCGCAGCGATGTGTGTGCATGTAGCTCCCTCCAGGTTAGCTAGCGTGGCTAACTCTGGTTTGTGTCTCAGAAACAGCTTGACCACTTCAGAGTGATCGTTCTCAGCGGCCAGATGAAGAGGCGTCTGTCCATGCTGAGCAAACACACACTAAAGCTTCACTTCTCAAACTGACAAATCTAATGCAAAATCTAATGTTAGTTAGTTTTAGTAGAAGTATACAGAAGACTACAAACAACTCAAGTGATCTGTTTGAAAACTCCAAGCTAGAATTCAAATAAAACTCACAATATCTGTGGCAGTGATGTCTGCCCTCAGGTTTAACAGGCTGCTGCAGACATCCAGCTGCCCGTTGATGGCTGCTAAGTGCAAAGGCGTCTGTTTTCTCTGCAGATGTGAGCAAGAGGTTTTCAGATTCACTTCTTTATGTAGACAAACTAACTCTGCACAGAGATCTTCACCATAATGACATAAAGTTAATGAATAATGTTTTTAATGTTTTTATTACTTAATGGAAACATTCTTATGACCTAAAATTGTTACCTAGGATGTCCCAGTACAGCTCTGTACAGATGTAGTCTTACCAGAGAGAGAGCATCAATACTGGCCTGGTGTGTCTCCACCAGTAATCTCATGAGTCGTGCTGAGCCGTTCTGAGCGCTCAGATGCAGAGGTGTCAGGCCCATTTTGGTCTTTGCATTGACAAAGGCTTTATGGGAAAGCAGGATGTCCACAATGTCCTGATGTCCTTGTTCTGCAGCCAGGTGTATCGCAGCCTTTCCCTCCTGCTGATACATCACTTTCATAATTCATCATTTCCAAACTCTTAAAGACCAAATCTTATGATTTAAAATGAAGAAGCTCTTAAAATCACATTTGGTGTTAATTATAAATCATCTCTCTGACCTCATCAAACACATCCACCCGGGCATTGTTCTGCAGCAGAACCCGCACGACCTCTGTGTGACCCTTCTCTGCAGCCAACAGCAGTGGAGACCAGCCGTTCTGCAGAACACATATGAACACACAAAATTGTGGCATGTTTTGTTTACATGCATAAAACCTTATATATATATTGTATATTAATGTATATTAACAACATTTTGACAGAGTCTATGACAGTAATCAACATCTGACCTACCATTTAAACAACAAAAGGTGTGTGTGATAAATTCTGTCTATATCATTAGCTTGTTTAACTTTAAGTCATAATGCAAAGAAAATCATGTTTTTTGTGTAAAGAAAAACTGCGTTTTTACCTGTAGTTCCTCCCCATTAATGATCAGATCCCATAAACAACAGACTTTTTCTTTAGTATTTATCAACAATATTCATATTTAAACTACTCTGGAGTCTTCAGTACCTTAGCATGTTTATTGACAGCTGTCTGGAGCTGGCTGGAGGGGACATAACTGAGCATCTCCTGAAGTACTGCAGTATTTCCCACCCTGGCACTGTAATGCAGAGGCGTCTCTCCACTCTGAAAGAGTTGGAAAAAAATTAATAATAGTTAATAGTTAATAATAATTTCATGCACACATAGCCAGAGAAAAGATCTACATACAGTATGTTCCCAGCTAACAGGGAACGTTCTCAGATTGTTGGCTAATGTTCTCTAAAAGTTCTCTCAACGTATATATAAATTGTTAGCTGGGTTGTGTTTTGGCATGAGCAAGAAATGCATGGATGTAAATCACTCTTTTATCACTTCATTTATAAATGTTAAATTGTTGAATTGTTAAATTTGTTTAATTGCTAAGGATGCTGGAGAAGCAGTGTTTGAATTGATGCTGTAAACAATCTGATTGGACGAGACACCTGTTTGGTCACAGCAGTGATGTCAGCATGATGCTCCATCAGGATCTTGATGATGCTGATGTCTTCATCAGTCTGATGAACCGCGTCTCTCTTGAGTTCAGCACCCAGATGCAGTGGCGTCTCACCGTTCTGCAGGGGGTGCCAAAACAATCACAACCACACACAAGCAAAGCATGCTGGCATTTATTTGTCTCTGCTGTATTTGTGCTCTTGACTTATCATCTGTTAGAGAGTCTGACCTGGTTCCCCTGGCGGACACAGAGCTGTGCCTCCTGACGGCTTTTCTCATTGGTCAGATAGTTTAAAATCTCCTCCACCACATGTGCATGACAGTGATGCACAGCGACATGGAGAGGGTTTTCCTCCACCTGTATGAAATAATAAAAATAATAATATGGGTGAAGACAGAATACTAAATACTGACAGTACAGGAGAACAGAGTCACTTTATTACAATGTTTTACTGTACTGTGCAGACAAAAATGTCAATATGCTAATTAGACACTGATTCTTTAAAAATGACTTACTTTGGCGTGTATCCTTAGACAAACATCTACAGTTTTATGGCAATGTTACATTTAAAACTTATAAAGCTAATCTGAGCTATCGGATTTGATTTTTTAGAAAACATCAACTTGGCTTTATTTGACTTCAATATACATAAAGTACATAAATAACAATTATGTTTCTAACAGAAATGGCAGTAGAGAGATGAAAATTACGTATAACACTTACATAACTTACATAAACATGGACACAGAACATGGAAAACAGGGAAACTTATACACAGATTAAATGATGCACTGTATTGAATGCACATGCTTTAAGAATCATCATGTGACCAGGACAGATACCAAATACCTTGGATGTCCAGGTGACATCACCTCCCTCCTGGATCAAAGCTCGTATCATTTGCAGAGCGCCATGACGGGCAGCCACATGCATAGCAGTCTCTCCGTTCTGAGAAACAATTTGAATACCGGGATGAACTCTATTAAACCTACTGTTGTGTTTAACTAGGTGAACCTACAGCGCCCCCTTCTGACTGACCTCCTGCTCTGCGTTCACATCTGCTCCGCTCTTCAAAAGCATCTCAGCCACTCGTTCCCCTTCCTTCACTCTGGCTGCAATATGCAGAGGGGTTTCCTGCTCCTTTACACAATAACACATGTACTGATTAAATGCATACCTTGAATCCATTTGCCAAATGCGTGACTGTAAATGCCAAAATGTGCTGTATACTGTACAGAGCACACCATTCATTTCCAGTGTGATAAATAAACAGTACTGTACAGTAGTTTTTAAAACAATTATTTGATCTGACCGACAAAGGCATATGCCAAACAAAACTCTGTTTGTACATGACACATTGTGGCAAATGTAATTGACCGTCCAGGTATTCCATGCCCACAAAAAACTGTATACATATATGACCTAAACTGTATGATTAGTGTGACATACATTTCTGAACATACTAATAATATGAACATAAATCAGCTAAACAGATGCAAACTGGTGATTGGTCACCTTTCCTCCTCTGAGCTGCACCTGTGCCCCGAATCCCAGCAGCATCTGCACCACCTGCGGCTTGCAGTTCTCAACTGCGACGTGCAGCGCCGTCTGGCCATTCTTAGCAGTGGAGTCCACACGCGCCCCCTTCTGGAGCAGAGCTTTCACTACAGCTGTGTGGCCTCTCTTAGCAGCTGCATGCAAACACACTGCACCTGACTGCCAACGGCAGCAGAGAACAACAAATAAAACAGATACTTTGTAACACCCATGAAAAAACAAACCAAAAAAGTAAATTGTAGAAGACGATTTTCTTCAATATTGTTGATGAATGGAACTGATCATTTGTTGAGATCAGTACCTTGTTTGGCATATGCAATGGGACGCCTTTCCTCAGGAAGGCGAGAGCTGTCCCGGGATGGCCACACTGAGATGCGATGTGCAACAGCGTGTTTCCATCCTGCACCGTTCCGAGCGTTTCAGAGGGGATTCATTTCAAACAGTCAATAAGTCCATGGAATCACAAATAACCAATTAGAAGCTCCATTAGTGAACTGAACAGTTGAGTATTCAATCATTTAAACTGGTCCCATAATGATAATAATAACAACAACAACAATAATAATAAATTATATCTTGAAAAATTATTTCTACAATAAAAGACCTCTAAAAGTCTAAACTCTTTCTCCAAGACAGCAATGAGATTAAATGTTGGACAAATGGAGACTTCATTTTAAGTCTCTGTCTTAGATAGGTTCCAATCTGTGCTCGGAACAGTAAAATGAACATGTCTGACCCATGAGTTTTTTCTGGAACTTTGAGGAATTTTGATATTTAAATGAGATCACCATTGAATTTCCTTCGCTATGGAAGAGCAATCTAAGACATGCAGTTTTCCTCTGGGATGTGTTTAAGCAGGAATGACTGGTTGAAAATGAGTCACCTTGGTTCTTGCCAACACACATGACTTGAATTTCTCAGTGAGAATCTCGACCACACTGGTATGACCCTGTTCTGCTGCGATGTGCAGAGGAGATCTGTCCATCTGTGACATGAGAAACAAATGAGCACATCTGCTACAGACAGACAGGTAGTTGCTAGATTATCTGGATAAATCGTGCAAGTTTATGGATCTGAAATGTACTATTTACTCTAAAATGTTTGGTTAAGTTTGTCAATGTGTTTAAACGTGACCACACTTTTGGGATCGACTGGGTCTCTCTGTTATCATTGTTTATCACAAGTATGTTTTCTCTGTGTGTGTGTGTGTTTACCTTGTCTAAAATGTTCGGATTGGCTTTGCAATGGTATAAAAACTTCAGCATGTTCTCATCTCCTTCCAATGCTGCAATGTGTAGAGCAGTTTGCCATTCATACTGCAGAGAGCAAACAAGCACAGCATTCTGGGTAATTCAATTAACAGCACTCTGTCCAGTCCAGTTTAAACATCTCAGAGAAAGGACAATCTTTATGTCACACGATGTTTATGTTTCAAACAGTAGCACAACATTGACTAACATTTTGTATATATTGGCAAACGCAAAGATTTCTTGAAATTTGTGTCCATACTGTGACTCATAATGTGCGTGTGTACTGGTATTCATTAAGTTAGGGGGACCAAACGTCCCCAAAAGTATAGTAATACCAGTTCATTTTTACCTTGTGGGGACATTTTTAGGTCCCTAACCCGCACAGAAAGTTGTCTTAGGTTAGGTTGAGGGGTAGGGTTAGTGTAAGGGGATAGATCATATAGTTTGTAAAGTATAAAACCATTATGTCTACGGAATGCCCACATTAAACATGAAAACCAGTGTGTGTGTGTGTGTGTGTGTGTGTGTGTGTGTGTGTGTGTGTGGCTGAGCACTCTAATGTCCTCTATTGAATAAAGGCATCTTCTAAATGATAAATAACTGATGAGGAGAGAAAGCATTCTGTCTAAAACACAATCTATTAAAGTGCTTCCCCAAACTGGCTCTTCACTTTTAATCTACAGCAACTTTCAGCTCATTCATTGTCAGTTCAGTCTGGTGCAACATGAGGCCAAAGTCCTTTTCAGGGCAGAACAAAAGTGATGAAGCAACCTTGAAAATGCATTAATCATATTCATATGCCACGAAAAGACACATTTTGAGAATTATCGCAAACAGAGCTACAGTGATTTCTATTCACAGTGTTCATCTGTAAATAATCACAAATCTCAAACTTAAACACCCTTCAAAAACTTCCCTTCATCCTTTCCAATCCTCTCAGAAGCTTCAAAAGTTCCAGAAGGTTTGAGAAGCAATCACGGCTGTCAATGCAGACATTAACACTAATGCTTAGCGACAATGTTGTTTGGCTTCTGTTCTAGCCACAAAACATCATGGCTGACATTTTAAATCAGAAGAATTTTTGTGTGTTACACCCAGTCTGTTTTCATGCGGCTTGAGGAGAAATAACACGCTCTGTGCTCCTTGTCTTACCTCAGACAATTTTTTCAGCTGACAAGCATTGTTCTGATTCCAACAAAAAGAAATATTAACAAATATCCTAACACTTGCATATTCATGAGTTTGACGTTTCTGGGCCAATCAAAGCACTTCCAGCTAACATGGAATATTCTCAGAACATTGGCTAATGTTCTGTAAAAGTTCTCTCAAAGTTATCGAAAAACATTCTCGCAGTAACATGAGGAGAATGTTAGTTTAACATTATACATCATATATCAAAAACGTTATTCGTAATTTGTTAGTGGAATGTTTTAAAAAATGTTTACAAAAAAAAAAAAATGTTTGATTAACGTTCTTATAACCAAGCAGTAATGGTAACACAATGTTAAAAAAAACTGGACTTTTCCTAGAACTTTCAAAATAACATTTTTTATGTTTTGGTTATATAATAGACATGTTACGGAAACGTTCTAACAACCTAAAATTGTTAGCTGGGCTTAGACCACAATAAGCAATGAAAGGATTTTATTCCTACAGGGACTCCGTTTCATTGAATAACCACAATTAGGAGCAATTCACAGCCCTAATGAGATGATCCTTACAGACATTATTATAGTAAGAAAAAGCTTCTCAGGGAAGGTTAGAACGTGGAATGCTCTAGAATCTTCTAATGACTGAAGATGCTTTCACATTGTTTTGGAATTACCAACCACTTCATTGAACAGCAAGTGGAACATTCTAATTATATAAACAGAAAACTGCTTTCTTTGACCGCTGTGATGTCATGCAAAATTAATTAAAACGGCAGTGCGGAGTAGTCGTCTTATACATATTTCCGTTTCATATTTCCTATAATTTTGCTATTGATAATGTGCCATAATAATTACACAATTATTAAACACACTCAGCATTTTGACGCATTCATGTTATTCCAGAATTACCATAGTTACGAGTTGACAAGTTTTCACCACTTATGTTGTTAAATTCCTAATTACAGTTGGAAAGTCAGAATGTTCTGGAAGTTCAGACTTTTCCTTTATGTGATGTCATCTTAAAACAACCACAACAGTTAAAGGTTGTGAAGGAGCCTATAAAGCTCTATCATAGTTCAGGAGACTTCACAGAATTCTCGCATATGTTTCATTGCTTTGGAATAATAAAACTAGACCGAATGAGACAATTAAAATGGATGCGGATTGCTCGTCTGGAGCTCAATTGGTAGAGCATCGCGTTAGCAGTGCAAAGGTTGTGAGTTCAAATCGCAGAGAACACACATACTGATAAAAAATGTATATTTAAACGTGTATGTTGAATGCACTATAAGTCACTTTGGATAAAAGTATCTTCCACATACATAAACGTGAATGTTTTGGTTCATAAAGAAATTTCTGATTGTAGACTTTGGTATTTTGTTAAATCAGAGCACAGTTTAAGACATTACTGAGCTCTGTTTTGAAACTCTGGAGGAGACACATTAAATATTACTGGGGTCTTTTATCAAACTATTTTACTAACTTCTTCTAAGACCAAAATGTCTTTATACTATCTACAGTAAGTTTTTATTTTAACTGTATGTCAACAATTAATTCAATGGGTTTATGTAGCACTTTTAGAAGAGACAAAGGTGATACTTCAGTGAAACTCACTGAAATCACTGAAGACTCCTTTAAACCTCCTGAACTGTGACAGAGACACTTTTGAGCAATAATGTAGTTTGGGCAGATTCAGGAGGTCACAGACTGTAGAGGAGACGCTCATTTCCACAGGATGTGAGTAAACCAATCAGCCGTCAGACTTTTGATCGGTGATTATCTTTAGAGGGATAATTGTCACAATGTATTTCAGCCTGCCGATGAGTGTTCCGGTCCAGACAGACGGAATGAAACATTAATGGAGAGCGTATTCGGTGTCTCTCTAAAGGGCCAAATACACAAGAGTCCCCAACATCCATTACCTCACTTATAACCATTAACTCATTGTCACTGTTTTGTGTGTAAGGACTTGTGTGACATAATCTGCTCTCATGTTTGTTTCTGATACTCAAAAATTTTGTTACGGCAACATCAATAAAAGATTTTTAAAAACACTTGAAAAATAAAACCTTTGTATGGAATATTCCCTTTTTTCTTTTAATTCAAATCGCCCTCTTATCACCTTCTTACTTTTGGTTTAGAATGACTCTATATTGTGTTTCCTTCCCAAAGTACTCGCCTGCCCCTTCTGCCCCTGCCTTAAAGGTCATTGGGGTCGTGGTATGTAGAATTAACTGTTACTGCACACAAGGAACGGTTTGGACCTCAGACCTTCTCTCTGCCATTCTTGTGTCTATACATATACTGGGTGTATGTAAATATAGACGTGAATGTCTCATGGTGTTGGTATACGTGAGTTTCAGCATGGTCTCCCTACATTCTGACAGTCCGCATTCACCCCAAACTCCAGCAGGACTTTGGCCATCTCCACATCTTTCCGACGGCAGCAGACATGAAGCACCATGTCTCCGTTTCCCTGGAAACACAATTCAACCATCAGAATACAAAGCAGAGAAGTTCATCAAATTGTGCTGCAGATTAAATTGTTCCAAAACAACTGCCAATCACCTGAGATCATCATTTACTCACCCTTATGTTGTTCCAACTATCCCTTTAACAGTTTACCCCTTTAACAACTATTGCTTCCACAGTTTAACCATTTCATCAACCTTCTAACCATTGAGCAGTTTAAACTACCTCCTTAACAATTGAAACAATTCCATTAACAGTTTAAACTTTCCCTTTAGCAGTTTAAGAATTAAAACTATTGCTTTAATAGTTCAAATTATCTCTTTTAACAATTTAAACTTTCCCTTTAAAGTTTAACAATTAAAACTATTCCTTTAATAGTTTAATCTATCCCTTTAACAATTTAAACTTTCCCTTTAACAACTTAATATTTAAAACTATTCCTTTAACAGGTTTAACTATTTCTTTAACAGTTTAAACTTACCCTTTGGAGTGTAGAGAGACTTTTTTACTTCCCACAGTTTACTTCCCACACTGGTGTGGCAAAAAGCACTGAGCCATAATACCAATAACATTATAAAACATGTGATAAAAATCACTCAAATCTTACAACACTAAAACTAAAACACAGTGGTTTTGTAATCAGAGTTTCCTATAAAGAGCTTTTATATCAGATAAAGCCTAAATCACATTCAACCATAATTGAGAACATGTCTGTTAGCTCCACAAAAGAGTTTTAGAATAATATTAAAATACACTTCGCATTACGACAACATCGACTCAGAATACCTCTGCTTTCACTGATTTAAATCACAGAAGATGAGTTGATTTGATGTATGAGGAACATTATCTACAGGTTTGGAACATCATTTGACTCTTACTGATTTCACAGCTCGGAGCTGCGGCTCTGATTGGCTGGACAGAAGTTCCCGTGCAATTCCAACATTCCCAGCTTCGACGGCCAGCAGCAGTGGGAGATGCCCATTCTGGACACAGAGGAAAACAGCAGGTGGAAATACTGATGCTTGGATTAAGTGACCTCATAGAAAAGAGCCTCCACTGAAAGTGGATCACTACACAAGCACTGCATTACAGAACAATCCACTAATATACAGAACAGGGATTCAGATGGACCCAGGACACAAACTGGGCTCACATCAGTGTCTCATAACTGTTTTGTACCTTGTCTGCGGTGAGTCGAGCGTCTTTACCGCTGAACTTTAGTAATATCTGCACCACAGCGAGTCCTCCCGTGGGCCGAGCAGCTGCGTAATGCAGGGGCAGCTGATCATTGGGCTACAAGAGAATCAGATCAGATGAACTGAGATCATCCTCATACAGTGACTGTTTTTCAGTCTGTATCAGTTTCATTGAAAATATGGAAAAGGAAATGTCCTAAATCATCTTCATTTTGAAAAATTATCAGATATTTGCGATTCATGTGATTAATTAACCAGTATATCAGGTTAATAATTCAGTTTAGTTTTTAATCAAAGAAAATCAGCACAGACAGATTTCTTAAACGTGAAGAGGTCAAATATAAAACAAAATAATAAAGTAACATGTACTTAAAGTAAAAGATGTATCGTATCTTCACTATTGTTACATCCACATGGTTTTAAAATGAAACCACCTGCCACCTGCTCAATGATAGAAACCGACAGAACCTCAAAATTACCACAGTGTACAATAAAGGGTTGAGCACAAACTGTAAACACAATCTTACTGGCATAAACATAATTTCCCATCCCATTTCCTGTCAAAACAGGAAACCTCTTCTAATATCAGTGTTGTTTATCACGAGTATGCATGCAAGGCTCAGCAAATAAAAATCACATTAAAGGACTATATTACAATACAATTCAATTTATATAATTAAGGAAAAATATATCAAAAATCAATAATCTTACCCCTCCTGGTAAATTGGGATCGTTTTTTCTCACCAGGAGTTTGACGATCTCCTCTTTAGAATGAGCTGCAGCCACATGCAAGACAGATCGTCCGTCCTGATCAACACAACACAACAATCACTACAACAACATACCAGCACAGCTCTCTACAATACTTGACTGTGACTGGTCAATGGCACCATTCTGTGCTCAAATATTTTGTATAATGTATAACTGACCATTAAAGGAGTTGTATGTTTATTTTTGCAATAACTGATAATCAATACATACCTTATAAAAGCTATAAATCGCACCACATTATGAAATTATGAATTGGGTGAATTATGAAAGAGGACAGTCAGAATGAATAAACTGAATTTAAAATTGATTACATAAACATATGATGTTTTCGAAATGGATGAGACACATCGATAAAACCTTATAGAAGAGTAAATATGATATTAACCTCTCTATTTGTCAATACGTACATTCTGTAATTCTGTAAGTATTTGTGTTTTATAGTGTTTTATATTTAGTTTTATAGTTTTATAGTGTTTTAGTTTTATTTTAATAACGACTGTCAGGTAGAATTGTGATAAAATTCCTCCTGTATCAGGAATCAGTGTTTTATAAACACTGGCCTCATGGAGAAGATGTGTTTTTGTCTTGAAGAGGTAATAATAATAATAATGCAATGAGAGGTTATCTAAGGACAGCAACCAGGAAAAGCTTTGAGTCTTGGGCACCAAATCAATTCAACTGTTCATGTGACTCAGCTTCAAACAGACACACAGTTGGATGACATTCCAGAAGGATCACCAGGGGTTACGAATGACACCAGATCTCGTAAGATCTCTAGCAAAAAGATGCAGGCAGTTGTCTAAACTTATGAAATACTGGGACACAAACCTGACACATTTCATAATAGATGTTGCTTCTCTTAAAAAGACTCAAAGATTTCATTGTATGCCATTTACTGTACTGCAAATGTTTATGCCATAGCGAGGTGAACCACAAAATAAATGATCAAAACAAGGTATAACAAAAGCTAAAAACACTCCACGATCATCATTACATTCTACATAACTGTCATTAGTCTAAAACATCTACATAAACATATAAGGTGTAAAATAATGAACTAGAATCCAGTGTAAAACACTTCTTAATAGTGAGCACAAATGGAGCACACCACTGAAGAATTCCATGAGCGTTTCCATGCCAACACAAACAGTGGCAAGTGTGGTTTGGGCTTAGAAACTCGTGTAAAAACAGACTTGGGTTTTCTAAAATCACTTGTCACATATTTGGGAATGCATCTTCCAAATGTGTCTTCAGGGACAGTTTTTTTTACCCAGTACTGTTTTAACCAATATTTGTGTGCGCAAGTGGGAGTTAAGCATAACAGCATATGCCAAACTACAAAAATTAGTTTTAAAACTGTGGACAAATATGTCTAAAGAGAGCAGAAATTTGAATTAAAGGAAGGGTAGGCAATTTTTTCCAGAACGTTTTTGTTATGCTGGTTGAAAAACTCATTACATCCTTATAGCAATCACTAGGTAAAGTGGTCTAAATATATCTTCTGTGGAAGATGCAGGACCATAAAATGTCCACCCAATCATTGCATTCGGTCCTGTGTATGCGTTCATATGTTGGATGAGGAGTGGCTTTGGAGAATGCTCTGACGGAAGGGTGGGATCTTATGCTTTCAAAGCTAGGTTGCTATTGCTAGCCACTCTGAAACTAATGGCAAAAAAAAGGTTCACAATGTAGCTCATAATTTCCTTGATGATCAAATGCAGACATTGGCCATGTTAAAAAAATCCCGTCTTCTCTGTTCTGCTCTGGTCTAAGCCACAGCCAGTATGCCACTGAGATTTTAGAAACCTGCTGCATTTCCAGACACTGGACCCCAAGGGCTACCCTGACCCCTCCAAACCCTTTAACACATCAGTTCTCCTGTGTCTCAGTGAACATGCAATAAAGAACATTCCAGACACCTCCAAAGATTAATGGAAGATATTACACACAGGAATTTTTCTGTAAATCGTTTCAGACTAGACCCAATCTGGTTTCCATCTTACTACTGCACATTTCTGACTAACCAGTTTTGATTAATAATGACAAGGCCAGACACCCCCTCCTCCACAACCACCTCCCCAATACCAGAGGTGACTGGAATATTAAAGTATTGTTCGCTACAACACAAGGTCTGAATTTTGATGTCTTCAACTCTGGGCTGAATCCAAACCTCCAGGGCTTTCCGGAATCTAAACAGGCAGATGACAGTACAGACACACTCCAAAACTCTCTCTGAATGTTTCTGCTCTAATTCCTGATTCAGAAATGATGGATGGAGAAAAGCACCAATGACCTTTATGAAATCAAAGAACGGAAAATGAAGCACAACAGCCGTAAAACAAGTCCAAAACTCATATTGAGTGGAAACAATGTTGCAGCCAAACAGATGTCCCCTCAGAATTGAGATTGATGTATATGATCTAACTGACATTTGTAGTAATTCTTAGCTTTTACTTTTCTCAGTCTGAAACGCATATAATTAGTGGTTCCTTACTAAATCTCAACAGTTTTTGAAAAAAACCCTAACCCTAAATATTTAACTGTGTGTGCTGCAAACATTAAAGACAGCATAGCAATTTTTTTCCCAAACCATTTTTTGTTATGCTGGTTCAAAGTCTCTTCACATCCTGCAATCACTAAGTAAAGTGGTCTAGATCTATTTATATATCTTCTGTGGAACACGCAGGACTATAAAATGTTTGTCCAATCATTACATTAGGTCCGAACGCAATAATAGGATGTCTTACTTGCCTGTCAAGCTATGTATTTGCATACCTATGCGCAGTATTGGAGGAGGCGTGGCTTTGGAGAGTGCTCTGAACAGAGGGTGGGATCTTATGCTATCAAAGCTAGGATGTTATTGCTAACCTCTCCAAAACAGCCTACACCCTGAACATTAAACAAACTTGGGTGGGTGGAGCTCTTTTGTTTTGGCAAATAAAAAACACCAGAGCAACCAGCAGTGACCTACAGTAGCAACATGCCACAGTGGCTGGTTTACAGCGGCAAACATCACTCACAGTTTTAAAGAATGTCTCAATGAAGAAAGTCTTCAGGAAATGTCAAAATCTGGTTCCTATTAATATAAATCCCCCATAATTACTTTTAAACAAGCGCAGATCTGTCAAAAAACGTTGATCTACCTTAGCTGGTAAAAAAATCACCACAGCTGAAAGCCAAGAATCAAAACTAACCTTTAGTCAAACCACACCAGCACTGGGACAATGTTCTCACTGTGAACATATATGTTCACATTTATCTGGGCCTCGGATTCCACACTGGTGTGAGTTTTTAAAACTTCGACGTCATCCAGAATTCTAGATCACTGCACTTCAGATCAGCGCCAGCAAAGTAAAATTAAGTTCATCCAGAACAGTAGTTCTGCTTCATGAAACGGCATAGTTACGTTCTAGATTTTGCAATGTGTTGGAGAAAGAGATATCTAGATGTCACTCTGCAGACAACATTTCTGCAATCAGAATGATACATTTTCTGAAGAAAATGTATTATTTTGCATCACTTTTGTCCTTTAGAAAGTCTGTGGGATTTGTATTAGGAAAGCCAAGTGGGTACGTTTTGATTTTTTTATTTTATGATATTAACTTCAATAGTCTCTGTGTTGTGAATAAACAAAGCTGCAGTCTATAACTTTTGCCTCTCTATCGCCAGCTCTGTTTGAAACATGAAATTGCAGGTTACTTTACACACTTTTCTTTACGTATGTTGGACTTTATTGGACTTTACGTAAGTCCAATAAAGCCAAACAGACATTTCCCAGGAAATTGGACCCGACACATAAAATTATAAATCATCTCTACAAGTTTACTGTTGCAAATCGGGGTAGGTAAGGACTGTTTTGATGATGTTCCGTCATGTACTTGCTCAATGATTTTGGTTTGTTTTTAACTAGAAACTTAGAGATTGCAGCTTTATTTATTATAAAAAGCAGCAGATGTTGGAAAGTCAGAATCTGTTGAAGTTTTGCATTAAAATCCTCTGGCTCACTCAAAAATAACCTTTTCCAAACGCTCTGTCACCTCCCTGCCTTTAATTTTCCAATCCACCCTGTCACGTCCAAGCGACTGCTGATGTGTGCAGCGCCTTAAACACCCACAGTGACAATTACTCACCAGCTGTTCGTAAACTAACCATGCTTCTCACTGAGCTTTTAAACTCACAGCAGATATTGCCATCCACATACCCAACTAATTAAAAGTTTACACACACCTACTCATTCTTTATTAATAATATTTCCAACATGCACAATTACAGTGAAGTCATCAAACTATGAAATAACGCACATAAAAAATGGGAATTGTGTTGAGACCTAAAACGTTACACCAATCAAGACTTATTTAAGTTTTATATTTTAATTTCTTCACAGTATCCACCCAAGTACAGTATCCTGCCTGTGCATAGACACAGTCAAAACACAGTCAAGTGTGTCCAAATTTTTGACTGATGGTAGACAGCCAAACCGTCTTTAATTCCAGTACACATGAACGTATGAAATTAAAAATAAGTTGCATATTGGAATTGATCTATTTAGACCTGTCTTTAATATTGTATTTTAATTGAGCTTCTAAACCATCCAGCCATTTTCATTACAAACTTAATTGCGTATCACTAATTAGGAACATCTGGGTGAGAGGCACATACTGGGAAAAGTCATCTAAGTGGAGTGTACGTTATTTAAGATTCGTTCCAGACAGTGGGAAACTCCTACCTTTGTTTTGTCACTCGGACAAACCCCCAGTTCCAGTAACCTTTCAACGATAGACAGACGACTCTCTCGCACCGCGATCATCAGAATGTTTAAACCCGAGTCCTGGGGGAAAATAACAGAATAAATAATCAAGAAGAAAAGTCAATATTTCACTGCAGTAAGACATGATTCAGTAGCGTACGTACATTAAGAACTGAAGAGATCTGAAATGTGGTTTAAATGTGCGGGTTTACACAAGAGGGTAATCAATATAAATAGTGAACCGGAGCAACATCCAGATACAAAGATTATCCATTACACTACCGACAGATTTCTGGCTGTTTAGTCAGAATACAATATTATTTTAAAGTGGATTTAAAGGGCTAGTTCTCTCAAAAATGAAAATAGAAAAAATTGCATCTGAATAAAAGAATGCATTTAAAAGCCTACGTGTTATTTTATTACATCACAAAGCATCAAACTAAGTGACATTTATCTACAGAAAGACAGTACCAGCACACTATTCTAGCAAAATATTTTCTACACAATAAACTGATGGGTTTAAAGGGGTTAAACAATAGATGTAGTGTTTAAATAAAGAATGACTTTCTGGTTGTCAGAGGTTACACATCTTTTACTGTGTGATAAACGACTAAACCTGAGACTCGCTGAGACTCTTCACACGGCTGTTAAAAATCACCTGCACACCAGTTGCATTCAAGTTATCACAAAAGTAACTCTTCAGTTTGCTTGTGACACCATATTTTGTCATCTAATGCAATGCCATTCAGACAGAAGTGTGACGTAAATGTCTAAACGCTTTAGGGGACACTGCATACAAACAAACTTCAATTGCTTTTATTCTTTTCTACTGAACAACATAATATTTACATTTAGCAGAAGATTTCATCCAAAGCGACTTACAAGGCGAGGAAAACAATGAGCATAACATAATGATAACATATATAACATCTGCATCTCACCTCATCAAACTGTAGGATCTCTGGATCACCTTTTTCAAGAGTTTTGATCTTCTGCTCTAAAGCCATCCATTCTCCTCTGAGGGCCAGAGGCATGAGGCGCTGAGGGGTCCCACAAACCACAAAAGAGTTTTCTGACATCATAGAAGACCACACAGCAACTAACACACAAATAAAAGCTACAGGTCTATTAACGCCATGACAAATGCAGTAATAAAAAATAAACGCATCCTTTTTCTATTTCAGGTGCGGATATAGCGGACCGGTCCTCCCTCTTAGCAGGAGGTACGAAGCGCGCATTCCTCCGTCTGCGTCCGCCGACCGACTGCGGCGGGTTCAAGTGTGCAAACTCCTCCTTCAGAGCCTCGTTTCTCCGGCAGAAAAGAGCCTTCAAACCAGCCCAGCAAACACGGATCCTGAAGAATAAGAGCTGGAAACTTTTTATTATTGCACCTTTAACCACACAAGACCAACCAAATTGTATAAACACACCCCAATTTTTCCATTAAAACGCCCTGAAATATTACGCATGAATATTGAGACTTTCTTTTTATTGCAAGGGAAATAAGCGCTTAACTTTTTCACTGAAGTTCACACTTTGTCAGAGTAGACAGCAGGGTTCAGGGTTGAATTTGACTTGAAAGGGTGCATCTAGTGCCCTTGAAGTGGAAACTTCTGAGGGAGGAAAAGCTCTCGCAACGTGAAACACTGAAAGGAGCATAAAAACATCATTTAATGTTTAACTGAATGAGCTTCAGTGTTTCATCCCCTTCCTGAACCGCCATGCAAATGACAAAGCCTTCAATAATGAATAATTCCCTATTTAGTGTTATTCAACGTTAATAATACGCAGATATAGCTCATATTTATAATATTTATTTATAATTAATAATATTTATAATTTCGTAATATTAATGAAAACGTATTATACGGCTCCTCTGGCTGAATATTACACATTTATCTGCGGATTCAAATCTTTGAAGAGGAATTATTCACATTTGGTTTATTGGCTGCCTCAACCTGTTAACAGCGAGTCTGGGGGACTTTTATTTTAGAAATCATGGCGCAGGAACCGGAAGTGCGCAACACACTGACCGACTGTGTTTGTTTATGTCTCATCACTGTACAGTCCGCGTGCGTAAAAGTCGGTGTTTTGTTGTAAGTAATTTAACTTTAAAGCGACTTCAGTGCAGTTTAATTCATCCAGCGTATGGACAATGTGTAAATGCACAACGCTGTTAATATTTTGGTAAAGATTTGCGAGGTTGTTCTGAATCTGATCTTGAAACAGAATCAGATTTTGAATCCGATCGTTGCTGGATGATGCTGGAGAACATGAGCTTTAGCTTGAGTTCATGCAGCTCCAGTGCTGCTGTCATCAAAAGCAAAGAGAGACGAACCTAATAAATAATCAAATTCATGTGTTACACTTGCTTAACTTTGAGTTACTTTGTGTGAAAACACATTCTGAGTTTAATTCACTCAATTCAAAACTTTCACCTATGTATATTATAGTTCATATCATTATTATACTTCAGATCTAAGCTTGCTGAAATACAATTACTGTATAATTACCTAAATGTTAAAATGTTATGGTAAAAACATTAAAACAATGTTAAAAAGCTGTCATATATCCTTGAGCTTTATGAGAAAATGGGCACTAAAGATAGCAAATATAACACATTATTTGACAGATTTGTTTATATGTGTGAATGAATTAACTAACTGTACCTGCATGCTTCAGTGATGTAATGATCTGATGTAGCTTCTGTCTTCTGATGACAGGCTGAGCATGTCATTGAGATACTTACAGAGTCTCTTACTGAGAATCCGTGGTGGGACTCTAAAGACCTGCACATGTTTGAGCACCATCAGGAGACACCACTGCACAGCCAGAGCAGCTCAGAGTCAGAGGAGGGTGGTCATCACAGGCATTGGACTTGTTTCTCCCCTTGGAACAGGGAATGCTCTGCCTTGGCAGCGTCTGATTGGTGGAGAGAGCGGTTTGGTGCCTCTGGATGCAGAGGAATATAAAACAGTGCCATGTAAAGTGGCAGCTCGTGTGCCAAGAGGAGATAAAGATGGAGATTTTAAAGAAGACATGTTTGCATCCAAAGGGGATATCAACAGTATGTCTCCAGCCACAGTTATGGCTGTAGGTGCCGCCCAGCTGGCCCTAGAGGATTGTGGGTGGTATCCCAGCATCCCTGAGGAGCAGCTTAGCACTGGTGTGGCAGTCGGCATGGGCATGGTGTCTCTGGAAGAGATTGCTCGAACAGCCACAATGTTTCAAACACGTGGCTACAGCAAAGTCAGCCCGTTCTTTGTACCCCGCATCCTGGTCAACATGGCTGCTGGGCACATTAGCATCAGGCACAAACTTAAAGGGCCCAATCACGCTGTTTCAACGGCTTGTACCACGGGTGCTCATGCTGTGGGCGATGCTGCACGTTTCATTGCTCACGGTGATGCTGAGGTGATGCTTGCTGGTGGCACAGAGGCGTGCGTCAGCCCGCTTTCTATAGCCGGGTTTGCTCGAGCTCGGGCCCTCAGCACCAGCTGGAACCAGGAGCCCAGGCTGGCCTCTCGTCCATTTCATCCAGAGAGAGATGGGTTTGTGATGGGGGAGGGGGCGGCAGTGCTTGTTCTGGAGGAGTATGGGCATGCCAAGCAGAGAGATGCCCGGGTCTACGCAGAGGTGCTGGGCTACGGGCTCTCTGGAGATGCCAGTCACATCACAGCACCAACTGCAGATGGAGAGGGAGCCTTCAGGTCATACTGTACTTTGTATACTTACTGTATATATTTTATAACAGAATGTATTGCTGATTGGATATGGTAACAGCTATGGTGAAAACACCTGCTCACTCATTAAATGATTATGTCTTTAACAGTGACACATTTCCTGTGTGTATATAACCAAGACATTTTATTTCTTCATTCAGATGCATGTCTGCAGCCATCCGTGATGCTGGAATCTCTCCCTCAGATGTCACGTACATCAATGCCCATGCAACCTCCACGCCACTAGGAGATGCAGCTGAGAATGCAGCCATTAAAAGAGTGTTTCAGCAGCATGCATACTCACTCGCTGTGTCCTCTACTAAAGGCGCCACAGGTCATCTGCTGGGAGCCGCAGGTGCACTGGAGGCAGCGTTCACAGCGCTGGCATGTTACCATGGCAACCTGCCTCCAACCCTGAATCTGGACCGAACAGAAGCAGAGTTTGACTTGAATTATGTTCCCTGTACAGCACAGTCCTGGAACTCCAGCAGTCGGAGAATCGCTTTAACAAATTCATTTGGGTTCGGTGGAACAAACGCATCGCTGTGTCTTGCAAGTGTGTGAGATGTTATAAATACTGTTTTGTTACACTTGTGACAGGATGTTACATCATTGTCTTGTGTTTGTCACTAAAGGCTTTGGAATCCAAGAGCCATTAGATCTACCAAGCAGCAGTCGTTAACAAAGGTTGTGTTTACAATGCACTACTAGCTCACTGCTTATTGAATACTTCACAGTGTATAGTGTATACGGCCTACTAAGTGTGTTTTTAATTTTACATAAAACAACATTATACAAAACAAAGTGTGCTACATTGTTGTCACACGACTTTCTCATTTTGCATGTGTAATTCAGACAGTGTCCAGTAAATGTGGTGTGAAAATGTCTTAACTCACTGCAGTTTTATTAAATAAAGACTAAATGTTGTCGCTGAAAAATACTTGTCAGTATTTCATGCAGTGTGCTCTGATTATGTTCTGCACATTTTGACATAGTAGTTATGTAGTAGGTGTTCCATTCATACTGCTCACAGTATACATATTGCATACTACAAAAACAGTATGAATAGTATGGTAGTATGCTATGCTGAATATACTCATTGGGATATTTGTATAATTTAACATAAAATCAAGGACATATAACTCATTAAAAACAGCTTTAATTGCTACAGAGATTATAGTGATAATTCATATTGTTTAGTTTTATGATAATATACTGAGTGTATGTTATAAAGATTTATGTCACACCTGCAGTTGTGCACCTATGGGACGCAGCGTTACTATAGCAACAGCCGTGTCAACATTAAAGGGTCCGATGTGACAACCAGGTCACGTCACGTTTCCTAGCAACTCCAAAATAAACTTTAAAAAAAACTCATCGTACCGCCGTGAGGCTCAATCGGACGCGACATTCACGCCTGCATACACCGATCGCACTTTATACATCATAACCGTTTATCAAACTAAATAAAAACAACAAAGTTTATCGTTGTGTTTGTGAACGGAACGGGAGCTGCGGAGTCGCGCGATCCAGCCGGAAGTGTTTCGATCAGAATAAACCGCGTATGGTGCGTCCTAATTTCCATTAGACCTGCGAGATTATGTTTAAAAATACGTTTCAGAGCGGATTTCTGTCCATCCTGTACAGCATCGGCAGCAAACCCCTGCAGATATGGGATAAAAAGGTGAGCGGTGTTAGTTTGGGATCGTTAGCTCAGATGTAGCTAATGGGCAGCTAACGCGATGAATGACATAATGAAAGTGTCGTCGTGACATTATGGTACGAATAATGTGCATTATAAAAGACTTGCAATAAGTTTCATGGGATTGCAGCATTGTCAAAATAGTTGTTTTGTGCACTTACATCATCGCCATGATGTATTTAAATCGTGGTGTTACCGTGATGCCATCGATATATCACGGTAATGCCACAGTGCATGTCACATGTAAGCCATTGTCACATCTATAGATTATATTATAGGTTTTGCTTGAATACGTAGAATTAAATTAGTAAAGCATGTAATTACATGTAGTGCTTAATGCTTTTGTTATTCTGTTTGCAGGTAATGTAATTACATTGTTCTGTGGTTCAGATGTTTATATGTTCTCCTGAGGGAACATTATTGGGGCTGTCTATCTGTTTGTGATGGTCTATGATGCATGTATTTATGTTATACAATAACTAAATGTACTTGCAGGTCAGAAATGGACACATTAAGCGAATAACAGACAATGACATCCAGTCTTTGGTACTTGAGGTTGAGGGAACTAATGTGAGGTAAGTGTGTGTCACCCTCCATCTGCACTTGAACACAACAGCATCATGAACAAACCTGAGGTGTGTGTATCTCTCTCTCTTATATCCACAGTACCACCTACATTACATGTCCCGCAGACCCAAAGAAGACCCTCGGCATCAAACTTCCCTTCCTCGTAATGATCATAAAAAATCTGAAGAAGTATTTCACATTTGAAGTTCAGGTGTGAATCGCTTGCATCGTGTGCAATTTCTAGTTTGGAAATGAAAAGCTTTGTCGATAACAATCCACATCGGTCTTCCACAGATCTGGATTGAAATGTGTGTTTGATCTGGCTTCAGGTACTGGATGATAAGAACGTCCGACGGCGTTTCAGGGCGAGTAACTATCAGAGCACGACGCGTGTGAAGCCCTTCATCTGCACAATGCCTATGAGACTTGATGATGGCTGGAATCAAATCCAGTTCAACCTGTCAGATTTCACACGACGAGCTTACGGGACCAATTACATCGAGACACTACGAGTGCAGGTGAGCAGGAGGACATGGGCTACACACAGCTAATCCTATACCAATATAGATATGTAAGCCAAAACCTGATGCTAACGTTCAGGCTTTATAGGATCTGCCCAGTAAATATTATAAATCTGTTCTCATCCTATTTTCAGGCTTCCAAAAGATGACAATTGTTCTGGAATGCCTGTTTTAATTAAATGCATTATGGTCTTCAGTTTATCTGGCTTTAAACCAAAGAGATTTTAGGATGAAAAGCCATAAGAAAGACAGCAGTATAAGTAGATTTAGTTTGTGGAGTACGGAGTGTGATATAATGTACAAACATATACATCTAAATACACCAGGAGCCAGTGGAAACGCACTCATTGTATTGGAAACACTGTTTTATTAGAAATGTTTTGTAAATCACATATGTTAAAGATAAGGTCTGAGAGTTCAGTCAGTTGAGCTGTGATTTAGATATTTAACAGGGTTAATGATGGTCGTCCTGCTGTTGCAGATTCACGCGAACTGTCGAATCAGAAGAGTTTATTTCTCTGACCGGCTTTACTCTGAGGATGAGCTGCCTGCTGAATTTAAACTCTATTTACCAGTACAAAACAAAGCAAAGGTGAGTTTTAGATGAATTTCTGCATTTCAGTTCATCAAGAAAGCTTGGGTCTAAACCTAATGGAAATTGAAGTTGTTGATATAGGTGTTCAAATGTATCTGTATTAATCTTGATTATTTCTCTACAGCAGTGACATGGTTGACTGGATTTCCTTCATCTCCACCGTTTTGTTTCAACTGCACACGTTCACACCAGACAGATTTCTAGCTGGCCAGTCTGTGGTCTTGTTTTCAAAGTGTTATTTTGGAGCTGTGGGATTAGTTTCCATTTTTGTTGTCTGCTAATAAATATTTTATATGCACAAAGTCAACTCTGCTCTTTTTAAAAAACTGATAGTTATCAATTTTTCAACAGCAGCTTTAGAAGATTAAATTATTCATTTTCTCCACAGATTTTTTTTTTTTTTTTCAAATATTGATTTTTAACAATAGTTTAGAAACCTTCCAAGACAGATGTACTCGCTCACATCTTGGAGGGTAAGTAATGATATATTCTTCTGCAGAAGCCAGAGAATCTGACATTATGTGTTTGAAAATTTGTGTTTAATTGGCAAAATCCTTATGAAGAGCAAAATTACTGATAATCCTGAAAGCAATCGACCAATCAGAGTTTGGTTACCAGTGAACGGCCACTCCCATAATGCATTTCAGCCTTCATACACTCTGAAAACCGCTTATTTGTATATGTTTGAATATTTTCCAATTAAATTTAAAATATGTTGTTTTATACTTGTGTCTGTAGTTTGATAAATTTTGTGAGTTGATGACCTCATTCTCTGCTTGGTGTAGTGTGTTCCCATTTAAAATAAGCACGGGTTTGTACTTTTGTTTTTGTCACTTTTAATAGTGTAATGTTGTGTCATCCCAAGTTGGTTTAATGCATTCACGCAGAAGATTTTAAAATCTTTTTTTAATTGAATAATACTTTAATACTTTCAAAAACCTCATGTTCTGATGTCTTACACTTACATGTCTTACAAGATTTATTACACTTTAATGTGAGCTGCCAAAACACTTCAGTGCTTAAGGGAGAATGTTGTGGTGTTCTTAATTACAAACTTTGGCTTTTACAGGGAATATCTGCTGGTTATCTCAATGTCGGATTTTAAAAAAATCTCTCCAGAGTTTGGGAGCAAAGCACTTTGAACAATGCAATAAAATGAGCATCTCTTTAAACAAATCCTTTATCAAAACTGACCACAGGAATTGAAATAGAATGTCATTGAAATAGAATGTGTAACTTAATGTTACATTTGTATTTAGTCAAAAACACTAAATGTTGGAGAGAGCACATACCTTGTGTTTATCTCATGATGGAGAGTCAATCAAAACTTTCACAGGTTTACACACAATCAGGAAAAAATATACAGCTGTAAGCAGCAGTAAATGAGGCCGATCTTTGATTCAGAATGAGAGAACAGGACTCTAAAAAAAATGTGTTGACCACATTAATTTCCATTGATTATTCCAACTAATATAGCAGGCAATTAAAATGGCACAAAAATATCATTTTGGCTTAAACAATTTCACATATTACATGCATACAACAGAGATACAGCGTCTATATCACTAATTTGGAAATGATGACAGACAAGCATCCAAATCAACATAAAAAAGAGTTACATTCTTTAAATGAACCCTGTTAAAGAATTGAAAAACATGCATTTATGAATAAAGTGCAAAACTTACAGATTTGATCACAAAGCGAAAAAAGCAGGCAAGTATCGATTAAAAACGCCATCATGTTACTGGCTCATTTTGTGCCACTTTGCATTGATCATCAGTATGAACCGCTGCATTATGAAACAGCAGTGAGAAGGTCTTGCATTGTCATATAGCTTTGGCTCGGCAGTGTTTCAGTTCTAATGCACATGACAAAACACAAGCCTGCTCAGTTTGCCTCAAAAAACGTTGCAGGGAACTGGGCACTTTCACTGGTAATTTTCCTGGTATAAAGAGATGCATTGCTTTTACATTCAACATCTTGGTTATTGCAATAAATGTTGCGTCATACTGCGTCGTTCTGTGACACACCCCCAGAATTGAGAATGTAGTAGTCGTGGACGTACATCAGCACAGCGACAGGCTGGCCAATGATCAGAGAGATCCAGACGGCGGCGTTGCCGTAGTTTCCTCTCAAAAATCGCCCGACAAAATAAGCAAGTGGAATCTGAAAGAGGAAACAGGATGAGAAATGAGACGTTTGGCTTTATTTGAGATTTATTGAGAAACATCAGGTGTTTAAGTCTGACCTGTGACATCATACCCAGGAACGCCCACAGCCGAAACATCTTTAATGGGACACTGACTAAATACTTAAAAAAAAAACACACACACACACACACACACCATCAGTCTATCTATACAGAAAAACATGAAGTAACTAAATAATAATGTAAAAATGTAAGTCCAATGAAATGTCCAATGAAACCTCATGGAAAAATGCCGACAGAAAGAACACAGCGATCTGAGCTGGTAGCTTCTTAACTCCTCTCATCAGCATGGGCTTGTAAAAGTGTCTGACGGGAGAAGAAATATAGTGACATATAATCATATTATCTTGATAATTGTGGTAGTTTAAAAACTTCATTTCTGCAAGTTACAGATCAAAATACCAATAAGGGATCAACCAACATAAGCAGATAATTCTGTCTCACCGTAGGCACCACTTGTGAACAGGAATGTTCCAATTCGACCAGAAATATGGAACAGTTTCAGAGTTCCTGCAAATATAAGACATTTACAATGAAATTGAACCATGAAAACTACCCCAAAATCTCCTGTCAAAATGACAACACAACACAATTACACTTCTGCAAAGTGACGCACTTCTGAGGGAAATGGAGAAAAATTCAGGGAGAAAAAATCCATCTGGAACTGATTGGATGTGAGATGTGGCTGGAGATGATGACACTTCAAATGTAACTTATGTTAGCAGAAACTCATTTCCTGTTAGAGGCTGTGTAAGATTTACAATGCAAGTTTTAATGTACTACAGAATTTAATAAAAAATCTTTGTCTCTGTAAAGACATTACTTTTGGCTGACAACACCAGTGTGTCTTTTTAACCCCTTCCTTCCAACAACTCCAACCATTATCCAATCAATATCCAACAGAAGTCTCATCCAACATTTTCTCATTCTGTTTCAATATCCTGAAATACATCACAGAAGTAAATCTGCTTTGAAGTCACTCTGAGCTTAAATCAGACTTAAATCAGTTAGGGCAGAGGAGGAACTCACCACCAGTCTCTGTAAAACTCACGATCACCAAACTGCATGAGCTCAGCTACGAAGTTCATAGAGGAGTGGAAAAACCAATAGAAAAAGATGAGCCAGATAAAATGATTGGGCACCTGTAGAAGGAGAGGGGAGGGGCTTGTGCTATTAGACACTCTGAGGAGGAGGGGCCACAAATACTTCAAACATCGATCATAACGACTAGAGCTGTTGCTGGGTAAAATTTAAGTCACTGTCAAAATGAACCTTGCTGATCTGATCTTGCTAATCTTCCATGAGAATCAAACACATGATGCTGGTGTTGCTAGCAGGACGCTCTACCTGTTGAGCTTCAGGAATCCCAATATATTACACATGCACAACAAGATAAGCTAAAAGGCGTTTTCAATCAGACATTACAAACCTGGAGTAAAAGGGGAGTCGATATTTGACAGGAGCTTAAATTTCACAACACATCAGGGGCCAAAATGAGAGCTGTAGCAACAGTAACCATAGCAACAGTAGCCATGAAAACAACAGTGTCTCTGCACTTACAGCGAGTTTCAGCAGACGTTCCACCATCCTAGAGAAATCCATGTCCTGTCACAAAACACATCAATAATAATAATGTAGATAATCTGAAATGAAACATGCCAAAGAAGTGATTCTGTACCTCATACGAGAACAATGATTTTACAACAAGGAAATATAACAATGAACTTGATTATACCTGAAAGGGTTTCATGGAGTTCTGGATGGTAGGAACCAGCCACTGTTAAAAGACATAAACATTCATTTGAAAGAGTAACACAGGCCTGAAACCAAAGAATTAAGATTATTACATGAAGAACAAACCTGCTGTATTAATCCAACCATCAACTGTATCAAAAACAGCTGCAACAGAGACATGATCAATGTTATATTGTGATGTATAATTATTAATATAAACTCTTGACATTTATCTTATGTGTCGGTTGCTGATGTCATACATCTCACCATCTCGAACAATCGTCGCAGTAAGAAGCGTTTTCGTATCCGTGGAGACCGGGGGAAGTTCAGCTCATAGCAGAGAGTCGGGGCGAAAACAAAATAATACATATCTGTAAAAATTAACACGAATGTAAGTATATAATCACAGCCATGTGATTATAAATACAGAAGTGAGAAAACACTGTTAATCGATGACTGTGGGAGTAAATTGACATTAGATAATCTTTTACATAATGCAAAATAATTTAGTGACATTATTATTATTAAACACAGACAAACTCAAATTTATAACTGAAGCTCATTAACCCTCAGCATCTGTGATTTCTGTAATCACAGACATTACACAGGAAGTGTAAACAGACTGACCTCTGTGTGTGAGGTTACCAGGATACGTCACATGCGTGTATCCTGCGCTTCCGTTGGCTCTGTGCACAGACGGGCCTACAAATCACAAAAAACAGATTTTAATATTAAGATCATACATTACTAATCATGCTGGAACCCGTTTCCTGTGCAACTTCAGGTTGGCTTTAATTTGAACATGTAAAGGTTATTTTGAAGTACACAAATTCTCCAGGAGGTGGCACTATAATACAGCATTACTGACATTCTCAGATTCAATTAAACATAAAACACAATGTCATGTTTGTTTGTTTGCATATGTGGATGCATCTCTTTTAGTTATGCAAAAACAAAACCTAATGCATTCCTATAGACCTGTTCACACCAGATTCATCTGCCGACAATGTGTTTTTTGTTTATATATTCTATATCTACCAAGTATCATTGTATTAGTAGTATTATTATTATTAGTAGTAATGTTGTTAATGCTAACGCAACATCACAGTTTCTTCACTTACAGGAGTGCGAGCGAGACAGGGTTCGAGCTTTGGCCTGTCTCATCTCTCGGCACCATTTATTAACATCCCTGTAGGAGTACAGCTTGAGGAACAGCACGGTGTAGACCCCCAACGCCACAACCCCACCGACTGCAGGACAGACACAGTCACACAATAACACAACATAATAACACACCAGCAGCACCGAACTAATTTACACTGCACACAAGACTTGTATTACACAGTAAACTAGGTTTTGATCTTTTTGGAAGAAAATTACAAATACAAAGTAACTAAAGTTGGCTAATAGTCTCTAACAGATCTCTCGAAGTTATCAAAAACTTTTCTTGCAGTAAAATCGGTAGAACATTTTGTAATGTTATATATAGCATATATCAAAAATGTTATTCTTAAGTTGTTAGAGGAACATTTTAAAAAACATTACAGAATTTAAAAATTCATAAACTAAACAATAATGTTAATGTCTAAAAAACTGACATATTAGAGACATATTAAACGTTACTAGAACTTTCAAAATAACATTTTTAACATTTTTGTTACTTAATTGAAACATTAGGGAAACATTACAACATAAAATTGTGTTATACTGAAAGTATTCCCATATATGGAGCAGGTCTGTGATACCTGGGGTCATGGAGGTCATGATAAGAACTGTGGCCGCAGGGAAACACAAAATTACCGCAAGATTGATGCAATGGAGGAGTGTACCCGTGCTCTCAGAGATGGTGCCCTGGATTACAACATCAGGAAATGAAATTAGCAAATTTAAACCCTTGTTTTAAAAGATAAACATTAAACAGACACAATCAAATCAAGCATCTTTTTAAGGTTAATCTCATGAAGAGATTTCCTGGGCATAATTTTGCCCAAAACGGTTGTCTTTTTTTACTATATTTACGTTAAGCACAATATCACCCCAGGTCTATTTACCGTCTTACTATGATGTATAAATGCTGTACAATTTAAAGGCGAGGTAAGTCTTTTCACATCCTGATAGCGATCATTAAGAAACGTTGTCTAAATATACTTATAGTTTATTCCCAGTGTGCAACTCACCACAGACAGACGCCTCTCTGTGTACAGAGCTGCCATTATGAACACATTAGAAACTGAAAATGTAAAAGATATTATAAAGTTATTTACAATATTTTATAGACATTCTAGGGTTATTTACAATGTAAATAATTAAATGAACAGAAATGTCTATACCAAAGATCAGGCACAAAGCAGGCCAGCTGTAGGGGTCCTTCAAAAACAGTGAGATCACCTGGATGGGGTCCACCAGTATGCCATATCTAAGGACAAGAGGAGAAAAACAGATGCGGCTCTAAAAAACAGTGCGACCCATATGCACAGTTATATTCTGCCTCACCTAAATAGATCTAAAATTATTCTTAAACTTTAAGCATCGTCTGAAGCTTTAATTGTCTTTGAATGTGTATGAATGTTGTGGATTTCATGTGATTTGGTTTATGTTAAAAACTTTACATTGTTTAAGCATTAGATATGCACGTTATGTTACCTTACTAAATGTACGCATGCTGAGCAGACAGTATTCAAACAAGTTTTCAGTAACAGTTCACCCAAAATTGAAAATTCTTCCATCCAAAAGAAGATATTTTGAAGTATGTTGGTAACTAAACAACAGTGTCACTCTTTAATTTCCATTGTATAGACACAAAACCACAGATAAAACTCAGAAATATCTTCCTTCTTGTTCCACAGCAGTGAAAAGTCATATAGGTTTGAACTGACATGAGGGTGCATAAATGATGGAATTTTTTATTTTGGGTGAACTATCCCTTTAATTCATACAGGTTTCTCTGGGTGGAGCAGACCTGTGATTAGCATACTCTATGAAGCATACTTCTCTATGTTGCTTTAAATTAATATTACTTTGAAGTGTGTGTCTAATGACAAATAACAAAGGCATGCTTTTACTTCCTGCTGGGCACAGTTAATATGTCTTACTTAAATATTTCAACTGTATAATTACACATAAATGAGTGAGTCACTAAGCATGATCAAATCAAATAACCAAGGCTAGTTTATTAAAAGTATGAATTAAAAACAATTGATGCTGATCTTTATTAGGTTATACTTACTTTATAAGGTTCTCCAGGAAAAGACGAGCGTTGGTCAAAACCTGTAAAGAGAAACAAGAGACAACAGAATGCATTTGCAGCTCATTTGTATCGACTTCTGTATGCAAAACAAAAGATAAGCCACTAAAACCACTGAAACAAACGGATGTTTCTCATTGAAATTGATGTTTAATGGTGAGAATGTTACATATAACTCAACTGCAGTATTTAAAAATTCTCTGACAGAACTTCACTCTGACTATATTAGTGTGTTTTCATATAGAGTCTACAGTAGATATACATATGCAATATATAATTAAAATGTTACATGTCTGATGTTTTAATATTTAACAGGAGCCTTTAAAGTGACAAGATTTAGAATAATAAGATTCCTTAATTCCTACAATTATATGAGCCCTTATATTTTATTGGGATCTAGGAACTAAACATGTTTTTCCTGTGTGTTTCCTATGGTTTTCTTTGTGTGTTTTGGACTAGTACAATAATTTATTTGTATTATTGCCACCATTACAAACAGAGATGAACGTTTACGGCATTACAGTTCTGAAACTGGTTCTCCTGTAGCTCAATTGGTTGAGCATTGCGTTAGCAGCACAAAAGGTTGTGGGTTTGATTCCCAGTGAGCACATTTACTAAGAAAATGTATAACTTAAATGCACTGTAAGTCACTTTGGATAAAAGCGTCTACCTAACATAAATATAAAATCCTCTGATAAGCAATCTGATAAACACAACTGTGATCCTAACCTCATCACGGGCCAGTCAGAGCTGTTTAAATACTTTCTATTTGCAGCATTCGCGAATGGCATTATTTACTATCATGATATATAGTGATGCAGTTTTCTGTCCTAAACACTGTTTAGATCTTCTGTATACGTTCCTGTGACAAACAAACTGACAAATCACTTCTTTATGTTACATCAACTTCAATACACAGTGATTTGATCATTTCATGCAAAACAACAAATCTGAATCCTTTCATTTTTAAAAAAACACAAGGAATGAAATCTTTGAATGTGTTTGTGACCGTAGATGATTTATGACATAAAGAGAGATTGACTGTGAGATTTGCAATTCCAAAGTCCATTTGTACTGGAAAACCTGTCAAACTCAACCCTGAACTCATTAAACATTACAGTCAATTGATTTTACTGACAGATCAATGCTTTAGTAATAGCTTAAAAGCTGTGGGACTGTTCTGGTTAATTTCATGACACACAACTCAAAGCTATTCCCAAACCCTGTGAGCTACTTTGCTGTTTATTGCCTACATAGACAGCTGCCTTCTATAGCTGCCTCTAGACCTAACTAGAGTGGAACCTACTAAGCGACAGATTTAGAATGCCCTACATAGGCAGCAAATCAAGAAATTACGTAACCAAAAACTATTAAACTATTACAATGATTATGTTTATAAAACTTAAACGCTGTAAAATATTCTTAGTAAAACATTTTAAAAAATGTAAATATTAGACCAATACAAATCCATCAAAAAATTAAGCAGAGCGCTGGGAGACCAACTCAATTAGGTCATTTGCAATGCATTCTGGGTATGGATTTCTGCTGAGTGCCTACCATGGTAACAACACTTCTGATGGATCTCTTGCAGGATTATGCATAATTCTGATTTGTGGTTTCAACAGAAACATCTTCCCTTGCTTAACAAGCTCTGAGCTCATGGCAGGTTTATCCTGAAAGGTTTTAGAGGACATATGACATTTCTAAGTGTTCATTACAGTAATCCTCTGAAATGTTTGACTTTTCATTACTATATAGAGAAGAGAACTTCTCTCAGAGGCTCTCTGTCAGCTGTAATATATTGAATATTTACTGGAAGGACAGTTTGTCATTTCACTAGCACGTAATCATTAGTCTGACTGAGATATGACCTTGTAACACTTAATACAACCCAACTGCATATTAAATGTGAGTTATCATGGACACTATTTATAGAGAGCATGTGTTGATGGAGTAAACAGGGTGCTTACTGCAGTAAACTCACTGCTGTGAGCCAATGGACCTGAGCAGAGCAGTTTTATTCAACACATAATTTTACTACATACAATAATGTTTATTCTATTGCACAAACTGTCAACAAAAAGAAACAGAATGCTGCAGTAAAATTTTTCAGTAAAAATGCTGTAATGTTTTTAAAAGAATGAAATTTTATTGGCATGATGTGCAAGAATGAGAATATATGATAATGTATGAGGATAATGGATATGGAAAATGATGGAAAATAATGGAAAGTGATACATTTGTCAGGTATGGTAACCCATACTTAAAATGTGACCTCTGCATTCAACCAACTCAGTGAGTATTGAACACACACACACACGGAGCAGTGGGCAGCTATCACCCTGCAGAAACTGGGGGAAAGGTGCGTTGCTCAAGGGCACCCCAGTCATTTCCTACCGGCATTGAGGAGGGAACCTGCAACCTTTGGGTTACAAGTCCAGTAACTCTAAAACCGTTAGGTCACGACTGCCCCAACCTAATCCACTGTTTAAAGTGGTGTAATTTAACTGAACACACTCTAATTTATCTTCTGCCTTGATACAAACAATGTTTTTTGTAACAATGCTGCACTAGCAGAACAATAATGCAAAACATCTTAGCAGACTTAAAAACAGCCTTAAGGTTAAACAATGCTGCCACAACAACTTGAGCTAAACTGCAATAGTTCTTTGCTTTTACAAAGCCAAACGCTTATTCTGTAAGTGCTTGTGTAAATAAAATCATCTGGCATTGTGCTACATGTCTTATGATTGTATGAGACTGGAGCCAAAAGTAAAGGTCAAATCCTTACTCAATACAATCCTACTGAAACCACAATACGACTGAATGACCCTTATAGGACTTTATAGGTGTGTCGCTAACAAACAGTGAATATTTAATATGCTCATTATATATGGAAGGAAACTGTCTTTCTAGATTCTACAAGGGCAAACAGGTGGAAAGACTCCAAAATTCAAGCAGACATCAAGCCAAAGGGGCTTATAAAAATAACAGGTGTGATCAGACCCAAGCCGTTACAGGTTCAGGGCCAATTGTGTGTCAGTATTTATGCTCAGGTAACAGTGAGCTAAACATAACTAAAGCTAATGGCTTCTCTGAGCTCAGTGCTTGTACAATTTCAATATACAGTGTAAAGTCAAAGTCTCTGTCGGAAAAAACATTTGCGATGACGATTTTGTAATTTTCAGGTGAATTATCCTGTTAATCACTTCATTCAGGGCTAGCCCTGCTAACAATTTTAGGTTGCAAGAACGTTTCCCTAACATTTCCATTAAGTAACAAAAAAATTATTAAAAATGTTATTTTGAAACTTCTAGGAACATTTAAAACATCCAGTTTACTGACGTTTTTGTTGTTTTAAAATGTTCCACCAACAACTTAAGAACAATGTTTTTGAGATACATGATGTACAACGTTAAAAAAACGTTCTACTAGCATTACTGCAAGAACATTTTTTTATAATGCTGAAAGAACTTTTAGAGAACGTTAGCCAACATTCTGAGAGTGTTCCTTGTTAGCTGGGAGATCCTTACTGGCGTGTATCAGAAAGACTCACCAGCATGACCACACACCAGTTGAGAATCCCCCTGTAGTTACTGTAGCCACTGTCAGAGCTGAGCAGCGATTCCTGCAGCGTGTGACAGCTGTAGAGAAAACACACAGTGAGTTAAGCAGAAGTCAACAAAGTTTTTTGCTATAAGACACTCTTATGTCTCTGCTATGACACAACAGTTATTAGGAAACATGTAGTGACCCCATTAAAAACATATCTGAAGAGGAAGATCTGTGAACTTTGTATTAGATATCAAAATATCAAATCAAGGGTCAGTTATGAGAAAGGTATTAAGAACGATAACACAAGCATACTTTTCAAGAAACTAATATTCTCTAAAAGTTCTCTCAAAGTTCTCCTAAAGTTATCAAAAATGTTCTTGCAGCAAAGCTAGAAGAGCATTTTTACATCATATATCAAAAATTCCTGTAATGAAAATTCTTAATATAAAAACGGTACAGAATTAACAAAATGTTTGAATAACGTTACTATAACCGAGCAATAATGTTAGTACAAAGTTTTTGTTACTTAATGGAAATGTTCGGGAAACATTCTTACAATCTGAAATTAGTGAAGTTCTGAGAAAAGCTCTAGCAGCATTTGTTGGCAGATGTTATCTATTGCAATGACCGTTTAAGTGTGACTAATGTATCACAAAACTTTCTGGGGTCACCGTAAGTTCTGCTATAACATCCTTGACAGAGAAATGAGATCTTGAGAGATTGATGGAAGATTCACTGCTAATGAAATACTACAGCTATTTAAACCTCTTGCTCAGTGTACAGAGGTTCTTAACTTGCTCAACAGTTTAAGTGTGTGTGTGTTCTTTTTTTTCTACCATTGTGGGGACAACATGTCACATACACCTACATTGTGGGGACCATGAGGGAAATGGATTATTAAACACACAAATGATGCTTATTTGAAAGCACAGAGGATTAGAGGGTAGAATATATAGTTTGTACAGTATAAAAGTCATTGTGTATATGGAAAGTCCCCACAAAGATAGCTGTACAATATTGTGTGTGTGTGTAGATAGGTTTGTCTATACTTGTAAGAGCAATTTTTCAAGAAGTCCTCACACATATCCAACAAGGCTCATAAATCAGTCAAATCAGGTTTTAATGTTTAAATGAGGATGGGGTTGAAAATTGCTTTTTATAAAACTGAGACCATTCAGAGCACGTTTGTGACAAAACGTACCGTAGCATTAGATCAGCACACCCTAAATCATTTCTATTCAACCAAACTCCAAACACAGACTGAGCTGAAAGTATGAGTGTGCAAAGAACCAAAGTCCAATGAAGGTGCGAGAGAAACAAGCGAGTAAAACAGTACATCAAAGTTTTGAATAACAACCATACAATAAAGATCCAAATTATTATTGCATTATGACTCAACATCTTATCATATCAGCAGATCCCTTTTGATTCCGAGCCCTCAATGCAGGTTACTACAGACTGAAGTTTTGTTGATCTTCATATCTGCTGATAACAGATGGCAGTCAGGAGCGGCTCCAGTACTGTTAAATCTAAGTGTAGAATACACTGGAAAGAAGATATCTGGAAAGAAGAATCAGTGAAGGTCAAAGTCTTTCACTTTATTTTCTGTTTAGGAGGGGTGTGGCAGCATAATGCTTAGTGCTGCTAACGCAGTGGTCACAGGTTCCAACACCATTATCATGAACCACATTAAAGAACTGAAATATCAACCACAACTGATGTCCTTTAGAAAACCACTTCAACATGAAACTGGTGCCAGAGCTAAAATCGGTTTTCAGAATCATTTGGTAATTATTGAACCAGCTGTCGTCAAGGTGATTTTCAGTGGATGCTTGAAATCAATTCATCCAGGTGCCCCGGCACCATGACAACAGGTGTAGTTCATGACATGCCCTATGAAATTGCTTCACTCATATTTGATAAGCACAAAGTGTTACAATAAATTGTGTCTTCATTTTGAACAATATATTTTTAATCGCAAATAAAACATTTGGCTTGGGAAGTGTGTTTGGGTTAGTGTTGCTTTAAAATGACTGCTATCTGCTTTGATATTGTGTTATTATATGCAATAGCGTTCAGATTTAATTTTGATTGAATATTTGACTTAAACATGTTTGGAGAAAGAGATATACGTGTATGAAAAATTAAGGAAAATATATGTATATGTAAAGGCTGCATGTCTATGTATTTGTTACTCTGTGTGTGCATGTAACACAGATATGGATATAGATTTTGCCACATTATACAGATCGGACATCCTGACAAATGAACATTGCACAGATCTTTTTTTATCATACAAACGCAGGGAGAAAATGCTTCAGTAAAGCATCATTTACCTGAGTCTGTCACCGCTGTTATCATGTTTGTGTTTGCTGGTCGGCGATTCGTGTCTCTGTTCTCTCTCCTTCACCTGCCCGCCGAGCGTCTCCGCTGCGCCGCTGCGTTTGGCTTGAGCCGCCGCCGCCTCTCCGGAGATCGTGGTTCTACGTCTGCGCTTCGCCGGGCCTTTCTCGGTTCTGTCGCTCATTTTCACAATGGCATTGAAGCAGACGGACACATTATTTCTCTCACGTTGTTCCCATTTCACCGATATGTCACAACAGCGAGATGAATCGAGCAGATCGGCGACATAAAGCCACCCGAGCTGCGCACGCGTTGCGCAATGACCGCGGTGACACTGGCTGCGCGAGACAATTATTTACATTTGCGTTTTTTACATTTAATCATTTTCCATTTACATTTTATAATATATTTGCGTTGATCTAATGATCCGTACTTAATCATATGAGCGAATGTATTGCCTTATTGATTACAGGTACGTTTCGCTTACAAACACAGGCGCTTGCGTTGAGGATACGCTAGCAACTAACGATAAAATACCGCAACTAACTATACTAATACTAACCTAGCAGGCAAAAAGTGCAGTTCAGTCTTCTTACTACTAACACTAACTAATCCAGCACAAAATACACAGAGTTGCTATTTAGTCAAGATGCTCCTCCGGTCGGTGAAGCTGTTAAAACTGAGGAGAAAAAGAGGGCTCGTTTATTTTTGCTCTGTTGGTTTTCTATTGTTTGTTTATATATATATATATATATATATATATAAACATATACAGTCTTGAATCTGCGCCCAGATTCATAACATATGATCCCATATTTATTTTACACGACACTGAACGTATTAGTAATAATTAAAAATATAAACATAACAGCATGCAGCTCTTAACAACCAAGTGAGTTTGCAAGACAGAAAAGACTACCTGACTGGAATAAACCTTTAAAACTGTTAGTTGTATATGTATGTGGTTGCACTTTTTTCATGTATCCAATAGGTGGCGCTGTCACCAAGGGTCCTATAACTGATGTCCTGAAACTGTTGCCTCCGATACTGCAGCATCCAGTTCGGTAGGCGGCGCTCTCACCAATAAAATGTCTCGAGAAATAAAACCTATATAATATATAGTGACGTGTTTATACTGTATATTATATACAAATATTTTAGATTTTTTTATGGCCATATATCATGTTTCTGTAAGGGTTTCACGGATACTTAATGTGGTGGTGTTAATATACCGTTGCTAAAATATTTTTAATAAGTCTTTGCTAAATGTTTTATTTAAACCAAACATTAAATTTACATCAACTTAGTAATACATTTTTTGTTTGGCTCTCAAGAGGATGTGCATAAATCTTATTATCATCAACTTATAATCAATCTTATCAAAATCTTAATATTATCTCTTTGTCCTGGGTGCATAAACATGCATGAGATATCTTAAGACCACTATATTATTCAATCTGATATACATTTACTCTGTTTTGCTTGGTTACTGGACCGTATGAGGACACCTTAAAACTCTTTGTCTCTCACTCTTGTATTGAAACAACATTTGCATCATTTGTTACAAATCAATACTTTTTAGAGACATTTCCAGGTGTCTTGATAAATTTATAATACATACGTTCTAATATTTGTCTTGGAATAGCTGGGAGAAAAATTCTGGTATTTTTGGTTACCCCAAACTGGGGTAAGTGCTTAAAATGCCGTGAATTTGATTCCTAGGGAACACATAATGATAAAATGCGTAACTTCAATGGATAAAAGCGTCTGCCAAATGCTTAAAAACAAGAACAAAACAGATTAATGGATGGCTTGTGTTAGCCCTCTTTGATAAATGGTAAATGTGATGCAAGTTTTCCATTTCATAAAAAAAATAAAGAACAATACTTATGCGACTGCCAAAAAAAAACCTTAAGCGTTTTACTTTCAACAAAACTTTATCCTCAGGACAAAAACATTATCATAAAATTATTATTTATAGAAAATATTGATTTGTCAGTAAATACATGTGCATTTCATAATGCTGATAATTACAGTTTTAAAGATTCCAACAAAACTTCAATTCACAAGTGTCATTTTAAATGATTTTTTAGAATGACAGAACAACTATAAAGAACAGCCTGAGGACTAAACTAGCACAGAAGAGGCGAGACGATTGTGAAATTTTGAATTTTTTTCATTGTTTTGTTTCAAAATAAAGATCACACATTGTTTAGAGACAATCTACAACTGGAGTTACAAAAAATAGTTGCCCAGGCAGAAAGCACACACAGAATCTGTTACCTATACACATTATGGTTACAAGTGTGCCTGCATAAAGAGAATCATAGGAAATATACACAAGGCTGTTTAAATATACACCAGAGTGTTCCAAATCAAAAACCAATGGCCAGTATGTTACAATCACTTACAAGTAGACAAAAGAATGGCAAATCTGTACACACCTCCGACTCGGACCCAGGGCAGTCTTAACGCGTCACACACATACACAAACGCGCTTGCTGCTACCTGCCCTGGAACGAGGGAGGGACTATAAAACCTTAAAAAAGAAAGGGATGAAAGTGGAAGTGATAAAGGTGGCGGGTGAATAGCTAAAAGCAGAGTGCGCATTTTCTCTGTTCTTTGTACATCTATGCAGTAATAATCCAAAGGGCTTCAAAAGCAACAAAAAATATCTGATATTACAATTTACAATATACAACAACTCATAACTCAGAAACCACAACTGAAGAGGTGAGAATTTACACTGAAATGCACAAGGTTCTTTTTTCCCATTTCATCTTTTTCTTTCTCCTCATACCAAAAGGGGCTATAGAAGCGAGTCCACATTTACATTAGCGAAGGTTTACAAATGTACAATTATACAATTAGAAGTATGTATTCACTACTGGGGAAGATTATAGATACAGATTGGACATCAAAAACCAGAAAAACTACAAAGTTTTATATATATATTTATATATATATGCAAAGGTCTACACCAAGTATGCACTAAATAGTTTATAGAAGCAAGACCAAAAACGTCTCCCATGCTATATGTCTGCGTGTTAGCAATCAAGTGTTAGCAATAATGTGTGTGTTATGAAAGAATACACGCGTTAGAAAGGTGTTGCTGAGCAATAAAGTGTGTCAGCGCAAGCCTACATGACTGAAAGTGGGATAAATCATATATTCTCTCATTACATACATACAGGACCAAAAAGGACCATCATTTAGGTAGTAGAGTGAAAAAAAAAACAAGTGTCTAAAAGGGAGACATAAACAGAGGGAGGGGGAAAAGGTCACAACAACCCGCAGATGATTCAGCGATGATGGTAACGTTTCATTGATTTCACCCCAACCTCCCTGTGGACACACACACACACACACACACACACACACAGGCATCCTCAATATGGAAAGGGTTTACAAGATGCCATTAGGGGGAGCACAGAGCGGGCCGAGGTCAACACCGTTCTTCATATAGTACTTCTCCAGCTTGGCCAAAATGTGCTTTCCGTATGTGTACTTCCTCAGTGTCGCAATATGGGGCCGGATCTACACACATCGACAGCATCCATTAGTCAAACACAATGCTCTTTAATGTTTCATTTTTTTGACTGAAAAAAACTAATATCAAAACAGAGACTGTACCTTGTGCATTACAATCTTGCGCTGTGTGGGCTCGGCAACATCAATCATTTTCTGCACAACGTAATTGGCGTACTGGTCCTTCATCATGGTGTATAAGGCACTGTGGGGCCCGTCCGCCATACTGCACACCTCATCAATCAGCATCGCCCGCTCCGCTCGCAACGAGTGGGTCACACACTTCTCCACCACATTACTGAGAAAAAAAACATACGCCCCCAATAAGAGACTTTGTTTGTGGGCCTTTCTATTGTGATTTTTCCTGTATGCATTCAAGTTTAATCGACAGCAATTTCTGCATGATGTTGATTACCACAGAAAATCATTTTTAATTAGGAACTTACAATTAATGCAATCAAATTAACAAAAAAAGGAAGTCATTTGGGTGTGGAACAACATAAGGGTGGTAAACTTGGTAAAATTTATGTATCATGGCTACACTCCACTTGGCACTACACAGTGCATTTTGATGTTTATTGCATGGTTATGAGCACCTGGCAAACTTATGCTGGCTGAGCCCCAAGACATTTCCTCTGATTTCAGAGACGATCTTGCTCTTGTCTTCGGCACGGCCGTGTTCCAACACATGCTGAATTACATAATTTCCATACTGATCCTACACAGCGAGGGAAAAGAGGTTTAGATGAGAGAAACGGATGAGAATGTCCCGGAGTTATTGAAGAATGAGATGTCTTCATAAATTACCTGGACCAGCTGCTCTGTGTGTTGATGAATCTCCTCCAGTATGGGAAGAGTCTGCTCAGGCAGGCAGTGTTCCAGAATACGCTGAATCACCCGACAGCCATACGGGTGTGTGGACAGAGCAAACACCTGTCACACACACACACACACACACACACACACACACATATTATGTAATACATCTTAATACAAGCAGTGCTAGGCACCTGTCTTCATTCACCTCGCTCTACTGATGATAATAGTTTCTGTTAACACCACCATGTTTAAACAATGTAAGTAATCTGATTACTGTCCCCAAAATCCACATTACGAACATGGGTCCCACAGACTGCTTATTTACTGTTGCAGCCATTTTGGCCAGTGTAGTCCACTGAAAAGGAAGCACTGAATTTGACAAGGCTGCAGTTGTACAAACAGACAGGAAATTGAGGTGAATAAAACTTATGAAACTGCTCAAGGCTTGGATTCTCGTAAGTGCACAGCAGCTGTATTCAAACGGTACAAATCAGGACAGGCTCCACCTCAAGGGAATCACACGAGGAAGTCCCAGGGTATAAAGACACAAATACTTAAACCCCTTCAATTAAAGAGCGTTGCAGCTGGTGACCATAGAAACCCACCTGTCCTTTGAAGGCATCAATGATGAACTGAAGAGCGTGAGGCTGTACGCACTCAATACACTTCTGCACCACGTGGTTGCCATTTTGATCCTTCACACACTTCAACACGTGTCCGTCAAGCTCCCGAACCATCTCACTCTGCACACAACACAGAGATGTTTAATATTAATATTTTATCTTATTATAGAATGTATATAGGTATATAGGTACAAACATACAATAACTTGTTGGTCTGAAGGAATGAACTCCAGAGCTTTCTGTATCACTCTGCAGCCATACATCTGCAGGGCCAGAGATAAAACATGGCCTCGGATCCTCTCAGCCAGCGCCAGCTTCTGATCAAGACTGCCAAACTAAACAGAAAACAATGGACACTTTTAGGTCTAACTGACAGACACACAGTCTTTGGTTTCTAGCCTGAACCTGCGTTTGTGTGACACCGGTCTGAATGCATTTGTGAAACTGCGCGGTTCGTTACACATTCAAAATAGAAGCAAAAGAACTTAGCATTACCTCAAAGAACTTCTGGATGACATAATTTCCGAAGACATCAACCATGAGCTGGTAGGCCGCTTGTAGGATCTCGTTGAAGACAAGCTGACGTTCTGCAGGACTTGCTCTCTCTAATTTCAGCTGGATAAACCTGCAAGTTAAAGATTTGTCAGACATTTCAGACAGTTGACAAGTGAAAAATACAGATTTAAAGACCAAATAAAATTGGAGCATCTTTCTATTTTTGCTGACATCACTGAGGTCAGGCAGGCTATTGAATAATGTTAATCAACATCCAAATAGCAAGTAAAGCATTAGCTGAACTTAATGTATGTACATAGCCTGTTTACTGTCCCCAGTATCCCATTTAAAAGAACATGGGGCCCATAAACTACTTATTTACTGTTGCAGCCATTTAGCCAGTGTAGTCCACTAAAAAGGAAACACTGAATTTGACAAGGCTGCAGTTTTAGACATCTGTCAGGCAACAAACTTTTGAAACCAATCCTAAATTAATTAATTCTTTAAATCTTAGAAGTAAGAAGAAAGCTTCCTAAATCACAAAACACACTCACCCGTTATTACAACTAATAACCACAGTTGTAACATCATATGCAGAAACATGAATGCCCAGGTCCTGGGAAAGCTTAGCATTTCCTTAGTCACACTTTTGTGAGCTGAAGAAACATCTGTATTACCTGGAGCCGTGCTGGTCCTGAGAGAACTCCATGACGTGTCCTGCGATCTCTCTCAGCTGTAGGTTGGGGTAGCGGTTGTTTCGGAAGTCCTCCAGCAGACGGCTGCGCCCTGATGGCATCACATCAGACATTCCGTAGCGTAGCCGTGACGACGGGAAGAGCTGACTGCTGGGACTGAAGAGGGATGAGCCTGTGGTGGCACTGCGGTACTTCGCCTCTGCTCCTGGAGCTGCCGAGATGAAACGCCCACTGCCATTGGTCAATCCACCTGAGGGGGAGGAGCCAAAGAGGTTTATCATATCATGTGGTAAATAAACATGGCCTTTATATGTAATTCCATTGACATATTAAAGTGCAAGTGTTTGGGTTAAAAATAAACAAAAATCATTTACTGAGCACTATTCATTGTAATCTGCAATGGTAATTTTATCTTTTGAGCTGTTGGGTGTATGTAAAAATAATTTTTAAACAAACTTCTTACACTACATTTAACATTAGTGAGTCAAGCAAACTTTGAAATTAGGCAACTGTTTGTTAACAAAAACGCACCAAGGTTCAGACTGCTTGAAGATCCATGAGTTGAGAGCGAAGGAGGTGGGGTGAGAGAGTGGGAGGGGCCTTGATTAGGAAGTGGCATGCCAACAGGGCCGGGGGAGGAGCTAAAGCTGAGGCCATTGTAGAACCCCCCATGGCCAATAGGGGTGAGGCTACTGGGTGTGCGCTTGTACAAGTCAGAACTGCCCGTCAGAGAATCTCGACGCGACCCACTGGAACTGGAGTTGGCCACTGAGGACAGAATAAAACAAAATTTAAATGCAAACTATTCTATGGTTCTATCACCAAAGCCAGACAGAACACATGAATCAAATCTTGAAGCAAATCTTTTTCCATCTGAAGCAAAGTTTCTGGAATAATTATTTTGTCCTCCAGTGCAGAACTGGGACAATTATAAAATTTTGACTGTACACACACAGACAAATGAAACTTCTAACTTTTATTCAGTGTACTTTAACCACAGTTGTTATAGTGATTTTATTGTACTAAATTTCAAACCACCCACCTGCAGTGCCAAAACCTCCAAGCGTTGCTCCAAGCGTGGCCCCCAGAGAAGAGGAGGGGTTGGCGTTGAACCCGAGTGAAGTGTTTCCTGGCTGGGCGGAGCCTTGTGAAAACAGTGACGAGCTCTGTGAGGAGGAGCTTGGGGAGCCACTCCCATAAAAGGAACTTCCACCCAAAGCCCCACTCCCTTGCTGCCCGGGAGCTTGTTGAGAACCCAGTGCACGGAATGCCCCACTGGCTCCACCCCCAAGACCGGCATTAGCCCCGCCCGCTGAGGCGGCAGCAGCAGCAACTGTAAAATGAGAAACATTCAACTTTTTGAAAGCATAATGGTTGTTTGATGTGGACTTCTTAAACTTCAGTCCGTTTACTGGTTAACCTTTATTTTAATATGAAAAGCAAGCCGAGTTTAAACATACCTGCTGCAGAAGGGCTGATGATAACCGATGCAGGAGCCATGAGTCGAACAGGTCCACCACGAGCACCTGTATTTACCACAAGCGCACCTGTCTGGTCATAATAGGCAGCTGGGGCTAACACAGGGTAACCTGGAAAAGCATACGAACATCTCAGTCAGACATTGTTTTAGCTGTGTGTTCACAATGATTGTGATGTAATCACTGGAGACTGATAAACTGCTGTACTGTTGTTGGTAAGCATTTACACTCAAACTGTCTCCCTTCATTGTCTTTCAAGCCAAAGAAATATTTTTTTGGATACAAACTAATTTTATTATTTTTAATTTAATTTTTTGAGTTATTAATTTACTACAGAAAGTAAACGTTACTTTGTTTTTTTGTTACTTTTTGTCTTGTAGGTCAGGAAATCAGTTTTTAAAGGTTTTGCATGATCACGGGAAACCATCGGCAACAGTCTGTCACCTCAGTGCAAACGTCCCTTTAAAAGCCCAGTGTCGAGTGTCTCTTACCAGGAACCCCTGCGGCCAGCCCCTGCCCAAAAGCCAAAGCAGAGTTCACCGCTGCTGCAGCCACAAGCTGCTCTGTCTGCTGACCCTGCTGTCCTTGACTGGGGGTCAAAGGTCGTTGATTTGCACCTGCACGCATCACCTGGGACCAAAATGAAGATCAACTATTAGCTCATGGGTTTAACGCATTTATGATTACATCAGATGTTCTGGTTTCGCTTCACTCTCACCTGCTGCTGGTTCTGCTGAGTCTGCGCTGCTGGCTGCTGATTGGCTGAGTTGGAGGGCGTGGCAGCCTGCTGCTGAAATAGATTAGCAGGATACACACCCCATGGAGTCACGCCATAATACTGAGGTGGCATCACTGCCGGACCTGAAACACACACAGAAACCTTGTTTCTCAGATAAAGGACTGGTGAGGGCTGGAGAAGGATGAAGAGTCTTTGATGTACATGTGACTACAGCCAGCACACCAGTAATGTTTTTTAAGGCATGTTTACAAAAGCTACTTAATTTAATCTAAGCCCTATCTGTGAAACCTGTGAAGGCCTTGGTTTTCTGTTTAAACTGAATGCTGTTGCTAGTTGGGCTAACGTACCAAAACTGTAACACAAACTGAATTATTTTGACTAAATCCTATAAATTAGCAGATAAAATTGCTCACTGTCAAGCTCTGCATATATTGCACTCCACAGTTTATTTCGTTGTTGAACTATACTACTTTTATTGTTACTTTAAGAGACAAATAGATAATAATACATAACAATACATAAGACATCTCCAGCAAAAGCAGCACTCACCTAGTGTGGCAGCAGCCGCGAGTCCAGCAGCATACGGGTCAGTGCCAGGCGGAGCGGCACTGATGATGTAAGGATTCGGTACGAATGCAGCTGGGGCCAAACCTAACACACAAATAAACACGTTCAAAATAAACCACCTGAAACCTTCTCCAGTCAAAGGGAGAAATTTAAACAGATGGACTGATTAGCACTCACCGATGTGTTGCTGTTGAGCTGCGGCAAGTGCGTACTGCTGCTGCTGGGCTGCAGTGAGCTGCTGCACTGCCAGAGCGCTAGGCCTCTGGAACAGCTGCAACACACGCAACGGTTATTAGGCATGAAACAGACCCACAATGAACATTTGCATTTGTTTACATTCATAAATGCAAAACCCTTGAAAACCACAAAATGCAAATCTTCAATAAGAATATTCAGTATAAATTTTGGGCTTTGTAGCATGTTAGATCAAACTAAGTTATTTAAAGACAGACATCACATGTTTGGCCTTTAATAGCAAATAACCACATAAAAATTTTTTGTAAATACCCACGTGTTTATTATTCCATCGTTTAATAAAAGGTGATTTAACTGAATGCTTGTCTTTTGCCAAAACCTTGAACAACTAAAATCACAAAACATTTCTGATGGTTTGCTGCAGTCCTGGGGCTGTAACAGATAGGGGCATTAGATATTTACCTGCTGGGGAGAATTGTAGTCAAACAGGCCAACAGTAGCCGCTGTGGAGTCAAGAGGCAGCTGGCCTCCAGTGTAATCAAACTGCAGAGTCTCCATGGAAACAGATTCCATGGGGTCCAGGGTCACATTCTGGGTTTCAACATTTGAGAACTCCTCTGCTGGTTTTGGTCCGGCACCTCCAGACAGTTCTGGTCCACCCAACTCCACTTCAGGACCCGTCGGAGGGCAGTTACCAGGAGTTCGACTGCAGGGTTAAAAGGTTTTCTCCTTAATAAGAATACTAAATATGTGTCTCTATGTTAGGCTCCTAATAAAACTAAATCTATGCAAGACAGAGAAAATCTATGTAAATGTAAATCTATGTAAAATGTAGAAGTACCTATCAGTACAATTTTTTCCAGTGTAAACCAAATTTCATACCAAATTACCAGACTTTGATAACTCCTGTGAGGGAGGACACATTTATCAGATGCATAATCAACTAATACTTTTTGATGGTCTTTACCTAAAATCTTTCACATCCACATCAAGTCCGTTCTGACTAGGCAGTCCGTTTGGGTTATCCAAAACATCTGGCTCGGTCTCTTTCAGTTCCTTCCTTTCAGGGTCAAACACTGTCTTGGGTTTTGGTTCCACCCTTTTCTCAGGGTCATCAGCCTCAGAATCTCTTGGACCCTGGTAGAAACCAAGGAGATTAAAACGAACGCAAAAGGACTTTAAACGCTAAAACACAGCAAACGGAACATTCATGCTTGAACAAACAAATGATAAGCCTTCTGAGATGATAAAAGACTCACAAAGGCTCCTTTGCGCAGACAAGAATCCATTTTCTCAGCCGGGGAGGAGCTCAGAACATATTCCACCATAGAAACTCCTAATCCACCGCTCTCAGAACGTGGCGACAGCACTGATCCGGCCTCTCCGACGCCATGGAAGCCCTGACCTGGTCGGCGCTGCACCATGATTGGCTGGGAAACTGAATGATCTAAAAAGATGATATTAAATAAATCTCAAATGTGTCAAATACAAGCATCCCATCTTGAATACATTGTCATGCACACATACCAGAGGCTCCCCAAGCACTATCTCTCCACTGGTCCAGAAAGATCCCTTTTGGTCCATCTTTCCCTGATTCATCCGTTTCCCAGAACTTCTTCCCAGTAAGCAGCTGCTACAAAGCAGAAACATCACACGTAAACATCAATAAAGAAACATGAGAGCAAAATGAAGTACCAGACAAGAAACAGACTCTCACCTCTCCCATTGCTCGGCCTTCCAGAGCAAGTGCCTGGAAGTCATGATTGAGCTCATCCATCGATCGTACCTGTGAGAAAGACCATACTGTTATCCCAGTTAACAGGGAACATTCTCAAAACCTTGGCTAACGCTCTCTAACAGTTCTTTCAAAGCTATCAAATAACACTCTTGCTGTAACATTAAGAGAATGCTTTTTAATGTTTTTGATATATCATATATCAAAAGCATCATTAAATTTTTAGTGGAATGTTTGAAAAACATTACAGAACTAAAATGCATTTGAATAATGTTCTTATAACCAGATAATAACCTTAACAATAACCCTACAGTTTAAAAACTGGACATTTTGAACATTCATGAAACATTTAAAAAGATTTGTGTTACTAATAGAAACATTAGGGAAATGTTCTTACAACCTAAAATTGTTAACTGGGAATAAAAGTTTATACTCTTGTTGTTAACCTAGTGATTTCTATACAACTTCTACCTGGTTGTCCGCGTGGATGTTGTCACCGGTTGGCCAGCGGTGTTTGCAATTGTTGTAGCCGGGCTGGTCACCGTGCTGCCGTTGGAAGAAGTAGTCCACCATGGCATCATCTTGAGAGCGCCCGGCTCCCTGCGTAGGGGGAGGGGCCTGCGGAGAAGGACCAGGTTGGGGGGTGTGGCCCGCAGCACTCAGCACCACAGGCATGCTGGGTAATGGGCTGTCAGGGGGAGGCAGTCTCAGGTGGGGGCTGAACGAATCCTGCCAGAGCACAGCTTTCCTCTTCAACACACACGCTACGCTCATTCCACCAGAGACTGTAACAGTAATACAAACAAAACACCAGTAAGTTTGTGGCATTTGGGTTTGCTATCGATTTAGGCTGTGTACAGTTACCCTACTACCAGAGTTGTAGACTGAGACGGTTTATAAATATTAAACGAAACTGAAACACAAGAAGCCTTTTTCATTCTGTTGTTTCCTCCAACAACCTTTAGGTGATAATGTCCATTCAGAGTCTACACAATACAGTTGCTGAAAGGGATTCTGAAATTTCAGTACATTAAAGTTGAACATTTAATGATTACAACACAACACGCATCTGTCGAGTCTCGGTAGGGAAACTAGAGGTGGTTGTTCTAGTTAATCGAGCAGAGCAAGCCAGTCAAAATGAGTCATTTCATTCTCATACAAATGTGGATCTGATATTTCCACAGAATGACAAGGGAAGAGTCAAGAATCAAGACAACAGAGGGATTTCCACTGGAGCCATTGAGACGAATGTTCTACTAATTCTAGAAATGGTCAAATATTCTCCAGCACAAAACGGAAAAATTTCATCCAGGTTTTAAACCAACACTGATCGATGACACATTAACAGAACAAATATGGCCAGAATTAGCCGGGGAAGGAGACATCTTTCATATTTCAATACTTAACGGATGCTCTGACACCAAACATCAGACTAATATTCTAATTATTCATCATTTCAAAGTGCCAAAACTTTGCTTTTAGAATAATTCCATCTCAAGTGCACTAAATAATGACAAATCTGGCATAACAAAATCATGTTAGTGCAGCACAGCAGAGCAGGTATTATAACAATGCGCTTGACTTGAACTATTAATCTAAAAAGGTCAAACTAGACAGTCAAATTTGTGCAAGTAATACTTTAAAACAACACGGTGAATGGATAAATAAATTGCAATAGATCACAATACTATTATATATTCAATTCATTGTCTAATACTACGTAATGTATCAACAACATTTTATTGTAACAATGAAAATATTGCCTTGCTATATCCCTAGCGACTGAAAACGTGTCCAACTCTCTTAAATGTTTTGAATCATTATCCTCAGACCTGAGGTGAACAGCTAAACAACTTATTTTTGTGGATAACACAGGGCTATCATTTTTTAACCAAAACAAAACACTATATCTGCTCATGGCAGTTTCGTTTGTTTTGTTAATGATCTCTGCGTCCAAGGCAATAACAATTTCCCTGCTGTGAGTCACTTAACAAAAGTGCTCCTAACAATGTTTTTAATGCAATCATATAAACATTTTTGGAAATTTAAACTGTTGAAATGGGCTTTGGAATATAAACATACAGACAATATAGTGTATCGTGTATCCTTCTGAAATAAGGACGGCCTTTTTGGCGTGGAGTACAAAAATCCAATAACCGCCTATTCGCACATTCAGTGTTAAATTAGTGTCAAAGGATTTGTTTGCAAAGCCCTGAAAGATCCATAAACATTGTTTAACCTAAATTAAATTGGATTTCATTTGGGATGTTTCAGTGGGAAACAAAGAACTTAGCGATGCAAGATATTTAAAAAATAAAATATTTTAGGAATACCACCACCACCACAACCCTTTCAAGAAACTCTTCCAGACCGTTTCCTGTAAACCTTACAACTGTCGTACAGTCTTGTCCTATTGCTCACACAACCAGTGTTCAAACTGGCTTGAAAGTCATGTTGAGACAGTCTCAATTAGTTACATTAGTTTTAGCTCTCCTTGCTAATAAAAGGAGAGGATGACTAAGATTGACCAGTTAACCTACTAAGAATTGCTGGATTTATTTCAACCCAGAAAAAGTACCAGATGCCCACGAAGAAGCAAAACAATTTGCAGTGCCAAATTCCAGGGCATTTCGTTCAGCTCCCGTTTCAGAATGTGCACACATGGTTTTAGTGTGTCAAGCATTAATATTGTGTATTATTAAACACTGCTGAACCTTAAATCAAATAATAGGAATTAATAATTAGTGTATAACTAAGTTATATAAGATAAGAACAACGTCACAATGGTGACAGAGGTATTACATCACACAATAACCCTGTTGCTTCCCTGTTTTTTCTTACGTATCTGCTAAGTTTTCTTATTTTTTTTGACAGGGGGCTTTCTGGTTCATCCCCTGAAAGATCACAGAAAGGCTCATGTGTTCCACCCAGTCAGAAAAAAACCAAAAACAATTTCAACAAATTGTTCACACATTGTCACAAGATCCCAAATTAGGTGCAATCCTGCACACACAATAATTTAAGGACCTAAATTAGAACTTGGAGAGTAAATTTAGTACGCCGAAACAGTTTAGGTGAACAGGCAACTTACGAAATACAAATCTCTATTTATCAGAAAACTCACACCACCCCTTTTTACAACCAAACATCCAACCGTAACTTTGATAACAGAATGTGTGACAGTTCAAATATCACAGGTCAAATGATCGCTCATATATGAGCTCACTCTTCGTACATTTATGACTTCGCAATTCAAACAAGTTCACAATTTCCGCGAACGAGAGTAACATCTCAAAAACTGGGAAACTGGATACTTAACCCAACATTTTTACCGCACCAACACTATTGAGTTATAGACTTCACAGCACTCACTTGCACATGGAAGAAACCCACCGTAGTGTGTCTTTACAGTAAAGCAAGCAAATTCCCCAAAGTGCATGATGAAACCTCAACAAAACTGCCCCCCACCCCCCATCACATACACCATCAGTTACTGGACATCATAAACACACATGCCTGAAAATGTTGCACGTACCTGTGACACCCAAAAATGCTGTTTATGCAAATGTGGGGACAAAGCTATTGCTCTCTATTAAACAGGCACTTTTCCCTCGCCTGAAGCCTGACCGGGTTCGCCATTACACGGTCTGAGTGCCAGAGACTCCCGGAAACAAGCTCGGTAGGCTCGGGTGGCACTTCCCGGAAGTGGGCAAATGTACCCTAACTAGGTTGCCTACGATGAAAGCATGCGTTTTAGATGGTGATAACACAACCATTACACTTCACGACCGCTATCGGAAGACATGCGTCTCTCCCAAAGCACAAACTATCACCCGTGCCGAATACACACCGAGTTACTAACGCTGCAGATCAACCCGGTGACATCGGATGGTCGTGAAACGGCCCCGTTAATCACGGACACGGTGATCGGTGAGCGGAAGTGTGTAACGACGCTTTGATGAACTAGACTGACCGACACACGGCCTAGTCCGTTAAATACGTCGCTTTATAATCAAACCCGACATCAACAAGCGGGTGCGATTCACGAACCAAACCGGCGAACTCACGTTAAAACGGTACCGGTGTGTCCCAGCTCTGCGACCTATTCCACAGGTCCAGCCCCGGTTAACAAAAGGCCCGAGTCGTCTGGACGGGAAGAAAACTACAACGGGAGAAGGACCCGGAGAGAGGAGGGGGGGACGGCTGCCTTCCAATAACGCCCTCAAAATCACCCGATACGTCACATAACGGCGAAATATCAACGCACACGGAGCGAAAACGGTTCCCGGTGACCGCGCGGTTACAGAGGACGGGGGTACTCACAGGTGGAGGATGCGGATGGTGACGGATTTCAGCCCCGGTTCGCAGCAGCTCTCCAGCTTTCACACCGACAACATGGCGGCTCGATCCAAGCGGACGCGCGCGGGTCATCATGGGTATGAAAACGAGCGCGTGCGGCTCGTTGCGCCAAGAGGGGAGTGTCGCCCTTTGTTGCGCTGGAGACGCGCACGATAATATCAAGATCTGATCCGATCTGTCCGATGATCCGATTTACTTCTTCGTTTAGTAAATAAAGCAACACGCACTTGATCTCTGCGTTACGTTTTAAGTCCTGTGCACGATGACTTTACGCCAGGATTTGTTTCTCCGTTTGTTGCGTACCACATTTTGACGCGCAAGTGAATATAATCAATAAACGAGAGCAATAATGTGCAACATTATTCAATTACATTATAAACAGCTTTCGTATGCGTTTACCACCCTCCAGTGATGGATTGCCTGTGGTATTTGTGTTATATAATCGCTAGTGGTTTTCGATCTGTATTATATACCTGTTATTGTACGTGGCTATTGTTTGACGTGAGACTAAATGTAAAGTTCCTTTATCGTTGCACACACCCGAGGGCACAGGAAGTTCACTTGTCTGCTGCAAAACTATTGAATGCAAACTGATTTATTAAAACTGATGAAAAAAATGAAAGGCTGCTTGGAATGTGTGCACCTACATAATTGACTTTGTCCAAAGAGGCACCGGTTGGGAGTAAACTATTGCAAACAGTGACATACAATAAGATAAAACCGGTCTGTCTGTTGTCTTCACAACTGATTGACAGCTCTTTCTAGGAATTGTCAGTTCTCACAAGTTTTATACATTTAAAGCACTGTGAAACCGATACAAAGCATTGTACCCTCCTATGTTCTGTATGATGTATATGACAATGGTGCTTTGCTTTACACATACGCTGTGTGTATTTCTTAGTGAACAAGACGAAGAATAATCTAGAAAGAGTTTATTATGCTGAACAACCGTCCCCACCCTTCTTATACACAGGTGTGTCCCAAACGCACCCCGTTTTCCTCTTTCTCTGTCACTTACATAGAAACATCCTCTCCAAAACAAGTATTATATATTAACATACATTCATTCTAAAGGTGTTTTCAAATAAACATTTATGGCTAGTCACATTATGCGTTAGGTGCATAAATACATATCAAAACTTGACCGTGTACATCAAAAAATTCAGAGACACACGCTCATGCACACGGACATATCAGAGCCACCCAGAGGCACAACTCCTATACCATGATTTTAACATGCACAAAGGCCTTCTACATTCCTCAAATACACGTCTACCCAACCTAAACATTCATCTAACACATTACATTATAGCGTCTTACATCATAATATAAGCATCTTACTTTTACACGCACACGAAAAAGAGCTGAGCAAGCAGCTCTGGGACGTGATTACCTGGATCAAAGGTTGGCCTCCTCGTGAATACACAAACATGTACAAAGGCCTTTGTGCTTGTGTGCACACTTAAACACACACAGAAGATCTGATGCCATCTTGAAGTCTTATTTAGTTTCAATGGGGCTTAAGCATCTTCCTGTTTATAAGCTTGTCCTCAGTCACACGCAGGCTGGTGCTGCACTATATAATTTCTCCAGTAGAGGGAGACAAAGTTTGAGAGACAGACATTGAGACTGGTAGACCATTACCCAGAATGCAGTGGACTTCATAATCTGAGTCGGTTTGAGTTTCAGAGATTCTCAGAGACTGTTGTTTCCCTCTGCCTCTGGGGTGTTTTTTCTCTGGTTTCTATCCTGCCCTATATATGAGAGAAAAACAACTTATAACCAATTATAAAATATAGATTCTAGAGTAACAGTCCTTGAAAAACACCTAGAAAAGGCACATATCTAAGAGACGTTAAAAGGCGTTACTAGAAAAGACCATTTTGCAAAGTATTTTGGTAAAAGAGTTTATGCAAATATGATATATAAGGTAAAATGATTGCATAAGAAGAGAGTTATACAGGACTATTAGAATAGCTGACAAAAAACAGGAACAATGGTCAGATATCCTGTTTAGTGATCATTGTACAAAAATATTGGGAAAGCAGCATGCCATTATCGACCAATCAGAATCAAGTATTCCAGACAGCGCTGTAAATATAGGTACATGCACTTACGTGTAGAGAGGTTGCATCTGTAAGTGAGTACTCTTTTGTGAGGGCTGGTAACCATAAGAGTCAAATCCACCAATGAAATCGACTGTAACAGAGAGAAATGAATCAAAACTCAAGTGATTGTAATTGACATTGTAATTGATTGTTCCTGACAACACCAATAACAGAATACTTACAGCCGTCCTCATCATCCAGGAAGACTTTACTAACATAGCAGGCGTAAACAAACCCAAAGAGCTGAAACAAGAAAAAAAAAATAAATGTGTGAAACAGCATCTGAGTATTAACACAACTGCACTGCATTAGACAGTTTTATTCACATGGTTCTTTTAATAACATTCATACACAAGTACTTCTAAAGCAGTATGTGAAAGCAATGCATGTGTGTACTTACTGCAAGAAACACTTGCAAGGCCGAGCTGACCACCTCTATGTATTGGTAGTCCAGTAGGCAGCCACTGACGGTGATCACATGATGATCCTGAGGAGCCAATGGCGAGTCAGGCACTGGTGTAACTAGGCAACCAGGCCCATTTTCCATCCACCAGGAACGGTGAAGTGATGTGTTAAATGTCATCAGGAAATCCCTGTCCTATACACAAATACAGAAAAACCCAAACAGCTTTCAGAGGCCAATGAAATCCCCTAAGCATGCACTTTAGATTAATTAATGTGTATTTCTATTAGGACCTAAAATAAATTGGGTATAATGCATCACATTCACCAACCTGTGACAAGTGTCCAACTTCCAGATAAAAACAGATGATGAAAGAATTCCAGCCAACCCAGACCACAAGCCACACAGCATACTGAAACACAGAGTACACAGACAGACACACAAACCACAACTGATGTTGAAAACAAATTCAGGATATTTAATTATCACCTGTATGTGAAATGTACACAGAGAAAATAACAAACCAGTCAACTTCTTTAAACAATGTGGATGTCATGCGTCTCACAGAAACTCTGTGAAATCTATAAACTCTGGTGCTGTCTCACTGTGATTCTAAATCTATTTACATCTACATTCGAATAGTGTGTATATGCATACCAGTATGAGATATCTGGAGCGGACCTGCACCGTTCCAAACATTCCCATGATGACAGCCATAATATGGAGGAAATTGGCAAGGATGGGAGCCCACTGATACCCCAGAAAGTCAAACACCTGCCTCTGTAATACGGCAACCTATGAACAAAGAACTGTTTATTTAAATAACGATCAAATAACATAAAAACAACATAAACAAAAACATTTAAACTAACTAATCAACAAACAGATGCGTGCAGACAGATGGATAATGCAGGGTAAACTGGGACATTGGGTAACATCAGGTGAACATAGGTTCTGTTGTGAGCATTCCCACTCTATTGTAAACTTGTTTTCATTTTAGCTTATTCTAGTTGGGTTGTCCAGTATTAAAGTAAAATTTTTTGGTCTGAGATGTTGGAGTGATCATCACGGTAAACTGAGATTGCCAGAAATGTCACAGATTGCCCTAATTCACCCTATAGTTATCAAGTTTGTTTGTATGTATAAACACGTTCAGAATGTCTGTCTTTGCAGACTTCAAAATAAGCGTTGCTTGGTTTAGTTGAGCGAGTGTCAGACTGGCAAAACAAGCCTTTGCTGAATATTCCAAGTTATGTTGGCAGAAAAGTGGTACACAAAGTCTGTTATTCTTGTCTTCTATTCTCAGCAAACGTTAAGACATCCAGCCCTTCCAAGAGATGGCCTCACTAGCACACTGACAGTATTCGGCACTGGGATTTAGAGAGACAGAAAATCTATAGGTGTCATAGAGAACAGTCTGTCAGTGATGGGTTAACTTAGCCCTGCCACCCAGCGCCTTTGTATGTTATGTAGTGAAGTTGTAGGGCGAGAACTGAATAGTCACAGTGCAGAATCAGCAATAAACACTCCAGCTGATTAAAAAAAACCCAAACAAACCCAATAGCAAATAAATAAAAGCTCTTCTCTCTCTAATACACAGGAGCAATCCCAAAGCCCTTTGCTGCAGCTGTTTCCATGGAAACTGCCTGGCGCCCTACCAGCAGTCCTATGAGAGAAGAGCCCCTTCCTCAGGAGACCCCTCACACACACACACACACACACACACACACACACACACACACACACACACCCGTGTTACACAAACAAAACATCTTTAGACCTACATATCTGGGGCATGAAGTTGCTCCGGCAGAAAAGTTGCGCCACAAGCAACTCAATCGGTCCCCAAAGGAAGTGAAACCAGGACATCTTCCCCGTGACCCACAAGCCTTTGGCGTCACCTCTCAAATCATCACCATCATCAATCCTACACATGCATGCATTGCTCAAGAAAAGCTAAGAATTGAACTAAAAACCAACACACTCTTACCAGCTGCAGGCAGCAGACGACCGACAGCGTGCACCTCCCGTCGCACCGACCCATGCTCTCGCGCTTGAGGCACGGTTTGGGCCCCGCGAGGCGTCGGGAGAAAGCGGCGTCCCCGGTGAGGTCCAGCGCGCTTCACGGTCTTCCTTCACGATCACGATCACATCAAAACATCAAGATGCCCACCGGGCCTCGGGCATGCTGCCGTGGGTAGATGCTCTCGGGTTGCTGCTGACCATACCGGATCTCCGCCGCGGATCCGGTCGAATTGAAACGTCCCAAGCGGGTACCAGCGATTCCGAATCCTACCGGATCTGCCACACCTTCATTACCTACCGGGGCAAGATGACCCCAAAAAGCACCGTGAACGGAGAAAGAATAAGTTAAGATATAAACGAGCATCGTGTGATACGCGTCCGGCGCGAGGTAAACGAAATCTGTCGCGAGCACAAAGCGAGCCTTTGTGGCTTACCGTGCGGTCCGCTATGCGTTTTCCGGACCCAGTTTGGCCGCCGATGGTGTCAGACTGGCGCTGTAGCCCGAGCGATCATCTTCTCGCTCCGGTTCTGTGTCCACATCGGTACCGGGAGGGCGAGAGAAGAACGGCTGGCGGGTGGAAATCAGAGTCTGCAACCCGCTCGCGCAACCGCATAGAGACGCTCGCCACCCGTCCGCCACAGCACCAGGGTTCGCATCCATCACGCAGTCTTACTTACAGTCTTTCATACAAGAGTTTGAGTCCAAATGATTCAAAGTGTGCATGCAAATGCACGGATCTCATAATAAAATAGGTTCGTTGTGTACTACAAATGTTTCAATACGCGCCACGATAAACAGACACTGCAACTAATAGTTCTGGAAACGGTTTATTAAAAGCATACAAAAGCAAGTCCAACATTTTGCCTTCAAGCGATCATCAGCTTTTTTACTAAATAAACTAAATAAAAATGGCCAATTATGAACCGTATGTCTCACCTCTGCCCACTCTCTCTCATTTAAACACAGTCACACACCAACACACACACACCAACACACACACACCAACACACACACACCAACACACACACACCAACACACACACACCAACACACACACACCAACACACACACACCAACACACACACACCACACACACACACCAACACACACACACCAACACACACACACACCAACACACACTCTCAAAAACACAAAGTTATTGAATCTCTCCAACGTAAAGGCGCTTATCACTGGATCCTGACAGAACTGTGAAAGACAAAATAATAAAACAAAGGAATTACAGTAAACAGTACGGATATTGCTCCAAGCTTTTGTTTACAGAGCTAAAAAAGAAATACTAAAAAAATGGGTTTTTTTACCAATGGGTTCTTCTGGATGGAAAACCACCTCGTTGACAGATCCAGCATGACCAGGGAGCTTATAAAGGGTCCTGCGAGATGTTGTGTCCCAAATATACACAAACCTGAAACAGAAACACATCATATTAAACATAACAATACACACATGTAACACACCACGGTAATACTGCTTGCACTATGCAAACGAAACACACCTGTCAGCAGAACCCGCAGCAATCTTACTTCCATCAGGAGACCATGAGCATCTGAGGAGATTCTGAAAACACAAAAACTATTTTGCTCACACTATGCAAACAACAGCTCAGTGTCCGTGTTGTCTGATTAATTCCACCTTAAGATGTGTATCAGTGTAAAAATAAAATCATGTATTAAAGGATTTTGCCTTTGTATAACTATGTAAACATATTTTGGCAACATTCTTCTTGCAAACACACAAACAGAGTTGGGCTTACCTTCTCAAAGTTATGGACATTTCCCTGAAAGATCTTCACACACCTCTCCTTTGGGGCAAATGGACGGATATCCCAGACACGCACTGCAAAAAAACATTGAATCAAGAAAAAATTTAAACACAAAATTCCACCAGGCAGACAAGATGGCTTGTATAACCACTGAGACCGCTGCTTGTATTCTATAACAGTATTTGTGATTACAATAAATTGAATAAAGAATCACATATGTACAGACAGACACACATGTACACTTACCACTGTTATCCATTGAATTAGACAGCAGGTAAGACCCATCCGAACTGAGACTGAGACCTGTAACAGAGTCTCCATGACCCTGCATACTGTAAATCAGTTTGTTCTGCCTCAAGTCCCACACCTGCAACATAAACATATATAACAATAGATTCTGGCAAAACAAAAACACAGAAATCAGTTATAAAGAACCTGTAGATCCACACAGACCTTTATGTCGTTGTCAATGCCTCCTGAGATGATCTGGTCACTGGTGTCATTGAATGTCACACTAAGAACTTGATAAGTGTTCTGGAATGTGTGAACAGAGGCCTTCTTCCTGATGTCCCACAGCTACAATACCACACAAACGAAAAACTAGTACTACAAGACTAATTAAAAGCCTGGCACACAAACAGTGTTCAACTATAACATTCCCTCAACATTCTCTATATGTTCAGACTGGAATCAATGCAATTTTATACCTTTAATTTAACATTAAAACACATAACAGTTTTTTTTTTCATGGATTAAGTTTAATTCCAAACAACTGCTATTAATAACAAGCTACGAATGCTCCACCATCCTCAGCACCCACCCACACGATTTAGTACCCAGATCTTCTTATTTGTGTTATTGTAAACATATCATTCTGAATTTGGGTAAGATAATGAGACTGTTTTGAACACTGAACTGTCATGTACTTGTTCATTTTGAAACCAAAAATGTTATGGCTTGCAGCCTTAATGTCTGTCATATTTACCTTCACAGTTCCATCATCACTGCCTGTGCAGGCCAGCTGTGGGCCACGGCGTGCTGGAAAACACGAGTTCACGAAGGACGTGTGACCTTTCAGACGCTTCACACGCTCCCCTGTCTCACTGTCCCACACACACACCGTCTTGTCCGTACTAGCTGAAAAGAGCAGACTGGGGAGAGGAAAACACTCAGTGTGAAATTGAAACACATACTGAAGTTCTACAGTGTCCATGACAGAGAGCTTCTTTATCCCTCACACAAACACACCTCCCATCTGTGTTGTAATGCAGCTCCATGACAGCTCCACTGTGGCCTTTAAGTGTAGCATAATTCTCACAGTCTCCATAAACGTTCCACAACACTGCAATGTGAAACGCAGAACTCACATGTAGATTTGCTTTAAACAATGTGTTACTTCTAGTTATAGGTGATTATTGTTGATGCACAATCTTAAGGGAAAGCAGACAGATGACTCACAGATGAGGCGGTCATATCCTGAGGAGGCTAATGTAGCTCCATTAGGATGAAATTTGCAGCAGTAAACTTCTCCTTCATGGCCAGACAGCAGCATTATAGGAGCCTGCAGACTGGAGCTTCGCGGGGGGCCCTGACATACACACAGAGAGAGAGACATACACACACAGAGAGAGAGACATACACACA